>CM067336.1:93097500-93600000 GCA_034376525.1 Nicotiana benthamiana
GGGTGCCTAACATCTTCCCCTCGATATAATTCAAGCCCTTACCCAAACTCTGAATTTTTCTCAAAACTTGTCTTCTTTTCTTTAAAGTGTCCTAATACACTATAATCATTAGGTGGAGACTTTTATAATTCTTCAACCCGATTCCTCAAAAAGGAATACGAGTTATTTTGTCCATAATATATAAACTCGATTTCTTTCTTTTTTAAAAAAGGGGGAAAAGGGCGGCGTCGACAACATGGCGACTCTACTGCGATTTTTTTAAGGCTTTTACCATTACTTGCTCTTGTAACTTTATTGCTTCCTTAATTATTTTCACACCTTTAATTATTTTATCATTATCACTGAATTGACTCTTCATGTTTTCCCTTTCTTTTTATTTTTTCCTTTACTGCTTTTTCAATAGCGTTGTAATATTTTGATCATTTACTATATTCTTTTACAATATGAACATGAAAATACATGCAATTTGCTTAATTTTTTATAACTCCATCATCAACATCATGTTACACTCGTGCCAAAACAAATCATATAGCAACGCTTATAATGTGTGGTTGCGCCCTTCCGATATTATAACCCCCTAAACGTGGCAAAGACATATTTGAGGTAAAACCAGTCGATCAATGGTGTAGTCGACGGTTCCGCGCCTTTCCCTCTTGAATTTTCCGCTCAAGGGTACCTTATCTATAACTTCAAAGATAGAAACCTTACTCTATTAAATTGTTCATGTATCATGGTCAAACTTAGCCAATTCAGTTATGTTGTCCGCATAATGATTCATTAAGATAGCCTAAACCAAAGTCCATCGGGTTTCCTTGAAACCCAAATAGACGCCTTCACATTGCATGCATTTATTTGGAAAACTAACTGCCTTTATACTAATTATTGATTTATATAGTCAAGTTGGGGTCTAACCCTTTGTTTTGCATAAATGAGGCACGAGGTCCCCGACTTTGTTATGGTCAGTAACCCTCACTCTTAATGACCTGGTTGAGAAATTTCCCTTCAAAATACCTAATCAATGAATGAAAAAATAGGGTCACCAAGGCTAGTGAGAAGCTGGAATACATGTAGTACAGCCTGCTAGAATTAGAAGGAAAAGTGAGGAAAAAAATCACCGACTGTCAAAATCATAGGAAAGCGAAGGAGAACGAATGGCGAAGGTGTTTTGAATGGAGAATCTGCGCAAGCTCGAGCATCTGATCAATGAGAACATTCAACCTGAAGAATGTCCTTCTAGGACCCAGTAGTTGGGACCTTTTTATTTTATTGCTTTCATGATGTAATAAGGCCACTGGCCATTAGTGGCATCTTTATTATTCAGTCGTTTCTAAGACGCGTCTTGTTTTTAACAATAAAATGAGGAATTTAGTATTACAAGTTCTCCAAACTTAATTTGTTGCTAGGCCTACCTCGGTCACAACGAGGCACCCAAATTAGGAAACAATTTTTATTCATGCACAATGTCTTTAAATATCGCAATATTATTTCGCCGATCCGCACTGATTTTTTACCTTTTTTTCTTTTTTTTTTTATTCCCCTCCCCAAATGTTAGTTCGTGCATTCTGGCACCATCAGCGTACTCAACAAGATCGAAGGGTGCTATACCTCCTCCTCATCCAAGTCCTACCAGAAACAGGAACAAGGGCAAAATGGGAGATGCAAATGCTACAAAGGAGATAGAGGAAACTTCTCAAAACACTTCAATTACCAAGGAGACTGTTTCTCATCTTGACAAAACTTTGCTGAGATTTCGGGAAGAATTAGAACAAGTCTGGAACCTTGCAAGCCTATCAATCACTCTTGTCGCTGTTGATGTCAACACCCTAAACCCCGTACCTGCACATCCACTAGTACAACCTGCTAATACCCAACCTGCAACACATGCAATGACAGTCCACTACTCATTACTGAGCCACAACACACCACAAACGACCATAACACTCCTATCCTTGTGGACACTATACCCCACTATACTCAGCCAGTCTCAAGTACACGCGATATAGATGACAAGGACTCCCTCAATCAAAATTTGGCCGCTGAACTCAAGAAGTTAACTAGACGGGTCCAGGTTTTCGAAGGTAGCAAAGACATTGAGGGTTGTAACTATGAAGATCTTTGTGTTAAGCCAGATGTTGAACTCCCAGAGGGGTACAAACCTCCCAAGTTCTAGATGTTTGATGGTATAGGTGATCCCAGGGTCCACTTGAGAATGTATTGTGATAAGCTGGAATGAGTTGGGAGGGATGAGAAAATCCGCGTGAAGTTGTTCATGAAGAGTATAAAAGGCGATGCCTTATCTTGGTATATTAGGCAGGATGCAAAGAAATGGACAAGTTCAGTGAATATGACATCTGACTTTATGGACCGAGTCAGGTTCGACACTTAGAATGCACCAGATGTGTTCTATTCAGAATTTGAAGAAGAAACTCACAGAAACCTTTCGCAAGTATGCTACTCATTGGAGGTCAGAAGTTGTCAAGGTCAGGCCAGCCATTAAGGAAGAACAAATGAACAGGTTCATTGTCCGGGCTCAGGATCCGCAATACTATGAAAGTCTGATGCTAATTGAGGTTCAAAAGTTCTTCGACATCATCAAGTTGGGAGAAAGAATTGAGGAAGGAATCAATAATGGTATGGTTATCAATCTCGAATCATTACAGGCTACCAACAAGGCCTTACAATCTGGTGGCATGTCAAAGAAAAAGGACGTGAATTTCTTAGTGGATGCGCAAAGAACCAAATCCCCTATGAAGTACCAAACCTATCCCTCAACTCCACTCATATCTAAACATACCCTAAATTACCAAGCACCCTCACCTACATACCAAATGCCACCATCTGCCTACCAATCACCTCAACCACCCACATATCAGCCCAACTCACGAAGATACTCCCAACCCGCACCTGTGTACCAAGAATATAAATCCAACCTTCTCACTACCCATCACCACATGCCCGCCAAAACCTTCCTCGACCCAGACCAAATTTCAACCGCAGACCTCCCAAACAATATACCGCCAAAGCCAAGCCAATCGACCAATTATATAAAAAAACTCAAGGCAGACGGTTATGTTTCACCTGTCGCAGCAATAACTCTAGAAAATCATTTCCCAATGGATCAATCCCAACAAAACCTACGCATAAAATTTTGGAATGAAAGGCCATTACCATCGACGAATGTCGCTTGTTCACAGACAAGATTCAGACTCCGGTTGATAACAATGTCATTAAAGTAAAGGAGCCCACACCTAATGTCCGCAACAACCCTTCGCCTGACCGCAAGGGTAGAGGCATCCATATAATCGAGATTGAGGTCGATTGGGACCCTAAAGTGTCAATCAGGTTGATAGCTTAAGGAGATGAACTTAAGAAGCTGACGGTTACCCTTAATCCCATTATTGTTCTAATCCAGCCCTCTAAGGGCGATGTGGTAAATGTGTCTGTACCACTCGAGTTTGAGGCACCTTCTGCAAAGGCACCGAAACCGATTGAGGTCGAGTACGAGATTCTAAAGGCACCTCCACTATTCGAAGTTGTTGTGTTACCTCCAAGGATGCCAATTTCAATTTCCATGATAGACGTGACCCCATTCAAGTCAAACGCCATACCGTGGGATTACGCGGCTGAGGCTAGAAGGAAAGGGAAAAGACATACTGGAGAAGCGATCTCCGCACAGGGCAAGACCCGAACGGGCAGGGTATAAACCCCAGAACATCTAGCTGAGTCCAGCAAGCAAGCCTCCGGACAATCTGTTGAAACATGACCCGATGACCTTTGAAGGAAGATACAGGCCAAAGAATACCCAGTTATAAACAAAATGCCAGTGCAAATATCCATCCTGGCTCTTCTACAAAGCTCGAAGTACATAAAAATTCCTTGATGAAGATATTGAGAGAAGCTTTTTTTCCCAGCAACATAACCGGAAGAAAAATGAATAATATGGTAGGGCAAGTGCTGGAAAGTCACAAAATCACCTTCAAGAGGATGAGTTATCACCAGAAGGACTTAGTCACAGCAGGCATTGCATATCACTATGCAATGTGAAGATTATTTCATCACTAGGGTCCTGGTCGACGGAGGATCTAGCCAAATCATTTTTCCGCTAGTGACTCTAAGAACATAAGGAAAAGGTTTGCATGAGATCAAACATAGGGCTATCAATGTTAAAGCTTTTGATGGGTCTCAAAGATCTACCATCTGATAAATTAGCCCGTGCTTACAGATGGGACCCACCTGGTTTGATGTTGGCTTCCAAGTCATAGACGTGTCAGCATCCTACAATTTATTTCTAGGACGACCTTTGATCCACGCCGCTGGGGATGTGGCATCAACTCAACATCAAGAAGTAAAGTTTGAATGGAATCATCAGTAAGTGATCATTCATGGTGACGGTAGCAACCCTATATACAGTCGCCAAACCATCCCAATGATCGGAGGTAGAAGAAGAATAGGCAGAGAAACATAACCATATCGAGGGAGTCAATACTATGGACAAAGAAAAATGGTGGGGTAACAAGATTGAGAGCATCCTGAATTGAAGCGGGTATGAACCTAGAAAAAGTACATGGCAAGAACCTCAAGGGTATTACCAAGCCCATCAAACTAAATAAACATGGTAGTAATTTTGGCTTAGGGTATAAGTACACCTGGGAGGAGTTTGATGATTGGTCACCACCATGGCGCAACCCACCATCCACTGGAGAACCCTCTACCTCAGATGGAGCAAACCTTCTAGCCTGCTGCCAGTATATATAGATCAGAGGAAGATGAAACATTGGCAGTGTTGAAGAACCTGCTTCTGGGAGATGATATGGGCTGTTGTGTTATATTCGAGGAGGAAGGAGAGGAATCCCTTTCCATTAAAGTAGTTAATCGAGGAGAACACCTCACCAATTGGTCAGTCAGGACCACCAGTGCCCGGAAAGCTTCGGGGTAGCAAGGCTAAATAAAACCCCCATGCATCGCATTTTACCTTTTAGTTGACGTTACTTTTCCGCATTGTCTTTACTTTTGAAAAGAGCTTCGCTGTTTCAAACAGTTATGAATTTAATCAAAGCATTTTCCTGGTTTATTATATCTCACTCTTATTACTTTTCTATATCATTTACTTTATTTTAGACAACATTACTATTACATATCTTAATGATGAACCAATGACTATGACTTGCAACAAGGCAATGCAACAAACAGATATTGATTCAAAGAGGATGATATACCAGAAAAGGTTGTCAGAGAGGTTGAACATTGAGAATAGGCCTAAGTCTAACTTGGACAAAACTGAGGTGTTACGTTAGGAGATACATAGAACATTAAGGAAACGCACATCAGCGTGCATTTGTCACCATCAGAAAAAGAAAAAGTATACAGTGTTCCTAAAAGAGTATGAGGATATCTTTGCATGGTCTTATGACGATATGACAAGTCTCAGCACATCCATTGTCGCTCACAAATTGCCAAAAGATAGTACATGCCAATCTATAAAATAAATGCTCAGAAAGTTCAAACCCGACGTGAGTTAAAAAATCAAATAAGAGGTTACCAAGCAAGTAGAGACCAGGGTTGTGCGAGTGGTAGAATATCCGACGTGGTTAGCCAACATTATGCTAGTACCGAAGATGGATGGGAAGGTTAGAGTCTGTGTCGACTACCGGGATGTCAATTGGGCCAGTCCCAAAGATGACTTTCCTTTGCCAAATATACACATCATGCTGGACAATTGAGCCAAGCATAAGATGCAGTCATTCATCGATTGCTTTGCTGGATACCATCTAATATGGATGGATGAGAAAGATGTAGAGAAAACGGCATTTATCACGCCATGAGGGGGTGTAGTGTTACACAATGATGCCATTTGGTTTGAAGAATGCTGGTGCCACCTACATGAGGGCCATGACTACTATCTTTCATGACATGATACATAAAGAGATCGAGGTTTATGTGGATGATGTCATCATCAAATGCAAGAAAGTTGTAGATCATAGGGAAGACCTGAGAAAATTCTTCAATAGATTGAGGAGATACAACTTGAAACTGAACCCCGCCAAGTGTGAATTCGGGGGTCCGGCTAGAAAGATACTGGATTTCATTGTGAGTCGCCGGGTAACAATATTGGATCCATCAAATGTCAAAGGCATTCAAGAGTAGCAACAACCGCCAAAGAATAAGAAAGATGTGACGCATTTTCTGGGAAGACTCAACTACACCAGGTGATTCACAGCTCAGTCCACTATTATCTGTGAACTCATCTTCAAAATGATGAAGAAGGGTGATGCCACCAAATGGACTGACGATTGTCAGAAATCTGTTGACAGAATTAAGGAATACTTGTCTACACCACGAGTCTTGGTTCCGCTTGAGCAAGGAAGACCCCTTTTGCTCTACCTCATAGTTTTGGATAGCGCGTTCAATTGTGTTTTGGGACAACATGATGAAATTGAAATAAAGGTGCAGACAATCTATTACCTCAGTAAGAGTTTACCCCGTAAGAGGCTCGACATTCCTTATTAGAACGCCATGTTGTGCTCTGACCTAGGTAGCTCAGAAATTGAAGTACTATTTTTGTGCTTACACATATCAAAGATGGATCCATTAAAGTATATCTTTTAGATGCCCATGCCTACTGGAAAGATTGCCAAATCGCAAATCCTGCTGAGTGAATTCGACATTGTTTACGTCACTCGGAAGGCAGTCAAAAGACAAGCCCTAGTAGATCATATCACCGAGAATCCTGTGGGAGGAGAATACGAGCCTCTAAAGACGTATTTTCCTAACGAAAAGGTGTCGTTCATAGGTGAAGACATTGCATAATCCTATGGTGGTTGGAGAATGGTTTTTCACGGACCCACAAATTTCAAAGGAATCGTCATAGGAGCCTAGTTCAGAAATCGGCCAGCATTACCTAGTATCCACCAAGCTCAGTTTCCCGTGCACCAACAACATGGCCGAATATTAAGCCTGCATATTAGGGCTGAAACTAGTTATCGACATGAACATTCAGGAGTTACAAGTCATCGGAGACTCAGACCTACTTACACATCAGGTTCGAGAAGAATGGGCAACCAAGAATGATACTCCCTTATCTACATCACATACAGGAGCTGAAGAAGAGATTCAGAAAGAGAGAATTCAAACATGATCCCAAAATACAGAATGAGTTCACGGATACACTAGCCACCCTATCATCCATGATCCAACATCCCGATACGAATTTTATTGATCACATCCAGGTCAAGATTTACGAACAACCAGCTTATTGTGCTCATGTTGAGGAAGAAGCAGATGGTAAACCATGGTTCCACGAAACCAAAGAATACTTGACAATAGGAGAGTACCTAGAGCTGGCGAATGCTACTCAAAAGCGCACGCTTCGGAGGTTATCTAACAATTTATTTCACAACGGAGGAATCATGTACAGAAGGACTCCCGATTTGGGATTACTAAGGTATGTCGATGCAAGAGATGCAACTAATCTATTGGAAGTGCATGTCGGGACTGCGGACCGCACATGAATTGTTTTGTTTTTGCAAAGAAGATACTACGAGCAAGGTAGTTTTGGATGACTATGGAAACAGACTACATCCAGTATGTGTGAAGGCGCCATCGTTGTCAGATACTTTCAGATATGATAAAAGTACCTCCAAATGAGCTAACTGCAACAAGCTCACCACGGTCGTTCGCTGCTTGAGGAATGGATGATATTCGCCTGATCGAGCCTGCAGCATCAAACCGACACAGGTTTATCTTAGTGGAATTGATTACTTTACTAAATGGGTCGAAGAAGCATTATACAAAGAAGTAACCAAAAAGGTTGTAGCTGATTTTGTCCGCGGCCACATGGTTTGTTTATTCGGAATTCCAGAATCAATCATCATTGACAATGGTTCCAATCTCAATAGCGACCTAATTAAAGCAATGTGTGAGACTTTCAAGATCAAAGATAAGAACTCTATATCTTATAGACCACAAATGAAGGGAGCTGTATAAGAAACCAATCAGAACATGATACAAAGGAAGTTGATTGAAAGGCACAAGCAGTGGCACGAGAAATTACCGTTCACCTTATTGAATTATTGTACTATGGTCCACATATCAATCGGGGAAACTCCCTACATGTTGGTTTATGGTACAGAGGCAGTCATTCCCGTCGACGTAGAAATATCCTCCTTGAGGATCATACAAGAGTTAGAGTTAGACGATGCAAAATGGGTAGAAAGTCACTACGAATAGTAGCCCTTATAGATGGGAAGAGAATGCAGTTCGCCACTGCCAATTATATCATAACAGAATTTATAGAGTCTCCAACAAAAGTTTTAAGCCAAGGAAGTTTACAACAGGGCAGCTGGTATTGAAAAAGATATTCTCGGATCAAGATGAAGCCAAGGGGAAATTCTCTCCCAACTGGCATGGTCCATACATGGTTCGCCTAGTTCTAACTGGAGGAGCCCTTATTCTTGCAAAAATGGACAGAGCAGTCTGGCTGAAGCCGGTCAACTTAGATGCAGTGAAACGATACCACATTTAATCATATGATTTTTCTTCATGAAGTAATTTCAACTACGCCTGACCTGATTCCTTTTTTCAAAGGGGATACGTAAGCAACCCTATGGGTTTGGTCACATGTTAATAAAAATTCCATTTTCCCCTACTATGGTACCTGGGGCATAATATTGAGGAGGACACTCAAAATTCCTGAGTCAGTTTGTTAGTCTCCTCATCAGCATCAATCTAGTAAATTGGGGATAAATTTTGAGTGGGGTCCTTAAAATTCTGGAATCAATCCATTTTTTAGTCATTCAGCACATTTGTCAATAGCACCAGCCCAGTACACAGTTGTCGTGTCTTGATCACGTTGCAATCACTCGTTCATCCAATATAAAATCGTTTTCTCAAATATATATTCACATTAACTAAATCATGTATAAACATCATTTGGATCATTGTTTTTTAGCAATGCTACACCAATGATATGTGACGTCAAGAGCCAGGGATACGAACTAACCTTCCCCACTACAGAATACATGATTTTCTTTGGATGCAGGCACCTAGGTCACAAATCATTGAATACATTCCCTTGTACTCTTCAAGGTCGAAAACTCTTAGAACGATCGCTCATTCGCAAATCTACTATCTACACCAAATATTCCTCAGCAGTCAATACATCACGATCGTCTATCAGGTAAGAAAACTTACTACTGTTTGCTCTTTTACATTCCTGCATTGTATAAGGCTATTTTATGCCTTCTGAGGTTAAGCTACACCGCAATCTTGCATAAGGCTACCTATCTGCCTTTCGAGACTAAACTCCGTCTCCATGTGCATTAAGCATAAGGCTATTTTTTTGCCTTCCGAGGTCAAGCTCTATCTCCATCCAGCATAAGTCTACCTATTTGCCTTTCGAGAATAAACTATGTCTCCATCTCCATTTTGCATAAGGCTATTTTATGTCGTCCAAGGTTAAGTTCTACCTCCATCCTGCATAAGGCTACCTGTCTGACTTTCGAGACTAAGCCCTGTCTCGATTCTTGCATTGCATAAGTCTATTTTCTGCCTTCCGAGGTTAAGCTCTACCTCCATCCTTCATAAGGCTACTTATCTTCCTTCCGAGACTAAACATTATCTCCATCTGCATTTTGCATAAGGCTTCCCTTTTGCCTTTCAAAGTCAACTCTACCTCCATCTTGCATAAGGCTACTTATCTGCCTTTTGAGACTAAGCACTGTCTCCATCTGCATTATGCATAAGGCTAAATATATGCCTTCCAAGACTAAGCATTTTCTCCATCCTGCATGGCTGAAAGATCACCACTCTTTGCATTTATTCGGCGGAAAATATCGCCACCCGCATTTAATTTCTCGCTTTGGCTAAAAGATCTCCGCTTTTTCAATTCATTGGCCGAAATATCGCCACCCACATTTAGTTTCTTGCTTTGGCTGGAAGTTCACCACCCTTTGCATTCATTTGGCTGAAATATCGTCACGTGCATTTTAAATTCTCCTTTTAGCTGAAAGATCGCCACTTGTTGCATTCAGTTGGCCGAAAGATTGTCACCTTCTCATGGGATAAAAGATCGCCAACTTATTGAAAGGTGTCATAGTTCGGAGGCACCATTTGAATAGCCCAAGAACACCATTTGATGGCCTGTGAATCATTACATTTTGTGCTTTTCATGGCTCAGCACATCATAGTTTGAGGATGTCACCCTAAGCGTCCGAAGACAGCACTCATGGTCCAATGGGAACTTGCATCATGTTTAAATTTTCCACAATATATGCGTACATTGCTCATTTACAGGTACACTGGCTGGAAATCGGCCGTCTAAGCAGGAGCGATCCCGCTCCGGTTCTTCTCAACCTATTCAACTCCAAATGTTTTTTCAAACTCAACCATCGTGTCCGACTTTTTGAATCTCCATCGACACATTCCGTCAATGGTTCCTCAACTAGATATGACACGATTCATGTAAATCAGGGATATATAGGAAACTCAGAAGTCAGAGCTCGGTCAAAATTCTTTTCAAATGCCAATCCGGTCAAAATTGGCCATTTTTCCTATGAATTTTTTATACTCACAATAATTCAAAAATAATATATATATATATATATATATATATATATATATATATATATATATATATATATATGTGTGTGTGTGTGTGTGTGTGTGTGTGTGTGTATATAAGCACACCAAAGGGTTTTGGTATTTTTAATGATTTTTAAAAACATTTATGGCCTATTTTTACTCCATAAAATTCAACAATTATTCCCAAAACTTTCCATTTCGAAGAATAATTTGTTTTATTCTCATATTTACATCAAAAAATAATAAACATAATTTTGCATATTTTTATAAATTTATTTGGCATTTCTAAAGCTAAATTGCATGAAATTTTAATTATTACCTATTTTATAATTAACCATATTTTATAATTATAAAATCCTTTTTGGTATTTTTATGTTAAATGTTTTATAATATTATTTAGTTCGGTGCTTTCAATTTGTTTCTCGATCATTTTTAACTATTTTTTATAAATAAAAAGGGAGAAATTGGCTATTTAAAGCCTGGACAGATTTAATTGCAAACATAGCCCAAAGTAACCCCGATTTTAAAACAAATTTTGGCTCCATTTCAGATGACCCATGCCCAATTTATCTAACCTGATCCAGTCTTGACTCAATCTGAGTCGTTGATCAAAATAGATCAACGGCCCAAATTCATTTTCCTAAAATAAATCCTAATCCCCCCCCCCCCCCCAAACCCTTCACTTCAGAGACTGGTCTCTCTCTCTCTCACTTTCTCTTTATGCTAACATTTGCTCTCCCTCTATCTAGAACCTTCTGTTCTCTCTTTCTTCTCTGATGGTCTTCACTTCCTCTCCTGCTACATCCATCCTCACTTCTCTCGACCTCTAGTCTCCATGGAACCTTGTCTCGTTGATTCTCTCTCAGCTTTGAAGCCCCAGAGACTTCCACCATGAAAGGCGGTACCTACAAACGTTGCTTGGACTATCTCCGGCCTTCTCTCTGGTGGTTTTCAGTCTGATGGTTCTTTAAGCTCCATTGTTAACGAGTTTCACGGCCAGGTTCCTTACCTTACTAATTCTATTGCAAAACCCTAAATTTTGCGTAATCCTCTTAATCTCTATCTTTTAAAAGGATTTTCAGTTTATTCTTTCTGTTTTACACTACTCACTACTCGATTTCTTAGATTAATTCTACTTTTTCAACGTTTGTTCTCTTTCTCAAAAAGCTAGTATTTCCGAACCCTTTTTCTAAAAATTGATATATCTTCTGTTTCTTTTGAGTATTATGTATGCCTATATTACATGTTTGTTTGTGTTACGAGCCGGTTTGTTTCTGAGTTCCATGCTTTAAATTTTTTTTAGGGTTCCAACCCTCTACTGCTTATATGATTTCTTACATAATATTCTCTTATTTTTCACGCCTATTGTGTTTATAGGTGTAAATTGTTATTCGAATGATTAGGTGCATCTCTTTGAATCCTTGATTTGTATGTGTTTTCCTTAAGGGTTCTTACACTTATTTATAAATTATTTCCTTACTTGTGAGAGTTAATTTCAGACTAATTTCACAGTTAATTTATAGGATGCCCCCTGATCCAAGACTGATACATTTCTGCCATCTGCTGTTTTACCCTTTAAAGCTCCTCTTTCAATTCTGACTCTGACCCCATAGACTCCCTTTCCAGTCAAAAACTCTTGTGCCCAAGTTTTTACTAGTCATGGAAACCTTGCCCTTTGACCTTATGTTTTATGGACGAGTTACCTTAAGAACCACAAACCAACCACCTTTCTGCTGTAATGAGGAGAACAAAATAAAGTTATCATGTTAGTAATAGGGCATTTAACAGCTAAAGATATCACATTTCGTGCAATGCACCTAGCAATAATTAACAGTTCAAGAATGAATTCGAGGCAATGAATAAAATCGCCAAGCATTTAATACTCATTATCAAACTCGATCTATATGACTGCTTGAGAACACAAATCCAAAGGGAACAGGTAAACAAATGGCCAATACGAAGGAATAAATTATCATTGACATACAAAATAACATCGCAAACAATAATGGAAGAGAACAGAGTAAACATGTTAAGCAAATCCTTTCTTGATACAAATCAGCATGTACAAGATTTAATCTACATATTTGAGAGAAGACAACAATGACACCAATCGAACCAGAAGCCGCGAATCTGCCTGGATTGAACCTGGGACAACGACTTCGTATCGATCCCGGAACTCTGACTCACAAGAAGCTGGTTGTACTAGAGTCACTGAATGGGATTCAATTTCTCAAAGTATTCAACAGTTACACGAGCAATGTCTGCAATGTGAATTCGAACCAGACAACTCAAATGTGAAAGTGTCTTTGATTAACGAAAAATTTTGATGATTACAAAGGCGTCAATAAACCACAACTACAATAGAATCTGAATCATAAACAAAATCACCTGAAACTGCAAATCACAATCCCGAACCTCGACAAACAATGACGACCCACGACCTCAAACCAACCCAAACACAAAACAGCTTTCAAAATCAAATGAACTCCATGAATTTTAAACCAAAAATTGAATCGGCGTTAGAGAGACAAAAAAAAAAGAAAATCGAAAGAGGAGTGTGCGGGTTTCACCGCAGCTTGGTCTCTAGGGTTCTTCCATTTGTTCAAGGAAGACGAAGAGCTTCAGCTGTTGCTGTTTGAAGAAGAAGAGCTAAAGGATTGTTGGTTTTTGTCTGGTCGTTGGCTGAAGCTCAAGCTATGGATGAGAGGGATTAAAGTTTTTTCTGGTTTTGGTGGACGGGAGCAGAAGATTATCCTGGGGGATCGGGTCTCTTTTTGTTCGTTCTTCCCTTAAAATGGGGTGAGTGTGTGGAAGATGATAAATACAAGGGAAGGGGTCTCTTTTGCTGATTAGAATGGGACACGGAATTTCCGTGTCTCTAGCTCAGGGAGGGTCAAGCAGGTCAGGTAGGGAGATTGGGCTAGGTCACGGACTAGGCAGGAAGGGGTCTTTTGGGCTTGGTAAAGTTTAAACACAGGCCCAATTATGTCTATTGAGAGCAACCCTCTTCTCTTTTAATTCATTTTTATTTTCTCTTTATTTATTTTTATTTTGTTTTCTCTTTTTCTTATTTTACACTTATATATTTTTTGATTTTTTGTTAAAATGGAAGAATAAAAGTCGAAGACCAAATTGACTCTAAAGTTATATTATTTAATATTCAAAATTAACTAATTTCTAATTTTAAACTAAATGTTAAGACAAATTCTACAAATTGAAGGAACAAGTTCAAAGAACAATTTTTAGTTATTTTCTTTATATGTAAATAATTTTAACTGCTACTTAACCCCTAAATGTGAACTCAAATCCTAAATGCAAATGTTAAGTACATTTTTATATTCATAAAAATTAAAATGCACAAATAAAATACAAACAATTAACATAAGATAAAATAAAAATCCACCATATTGCAAAATAAAAAAAAACATTTTTGAAAATTTGTGAATAATTGACATACAGGGTAAAAATCAGTTGCTCACAAGGTGATTTTCGATATTTCCGCAAATTTTTCGGGCATTCAAACTTTGTTTGGTTGGACTTTTGGTCGTTTGTGCATTTCTAAAGTTCTTAATAAACTTAGGCTTCGACTATGAGGAATTTGGTTATTTTTGGTGTTAATGTTACTGTTTTTATGCTCGAGCAAGTTTGATTAAGGAATTAGATCATATCTATGTTTTTGGCTGAGGCCCCGGGGGCCTCGGGGTAATTCCGGATGGTTGATAGAAGGTTGTAGGAGTTTTTGGCATTTTTGGGTGAGCTTCATCTGCTATTTCAATGTCTGGAGAAAAGGAGCCGCTTAAGCGGTTCCGCAGGCATGACGGGTAAGCCGCAAAAGCGCGCAATGAGAAGATGTCCTGGATTGCGGAAGCGGAAGGGAGACAGCATAGGCAGTGACCGCGTAAGCGGAAGTTGACCACAAAAGCGATCCCAGGGGGAATATGAGGAAATCGTGGTGGGTTAAATGAACAGTTTTTTTTTTTGTAAGTTTAACTTTCATTTTCATTGATATCAAAGGATGTACAGTGTAAGTTCTATAGTAGTAGCATTGACTAGCTACTACTCATTTACAAACATCACTAAGCTAATACAAACATAAAACAAGCTATCTTAATATGTGACTATTAAGCTATAGCTAAGGATAACAGTTTAGTTGCCGCAACCCATCTTGCCATCTTTTACAGTTTCTGCCTCGTAAATGAATTAACAGTACTACATCTCTGCAAAACTGGTCTTCAACAAAAGCCTTGTTATCAAATCGAATACAGTTTCTATCTCTCCAAATCAATGCAACAGTAGTCACAATGAACAGTGATTTTCACAAGTTTAAAAAGAGAAGAACATTTGGACCTCATACTAAGGCGAGTTAGGGAGTGATATTACAGAGGATTTTGGGGGAAATCATCAGGGATGGATTCTTGGACTTCGAGTATATCATTATAGTGTAAAAACATGGATTAAACACTAAGAATCCAAGGTTTTTAAGGTTAAAAATGGTGGTTAGGGCTTGAAACCCAAGTGAGCTTAAAGTGTTAATTTGAGTTGTCAAATGAAATACTATTCTTGTAAATTTGATATGTACGGACTCGTGGCGAGACGAGGATTCCGGTGATGTAAATTTTGTAATTTTTTGAGAAGTGGCCCGGGGCTCGGATTTTGCCAACTTCATATTTGTGGGTGTTTTTCGAGTTCTTTCAATTAGGTTATGTCCCATTAGCTTATTATAACATATTCCTTGTGGTTTTGGTCAGATTCTGCACCGAGGAGGTCGATTTGCAAGGAAAGCGCAAGGTAAGATAGGATTTTCGCCGGTTCGAGGTGAGTAATGGGTATGAATGATATACTGAGGGTTTGAAACCTCGTATTTGCACCATGTGGTGCTATGTTGAGATAATAGACGCATCATATGATGAGCATGGTGATGCTTCTTCTAAGGACTCGGACTTGGTCCATCCCGATTGATGACTTACTATACTTTTGACTGAGATTGAGCTCGTACTTGTATATGTTGGGCTAGTTTCCATGTTTGGGGCCTTGTGCCAATCTGTAGAACTCCGAGGGAGCATGTTGAGCCGATTCACCTCACCGTACCTATTGATCCCATACCATTTGTCATGGCATTGACTGTAAATCATGAAATAAACTGGACGTAGTAACTTGCACCCTAACTGAGCAATACCTAGGGTTGAATACTCTGTCTTAGTTGAGTGGGCCCAAGGGGCCAAGTCTATATTGATTGAAAGGGGTCAAGTACCCCATGGTGAGGGTATTGGATATATACCGGATTAGGTTGCACGACGCAGCAGTACATACATATACATGTATTGGATCGGGCTGCACTCCGTAGCATTTTATATATATTATATTGGATCAGGTTGCATGCCGCATCATTATATATATTATATGGATCGGGCTGCACAACGCAGGGATATATTATATTGATTGGACTGCACGGCGCAACAATATATTATATGGAACGGACTGCACGCCGCAGTATTATAGTGCCTGGGCTGAAGGAGCCCCTCCGGAGTCTGCACACACCCCCAGTGAGCGCAGTATTATGTTATCGGATCGGGTTGCGCGCCACAACATTATATATATCATATTGGATTGGGCTCCGTGCCAAAATATTATATATATTATATTGGATCGGGCTGCACGAGCATTATATATATTATATTGGATCGAACTGCACGCCGAAACATTACATATATTATATTAGATCGGGCTGCATGTCGCATTAGTGCTATTAACTGGTCAGACAAAAGAAAAAAATTAGAAGTATTTATCATATTCTCCCCCCTGTTTAGTAATATTCACTGTCGTTACTGTTGATATTAGAAGTATATAGTGTTCATACTGGATTTCTTACATTCAGTTGTTATTTGTCGCTATTACTCACTGAGTTAGAAGTACTCACTCTACTACTTGCACCTTGCGTGCAGATAGAGGGATTCCGTAGACTTAGCTGCAAATAGCTACTTCTTTTCAGTTCAGTACCGGAGTTTTCAAGGTAGTTGTTGGCATCCGCAGAACCTGATCTCTCCTCTATCCATCTTTTGCTTTCGTATCTAGATTTTTTATTTGTATAGGATACTGTTTGGTTGTATTTAGAGGCTCAGACTTGTGATGCCAAATCTTTTGGGCTGTTCTTGCTTTTATTACGTATTCTAAGGTTTTTGGGTAGTGACAAGTGTATACATGTTAAGATTATAACTCAGTTCCACGGGATTTTTAGAGTTATTGAACACTTGCACCGTTTGAGTTTTATTTATGATTGTTTAATAGTTTCATTTGATGTTTAAGTTGTTATCTATGTTGTTTGTCAATGTATGTTGGGTTTACCTAGTCTTAGAAATTAGGTATCATCACGACATCCTAAGATGAAAATTTAGGGTCGTGATAGATAAAGTCCAAAAGAATTTTAAAGAAAATAAACTTCGTAGAAACCATGTATGTGTAGTTTAAATAGGAAAAGAATTTCAGACTTAGGTGAAATTATATCTTTAAATTATACAAATTATTTAAGGTTATAAAAGTCGGCAAATCTTTCTGTAATATATTTCTAGGTAATAAAATTTTATCGAACATAAACTTTTTGGAAAATGTTCAGTTACAAAGTAGGAAAAAAGGATCAATACTTCGTATGTTGTGCTACCAATTATCACTTTTAGGTAGTTGGGAAAAATTCATGTCAAAAATAATCTCAAACAATAACTTACTACCACCCTCAAACATTCAACCTAGATCACCGGATATTTCCACTCCTTTATCTTCTCACCTTCACAACCCTTTATAGGTACGTCTTCCCTACCACTTGATAATAATATGATCATTGATACGACTGAGTATGTTCTACATCCATCCAATCCACTTCCAACATATTATCTCCATACCCTTCTCTCGCACAATATATCAACCCCCACTTCTACCTCAAATAATCAGTTTGCCTTTCCTCATATTGTGAATGCTGAATTTGTTGCACCAATTGATCCAAATATCTTTATTCAACTTTCACTAGAAGAGAATGAAAATATATATATGGTCAAAACATTGGACACCAAACATTAAGGAAAAAAATCTATGCCTAATGCAAAACTACTGAGAATCTAGCACTTATAGATTTAGGATATGAGTTTTACTTGCTTAAGTTCCAGAAGATGGAAAATAAGATTCACGTTATACAAGATGGACCTTGGTTTATTGCCAATCATTTCTTATATGTTAGGAAATGGGAACATAGTTTCATGGCATCTGAAACAAAAATTAACTACTATGTTATTTGGCTACGTCTACCGGAGTTACCAGCTAAGTTTTCATAATTTTTAGATATTGCAGAAATTGAAAAATAAATTTGGAAAATTATTAGCCATTGGTAATTGTACTTCTTCATAATAAGGGGACGTTATGCTTGGTTGTGTGTCCAGATTCCCTTGAATCAACAACTATGCACTCATGTTTCTGTTGGCCATCAAAAACAAATTATTTTATATAAAGGTCTCAATTTATTATGTGTTAAGTGTGGTAGAATGGGACATAATCAATTTGTCTGTTCTTACACAACTAATCCTAATCCAACCGAGATCTCTACTATAAACCAATCCATCCATTCTAACCTTATTAATACCACTACATCAACTACTGACGAATGGAATATTGTTAAGTTTTCTACTAACTTAGCTAGAAAATTTAACCACGCCAAAGGAAATCCATAAAAATCACCTTTGCCTACGGATATGACTAATATTCAAACTATTCTTTCTTTTAATAAATTGTCTATTAATAATGTTAATTACTCGTCTACTTCACACATAAATAAAGAGGCATCTGGAGAAGCAATTCCTATAATGATGTTAATCCTTTTAATCCACTAGATCTTGATGACAACTCTAATGTTAATTATCTTAATCCGGACTTAACCAATTCCTCGTACAAACAAAATACCGCTGAAGCACACCTTACCTTACCTATCAACTCGGCCGAATCACAATTGGTCCAACCTCAACCATAGCCTATCCTCATGCATGCAATGAGGCACTGCCAACTTAGTCACATGCAAGACCTAATCTCTCCCTCACATATTATTCAGTCAGCACTAATTACTGAACTCCACCAAAATCCACAAGCAAAGCAAAACTCTTACTAACTCTCCTCCTTCGACTTCTTCAAACCCTATGCTATCATCCATGAAGCAACAAAATCATGAGATATCCACTACCATATATCATTTTCTTCAAACACACAAACTCTAACCCCACCAATCAAGCTTCCAATATCCTCCACTCACACACTTCCGACTATAGATACAATTTCATCTCCCAACTCAGCCTTATCTCCATCGATCACTTTTTAAACAATTTCCAAAAATCTATTCAATGTTTGCCAACAATCTCAATTACCTAAGAAGGTCACTTCCCCACCCTGAACGATAGAATATCCATCGACTAGTCTAATCTAAAAATCCACTCTCATTACCTACCTCAAAGTTGATAATGGAGCCCAACACAATAATCTTTACAGCTCAGCCACCACAAAAGACATTAACTCTAGCATCTTGGCTAGAAACGGGGCTTCCAAACCATGCCCTAATCTTCACCATGGTGGTCAATCACCAATAGGTGAACATCCTCATAAACAATGCATGAGATCTTAGACAAATAATAGTGGAAGTACTGCACCTAGGTGTAGACGCCCCCTTTTTCAGCTACTAGAAAGAAGCGAAATCGGTTTACGACATTATGGGAAAACAACTCTATTTTCCATTTGGAAATTGGGTTATGGATTGGAAGAGTCCCCACCTAATGATTATAGTGCATTAGGACACATTAAGATGAAGAGAGTATTTTGAGAGAAAGAACCAGAGTTTGGGTAAGGGCTTGAGAGTATCTCGAGGGGAAGGTGTTAGGAACCCCTAAAGATCCACAAATGTGGTTCCTGACCGTGCTAATTGTTACTTTAATAGAGGATGAAGCAAGTAGACAAAGAAGTTGCACATGTATAACATACACATAACTTGAAAGATTTAATGAGAAGGAAAGACATAAGTTTGAAATAAGAGTGGAGTAGTTCGGAAAGCATTACTAGAAGAAAGAATTTAAATAAAGCAAATGAAGGAGAAGGAAAGGTCCTAGGTTTAACTGTAATATGGATCATTCAATGCAATATAATATTCACAAAGAGGGGTCGCTTTATGATATTATCCCATCGTCATCATCTCCATATTCTACCATTCCCACCGCGTTGAGGTAATTAAACGAGTTAGTATCGTTTACTTATTACATGCTAATACTCGTCCCGACCTGTTAGTCCTGGGGTATTAGTACTTCTAATCCTAAGAAGGGGGGAGAGAGAGATAGGATATATATATGGAGTTTTCAAAGGTAAAAAAGCACCAGAGCGATAGTCAAAAACAAGAAGCATATAAGAGGTATACAAATAAACAGTTAATCGCGCAATTTAACCCCGTAACATACAGCAAATAGTTTAGCTTGACTTCAATAACTGATTTGGTCTTTTAAAAGAGGTTAGAAGAGCGGTCAGATTAGTTTAACACATAAGAGTTGGATATAATATCTGCTTCAAGCTCCCCGGGCCCATTTTAGGAGTTCACAGGATTTAGAAAATCAGTAGATTTAAAAGAAAACAATGCTTCAGACAAAGGTCTGTTTAAAAGATTTAAAGCTTCAGACAAGTTTAGAAAAGGCATTATAAGTTAGCTGCACTTATTTGAGTGAAAAGGGAGACATGAGAAAAAAAAGTTTAAAAGATCATGGAACATTTAAACTAAAGCAGACAAACAATTGAAAGCACATATTCAATATTTAAAGCCGTTTACATGTTCAGAGCATTACGAAAGGGGGGAAGAACTGGACCCATTTCAGAGTAAACAGATTTAGAACAAGTTGAACCAAAACGTTTGAAACATTAGGCGAGTCTGGACTTATAACATATTTACTAACCCTTTAGTTACTGCTTTTAGACGACCTACTGTTTTGCCTAGCGTTTATAAAGTTCCTATATGCATGCTTTCTAGGCGAGATTAAAAAACGAACCTATAAGCATGATTTTTATATGAAGTTGATGTAATAACAAAAAAAACCTTTAGTGACATCTATATGGTGTCGATGCAATAGTGCAAAATAGGCATGGTAACGGTATGGCATGGATGTAATAAAGTAATGTCCTAAAACATGGTTTCTAACTGATGCAAGAGAAAATAAACGTCTAGTCATAATTTCTATGATGCAAGAAAAGTAAATCCTTATAGCCATACCTTCTATATGATAATGAGAAGTATATAGACATGGTATCTACACTAACAAGTGATGCAAACCTATAGACATGGTTTCTAATGAATGCAAGAAAGTAAATCCCCTCATGTCCCTTTTCACTGTACCCCGAGTTCTTTTATTACAAATTCTTACAAATCTGAGCAGAAAAGGAAAAGAACATTAAAAGAAATAAAAGTTAAATACATCAGCAGCTATAACAGGCCCGGGGAGTCTCGAAGCAACTTTAATGTCCAACATATACCTTTTACCAAATTCGCGCTCCCAAGGTCCGAGGCGTTTCTCTTTTTCGAGCGTTAAAAAGTTCCAAGGGCTTTTAAAGAAACCTAGGCATACACTCTATTTGGAATAGTGAAAGTGTAGAATTACTAGCCCTAAGGCATCCAAGTTTAGAGGAGACTCCAAGGTCCCTAAGCATGGCTTACCAAAGAGGATAGGAACTTAAATGGCTAAATATAAGTGCAAAAGTGAGGATTAGAAGGAAACTAATGTATGAAGTGGTCATACCCAGCCTATTGAGTGAGACTGGCACACCCCAGACTTCTTACAAGGGTTAACAAACAAGAGCAGACCTTTAATAAAGTCAGACAAGGGTCTGAATGGTGATTAGGGCACCAACAGACCTTTGTCAAAGCTCAAACACATATGATAGGGGGATGGGGGTGGGATTGCTTTGAGTAAAGGCTGTTGACAGCCTCAGTTCTAGACTAAAAGTGGCAATGAAGTGCCACCCTTATCCAGAACAAACTCACATACAAACAAGGACCAAAGGGAGAGGGGAATCATATAAAAGCGCTTAACAGACAAGATTAGATTGAAGGGATTCGGGGGAAGGAAACCATAATAATGAACAATACACAAGCAAAGGAAAAGGATTTAACATGCTGGACTTAAATAAAATACTGAATGTAAGCAACCAAAGGGAAAGGGAATAGGTACTAACATGTTGCACTTTAAACCAAAAGTATAAGCAAACAAGGAGCAGGGTTAAGGATCAACATTCTGAACTTAAGCACAAACAGACAAGGGAATAAGGGGAAGGGAATTAACATAAAGCTTAACTGAGATACACAAAACAGTTGAGGGAACCAGGTAAAAGGGACTAAAACATGTAAGAGCTTAAACTGGAACAACATAACAGCCTAGGGAAAGGGAGAGGTAATTAAACATGCCAGAACTCAAATAAAATACTAAAATAAACAAACAGACAAGGGGACAAGGGAAAGAGGTTAAAGATGCAAGAGCTCAAGTTGAAATAACATAATATACAAAGAAGGGGGAAACAAAAAGATAGTTGAAGGTCAATAATTGAAATTAGGAGTCTGCCAGTGCAACTTGAGTAACAACGCAAAGAGAAACCTTATCATTAGCCTTGTCTTTCAGCCGGCTAATCCTTACCTAAAGAGAGCAAGTAACAGAGAAGAGAAGAGAAAAGCAGAGAGTTTTTTAGTGAGTAAGAGTAGAGAGAACTCGTGTATCAGTGTGTCAGAGAAAAAAAAAGTGAAGGCCTATTTATATTTTAAAAGAGATGCAACACTTAAGGAAAGAAAATATTCAGCAGTACCAATCATACACAATTAAAAAGAAGGTTCTCTTTAATTAAGGAACCGCCTGGAAATAAATAAACCTTGGTCTAATTTTGGAAAGGAAAATCAAGTACCAATCACAGAGTATAGGGTAAATATATGTAAAGAGCTTGAAAATTACACGGGTAAACATATAAGGCAGGTAATCAACTAGAAAATCAACGAATCCAAATACTAGCTGATTCGAACATAGTCAGAAAACAAGGGTCAATTAGAGGATCATACAGCTGTACAAAATCAAGTTTTCTAATTAGGGTTTCACAGAAGGGGAAATGTGACAATATAAAAGAGGTATAGGTTAGAACATACAAAAAACTGGAAATAGCAGAGAAAACATGTAGCAAAACACACAAGAAAACAATTTGAGACGGCTAGGATTTTACTGAGAATGAAATGGAGAATCCTCTTAGAATTTAGGGTTTCTATTAAGCATAGAGTATAAAGAAAGTCATAGATAAAGATTGACACAAAAAATAACGTCATAACAAAAGCATAGAACGCATGAACTGAAAACCCTAATAAGTATTCAGTGAAGCAAAACATCTCATACCCATGGTAGAAAAATGCTTAAGAATCACAGTGAAGGCTAGAGGAGAATACATAGTAGCAAATAAAGCGAAGAAATCAAGGAGATCAGAAAAGTCATAGAAAACCCTATGTTTAAAAAGACGAACTGTTTGAAAACAAGAAATAGGAGAAGAAAAGATGAGAAATACATTAAAATCTTTAGAAAATAACTATGACTCAGAGAATTGTAAAAGTAAACACAGAGAAGAACCTCGAGAAATTAGGATTTCAGAGAAAGGTCTCGAAGCATCGAGAAAAGCCTGGAATGGACTCGTCGGAGCAGGCAGAGGGCCCAGCGCTTTAAGGCTTGTCGGAGAAAGGCATATAGCTGCAAAACCCCATTAAAGGACCTCCGGTCCTATCACCTTTGCAATAATATCCCGATCTTCGAAGCGAGAGGCCAGGAGAGGTGATGAGTGGATGAACACGGGATATTCAGGCCTTGGACGACCATTAATGCCGGTGACATGGGCAGGAGGCGACTAGGGTTTTTAGATAACCTAGAGAGCGTTTGGGAGTGAAGGTGGATGGTTTGTAAAAGTGATTGTAGGGTTAATAGTTCGGGGGGTTTAATTTTGTAAGTTAAAATGTGGACCGTTGATCTGTGAGATCCACGGCTAGGATTAGAAGAAGAAGTGGGTGGTTTAAGTTTAGTGGATTTGGGTCCGGTGTTGTAAATTGGGTCAGGTCAATTGGGGGGTTAAATTGGGGTTGACTTTAGGTTTCAATTTGGGCTAGAATTGAAAGATTAAAGGGCTACATTTTAAATAGCCTTTTTTCCAATTTGATTTTATGAAAGTAGTAAACAATTTTGTAAAAATCCAATAAAACTACTGAGTTAATAAAATATATGTAGGAAACAAATAAAAATATTAGGAATGATTTTATACTTGAAATACTTATTAAATCGGGAAATAGGCTAACATTGCAATTTAATACAATTTTAGTTTTAAAAATAAACTACATAATGGCTTTGTAAAATTCTGTAAAATTACATAAATTATACTTTTATGAAAATTAGATGATAAAGTAAATTATTTATTAACTAATACGATTTGATACTAAATTTTGGATTTTCTAGTACAAAATAGGTTGTAAATTAATTTTAAAATACTTGAAAAAATATATAAAAATACCAACTTTTTGTGGATGCTTATATATGCAATCACAAGGCTTTTTGAAAAATCTTAAAGGTACAAAAATGAATGGAAAAAAATTGGGTATCAACACTAGGGACGGATCTATTTGCACGATATCATTTGTTAATTATGCAAGGTCCACACCTCTCTCCAAATCGACCTCTGAACCTTCCAACTCCAGTTTGGGATACTACTTACCTATATCCTCATCTCATTCGCTTTCCATTTTATCTACCCCGACCCATTAACACCCTAGACACAACCCTACAGGATTCCACAACCACTTTTGCCTCTCTTGGAACCTCCAACCCCACCAACACCAACAACAACACCATCACAAGTCAACTCACCACAACCCAACCCTAATCACAAAGAACAAAAAGATACTTTCCAAGCAGAACCCGATGCAGCAATCAGATACAATAGGTAAACTCGTCCAATACATGCATGATCGAAGGGATAAAGGCATTTTTGCAGAAGAATAAATACGAAAAGAAAATATTTGTAAGGTTTCCTCCAAATCAAATGAGAGTCTCTTTTCGTCTAAGGCCCACCACCCACCCAGAGGTGGGGCAATATGAGATGTTATTATTTCCCACTTTATTCCTACGTTTAGGAGAGAGCAGAAGCAACTGGACGAGTAAAATAGGAAGCTAAATAACTGAACAAGCCAACCATCATAAGAATTTTATCATATGGAATTGCAGAAGGGTCCTTTCCATTGTATTTAGACGTAATTTTAGGTCTTTACTTGACTATAATTGGTTGGCGTTAGTTGATCTCTTGGAAACACACTGCCAAAAATACAAAAGTGTTAGTAAAGACTTTAATTTTGATAGTATGATTAGGTTGCTGCAACAGGACATTCTTGAGGAATTGCATATTGTGGTTATCAAATGTTCTAGCTATGGATCCAGTAGCCACCACTCCACAAGAAATACATTGCCAGGTCCAGGTAATACCTTTTCATTTTAATTTTTTATTTACTGCTATCCATGCTAGTAATGAATTAGTTAATAGACTATTGCTATGGGGAAATTGCATATTTGTATATGATAATTATCATGGACCTTGGATAACTGGAAGAGACTTTAACGAAATCACACACGCCACTAATAAATTTGTTGGAATTCCTATAAATAAATAACGTTCTAATAAGTTATTGGACTTCCTGAATTATTGTCACATGACTGATTTAGGATATAAGGGTAGTCGATATACTTGGACTAATGAAAGACATAAGAAGTATACCATACTTGAATGTATCGATCGTATAGTTGCTAATTATGAACGGATTAAGCAATACCCTATCACAATTGTTACACAACTTCCCTGTACACACTCAGACCATTATCCCATTCAATTATAATTTCATCATTGTCCATTACCTAGGAAAAAAATTATTTAGATTTGAGACTATTTTGACTACTCATCCCGCTTTTCTTTCTGTGGTGAAGCAATCTTGGACGGATAACTTGATATTACTTCCTATACAAGATCAGGGGAAAACTGGTGTTAAATCCCACACAAATGCTTGATCACATTTTTCTTTATTATCAAAATTTATTTACCACTCAGAAAACAATTTCATTTTCTACATAAAAAATTCTTCCTTCAAACATCCTAATACATGCTGATCAAACGTCCCTAGCACAACCTCTACAACATTTTGAAATTCCTAATGCTATTAAATCTTTCAAACCGATGAAAGCACCTGGTGTAGACGGATTCCATCCCCTTTTTACAAAAATTAATTGGACACTATTGGGAATTCTGCAAAATATTTCTATCATAAAGTCTTCGCTGACTATGAAATTGACCATAAAATGAATTCTACTATCGCCTGTCTTATTTCCAAAAATAATAATACATCCATGGTTTCTTAATATAGACCTATTAGTCTTTGAAATACCGTTTACAAAATTATTATAAAAAATTTGATAAACAGATTGAAGACAATATCGGAACATATCATTCATACCACACAATCTTATTTTCAACAAAACAAAAGAGCTGCGGATAATGCTATCATAGTAATAAATTATTAACAATCTTTAAAAAATAAAGGAAAACAATCTCATTACGCTTCTTAAGATAGATCTAAAAAACATTTGATATATTAGAATGGTCCTTCATTTGTAATCCTTAAGCAAGCTCAAATTTCCATGATACGTATACTAAGCTAATTATGCCTTGTATTACAATCACTACTACCTCAATTTTAATTAATGGTAATCCAACTGATTCCTTCAAGCCCACATCGGGCATTGGACAGGGTGATCCTTTGTCACCCTATCTGTTTATCCTGTGTCTTAAAATGTTGTCCAGGAAGATCAATAATGTAGTTGATTATCATGCCTGGAAACGAATTTCCTTATTAAAAAATAGCCCTCAATTATCTTATTTATTCTTTGCATATGATATTACCCTAACCTCACAAATTATAGTTTGTACGTATCAATCAATGGTCAGTACTTCCCGCAGTTTACACATCAGTCTGGCCAGTCTATCAACTTTGAAAAATAAAAAAATATACTTTTAAAGGAATTGTCAACCCAATACTAAAAATATTATTCTGCAACTGTTCAATATGAAAGAAGGGCACAGTTTGGTAAGTACTTGGGATTCTCTATTTTTGCAACGAAGTCCACAAAAAATGACTATCAACCAAGTCCGAATCATTTGATGAAATATATATATAAAAATACCAACTTATATACAAAGCTATCTTAATCGGTACCAAAGGAATTTTCTATGGGGCACAACTGCTCAAAAGAAAAAACTACATCTCCTTAAGTAGTCTACAGTCACACAACCTTTAGAACTTGGGGGTTTGGGTATAAAAAAACTTTGCAAAAAAAATAAATCACTCCATGCAAGCCTTGAATGGAGAATATTCAATAATCCCCAACAATTATGGGCAAAAGTCATTTTACATAGTTATGCAGGACTGCAATCTTTGGTAAGTTATAATTGTTCTACTACTTGGTATAATATTATTAACGGTTGGGAACTATTGCATACTAGGGAATAAATGGAATATTACAACAGGACAACATGTTCAGTTCTGGATGGACCCCTGGCTCAAGAATAACATCATATTTAGAAACAATTTTAATGGAAAAGAAACTAGTTTCTAACTATTACCACAATAGTAGATGGTACCTCGATAACATACCTTTTAAATTACCCCCACATATAATTTCCTTATTAATAATGTTTATATGTCAATTATACCCATAAATTATTGCAAAATTTATTGGAATTTAACAGAGAATGATATCTTTTCGGTTAACTCAATGTACATGTGTTTAATCACCCTTAATACAACTAGTAGAAAATGCATCACCAACTCTTATAAGTGGATTTGGGATCTTCCAATTCCACCTTAAATATCTTTTTTGCTTTAGCTAATTTGTCATGACAGACTACCAACAGTTGTCTATCTTACACGACTAAGTATAACCTATTCAGCAAGCTGTCCACAGTGTCATCAGCACACTGAAACAACTAGTTATTTATTTCAATATTGTGCTAACACCTACTTCTTTGGAACTCCCTTAGAATTTCACCTCCCATTAGCACGTGAGCAATTCCCAAAAATGATATTATGACTTGGTTGTATAAGCTTATTCATACATCACTGGTTTCTACACCTCACAGCATCCTTTATACAATTATAATTCCTTTTACATTATGGGAAATTTGGCTTAAAAGGAATAATTTTCTTTACGAATATCAAAAAAAAAAATTGAATCTTCCTTCACTGTCAGTAAGGGCGGCAGAATATTACTTTTTAACTAATCACTCTATTAAGAAGAGACCAAAGTCTCCTATCTACATCAAATGGCATCGACCAAATTACACTTTTTTAAAATTAAATGTCGATGGATCTTGCTTCCCGACTCAAAGAACTTATGCAATTGGTGGAGTTACCCGTAACCATCAAACTAATTGGGTTATAAGATTTGCAGGGCCCGTCAAAGAAGGCCCCACTAAATAAATAGAACTTGTTGCACTCCTCAAAGGTTTACAAATTGTTGTCCAACAACATCTGATCATACCGATAATCATTGAGACGGGTGACAAGCAATAATCGGTATGTTAAAAGCACCTCCAATGCACTTTACTAATATTATTAATGATATCATGTCATTGCTCCAACTGTTAGAAAGTCCATCGGTACAAGTTATTTAAAGAGAGCATAATTGTGTAGCAGATAGATTAGCTAAATATGGAGCAACACATATACATGAGCAATGCTAACTTTTTGGGACACCACCACCTTTTGCTATGTTCTGTTATGAATAAGTTCACTAGGGCACACTCTAAATCACGATGATTCGATAACTTAGTAGGAATGTTACAGAGTCTCTCTAGTTCATATAGTTTAGCTAGCATGAGGAATAGTAGAGACTCTTTAGAGCTATTACTTCTACTACTAGTGTTGTTTCCCAAGTTGTGGAAGACCAAGCACCCATCTCTATCTTTCTACGATAGATGCCTTGTATGCATCCAATAATCTAATCCGCTGTATTTGTTGCTATGTTATAATATTGTCTATATCTTTCCAACCAAAACAAATACCAATTAATATTATCCAAGACTTAAGATACATACAATTTAAGTGAATAGTCCAAAGCGATACAGTCTCAAAACAATTTTACCAAAATCAGTTGTGTAGTTTAAATCATAATATAATTCTAGCTTTAGGCAATTATATTTTTACATTATACAAATATTTAAAATCATAAAAATCGATTAGCATTTCAAAAATATTTTAATAATTTAACATTTAGTATACATTATTAGAGAGAGAGATTTACATAAATATTTTTATATGATAGTTTATTTCGTAAAATAAAAGGTTTTTTTTTGGTTTTTCATTTAATGTCTACTATCCAGTACCCACTTTGCCTCCCTTCGCAATATTAATTTGCGGCATGTAAGGAGCCCATTTAAAAAAGAAATGATCCGTATGAGGATTTTTTTTTTGTGTTAGGGTTAGAATCCGACACTAATTATAAGTAGAATGATTCTATCCAGTTCTTCACATTATGTCTCGTATATTTTTTATTTTATCAAAAGTCTGTTTGCTTTCCGCTAATTAAGCGAAGCTTAATTATTCCCTAAATAATTCAGTACTTCTTAACATTTTATTATCAAATATCAGAGGAGATGGGG
Organism: Nicotiana benthamiana; assembly: GCA_034376525.1. Lineage (NCBI taxonomy): Eukaryota > Viridiplantae > Streptophyta > Magnoliopsida > Solanales > Solanaceae > Nicotiana > Nicotiana benthamiana. The sequence goes on from CM067336.1 coordinate 93,126,841, forward strand.
TTCCATTTTTCAATTTGAAAAAGTTTAAAATTTCGACATAGTTGTTTTACAATCTTTTTTACTCAATTTAATCTAATAAATAAATAACGGGATAACTAATTTTATGTGGAGGGTGGGTAATATCAGAATTTGTTAAACATATATTGAAATGAATTACATATAGTACCTAGATTAATTATATTAAACAGTATTATTACACACAGCCAACATGGGATCCAGTACAGATAAGGAAGTGAGTTCCTATGCTAACAAATTGCTTCATACTACTGCATCTTTAAAGTTGCTTTACCTTTCATGTCAAGTTTAATGATTTTAATCATATAAGAAAGGAGTTTATTTTTGTTGGAATTTCGTTGTAGTGCCATTCTTAATATTTATTGAAACTTTCCTCCTACGTAGTAGAAAGTGGAAAATTATTTTTGGACAGATTAGAACACGTCACGCAGATACGCAAAATGTTCCAACACAAAAGAACGAAACAAAGATCTTAATAGAAGGGGTGGAGTTTTATTATTATACAATAATATAATGCATGCATACAGTTAATCGGAGCATGAGGGTGACACAAATATTGGGAGTACACTCAAACAAAATTAATAAGACGAAGAAGAAAATAAAGTAAAAATAAATAAAAGTGGCTTTTTGAGAAATTAAAGCATTATGCCACAAATTGTAATATAGAGTTTAGAGGCCACTAGAACCAATCAATTTTGTTAAGCCAAAAGTTATGGCCATAGCCAACCAACCTCCAAGCAAAACCCTAGCGGAGGACTTGACTACTGGTGCCTTCCCTAGAGCAGCTCCTAACCATCCAAACACCATTAAAGCTAAGGTCACAGCTGCAACAACAACTCCAATTCTCACTTTGTAATCCCTAATAAATGATGCTGCTAATAATGGCACCATTGCACCTACTGAGAATGCAAGTGCTGATGCTGCTGCTGCTTGTGCTGGATTTGGCAAGCTCTCTTTTGCATCATCATCATCTTCTTTTTCTCTGTTAGCGTTTCTTCGCTTTTCCCTTTTCATTTGAGCCACTTCTATGTCAAGTTGAGAATAAACGGAGACAAATTCTCCGATGGCCATAGAACAAGCTCCGGCCACTAGACCAGCAAATCCGGTCAAGATCATGACCTTAATGTCTTTTTTCACAGCTCCAACCCCCATCATCAATGATGCTGTTGAAACTAATCCATCATTGGCTCCAAGAACAGCTGCTCTGAGCCATTGGGATCTTTTCGAATAGTCGATTTCCTTCTCATCCATCCCCTGTTCTAGGGTAACTTGTTGCTCCAAGTCATTCATTGGGAGAGTGTACTTTGATTCTTGTTGAGTATTTGCTTGGTTTGAAGCCATGGTTTTTTTGTTTAACAGAAAATAATGACTTGAAAACAACTAAGTAGGCAAAGAGTTGAAGAAAGTAGTAGTAGATGACTGTGTTTGACACACGCCTCATAAGGCTGGGTATTTATAGAAAGAAAATTTTATATTTTAGTAGTGGGGAAAATGTTTGGGGACATTGCATGAGAAATAACATAAAGAGATTTCGTGAATACATAAAATTCGTTGTACCTTGAAAAAATTGAACTCTCCCTTTTTTTTGATTTTCTTTAGTAAAATGATGATGGAGTCTTGCAAGGATTAAGGTTCTCCTTTTCAGCTTAAATTATTAAAGAGTATACGAATTAATTGGTGATATAAAACGAAACATGAGCTTTTGTTTGCATGATCTTTATTCAAAGACTGAACAAGAGTTTTTTATGGTTGTCTTCTTTGATAAACTTTTTATGGAAATTTAAAGTTTCTCCGCAGTAATGAAAAACAATACTATATAAATAGATAAGAAAAATGCTGCCCTTTTATCATTTCCAGTTCACGACATCCTGAAAAGATTAAAAAGAAATCTCTTTACTTTTGCCGTATGAAAAATACTTCTCTACACGTTACACTATTGCACCTGATGAAATTGATGAATAAGTATTATATAACGTAGTATTTAATTTGCTCGTATTAGGACTTCCAGAAAGAAAGTTAAGAGAACAAAAAAGAAAAGAACCTTTGACATGAAAGAGAGTAGGATATACAGTGGGAAATCACTAGTGGAATTTAGAGAGAGGAAGAAGAAAAAGAGAGCAGAAAATGGTTTTCTGATTTGTCAGCTAACCAGGGAATGCTTAAGGGAAAAAGAGAGAAACTTTACGGGATGCAGTTATACCAGAATTAGGACGTCACGAATAAGGCATGACAAATAAAGATACGAAAAAGAAAGACCGAAAGGGGAAGTTCTTCTTTCCTTTTTCCTCAATAGACTCTTCAGTTTTATGTCCATAGAAGAGGACAAATACGACTTGCGGATACAACATAAAACGCCGTCGTTGTGTATATATACACAAGGTCAAATATATATTTTCAAATCACTGTTTTAGTCTAGTTAGAATTTATAACATCTAAATTTTGTGCTGCCATTCATGTAGTTCGCATATTTGATGTATATATAACTCTATTTCCATGCGATTTTAACCAATGACTCATAATATTGTAGTGTAGTGTCGCTTTTTCGTTGTTTGAATTCGTGTGAGTTTAATGACGTGGTAGATGGAACTGTATTTCAGAAAATTGGATCGAAAATTTGTGATCCAATCTAGCCCTTGAAAATTGGATCGAAAGATTTTTTACTTTTATCTTTATGATCATATGGTGGAGATGACTGCCACAATCTCCCAATGTCGTTATAACATTTCTCAAAGTTCTTTTCTTTCTAAATGATCAATATATAAGTCAACTCAAACGGAGTCTCTCTCTCTTTCTATCTTTCCCTCCATAATATCGCGACTATCTATCTATGTACACAAAATTAAAACAGGCAGCCAAGAAGAACCAGTTTAAAATTTAGGAAGAAAATTGACGTGTTATTGACTGTTTTTCTCAATGTTCCAAATGTTTTCCATTTTCACCACTTGAGAATCAACAACAACTACTTGAGAATCAAATCAACGGAAATATGACTAACATTTTAAAAAAAAATTATTTTACTATTCTGACGTTAGGAAGTAGAAAAAAAATGCAACTTATATGATCTGGTGAGTAGTATTCCCCAGTCTAAGAAGTTGGTTATTGGAGGGGATATTACTGGTCATATTGGGGCCGATGCTGGTGGTTATGGTGAGGTGCACGGTGGTTTCGGCTTTGGGGTTAGGAATCCCCAGGGCTTCCGAGCTTCTGATTGCGAACTCGACATTTCAGAAGAGGGAGGAGCATTTGGTCACCTTGAAGAGTTCGGTGGTGAGGACTCAGATTGATTACCTCCTCCTCAGAAGGAGCGATAGGGGTATGTGCAAGGACTGCAAGGTTATTCCGGGAGAGTCCCTTTCGACTCTTCATAGACTCCTAGTGATTTATGTCGGTCTCTGGGTGAAGAGGAGGAGGAGGGGTGCTCGGGGACAACCGCGGATTAGATGGGGTGTTTTGACTAAGGAGAAATCACAGGAGTTGGAGAGGAGGTTACGTGAGGGCGGAGGTTGGAGAAGTTCTGGGGAAGCGGAAGCTATGTGGTCATAGACGGCGAACTTGGTTAGGGAGGTAGCACGAGATGTGCTCGGGGTAGCCAAGGGCTATTAAGGCAGGCATCAGGGTGACTGGTGGTGGAACGATCTAGTCAAAGGAAAAGTGGAGGTGAAGAACGTGGTGTTTGCTAAGTTGGCAGGGTGCACAAGAGAGAAGAACGGAGAGCGAACAGGGAGATCTACTAGGTGGCGAGGAAAGAAGCAAAGCTGGCAGTTACGGAAGCTAAAAACGCGACGTTTGGTCGCATGTACGAGGAATTAGGGGAGAAAGGCGGGGACAGGACAACTCAACAAAAAATGGAATAGTGATTTAGCGTTTTATATATCAATGTATGTATAATGAGAGAACGAGCCACAAGTCAACGAGAGATTTGGGTTAATGTTATATATATCAACCTTAAAGCACTCTTCGACTTTTAGCTCGTTTTCTCATTTATACATACATATTAGTTTACTTTAAGTTTTTATTTATGAAATGTATATGCATTGAGTGTGTGCAGAAAAACCTTCTGGGATATTCAATAGCTTGTTATGTATTAACAATGTAAATCTTATCAACTAGCTAAATTTTTATTTTTATTGAAGTAATTAATTTTTTCTCATCTAGTTAGTACACGTCTATATTATCTTAAAGAGAATTAGAACCAAAACTTTATCAAGACTACATATTGTTATAGGTCAAAATATTTTAAGATATTCAACGTCAATTTATTAGGAATATTCTTTTGTTAGGTATGCACAGTATATTTGCAGAATCACTTAATCTTATTGATTAAAATAAAGTAAAATTTCAGAACAAAAGTAATCAAGCTTTTAAATGATTTGAATATCCAAGTAAACTGAAAATGGATTGCTGAAGAGGAAAGCATTTGGATGGTTGGCTAGTGAGACATGAAAAGTGGAGAATATGATAATATTAGTAAATTGGTAGAGTGTGCATTCCACACGAATGTCACCACGCTCTCATTATCTTATTGCATACCAACAATAAAAAAAAAAAAAAGAACCCCATTTTTGTGGATTTACTTTCTTGATATCTTAACTTTGCACTAAAAGTAGCTGCTTTTAGAAATATAGATGAAGAGTTATCATTAAGTTGCTGATCGTTTTCTTCCTTTCTTTAACGGGATCTCGTATTCTCTTCTTTTGCTTGGCTATTTAATTATTGATTCCATGTTTCCAAGCTAATCACATTTGATCAGTTGAGCCTTTTAAAATGGCATAAAGAAAGATAAGTTCAAAGAAGAAACGAAACAACAAATGCGTGGAAGATACGGATAGGAGTACGCCACATAGTGACATAGAGTTAATGGCTTGGGTAAAACATGTCATCAACTGATACACATTTACTTATTCATCATGGCTCGTGAAAAACTGGCCGAATTTGGTACTAACTTATAAAGCAATATTTTGTTGAAGGAAAATCTCAGTGTCTCGACTATAAATTTCTAGGCTCACCTCATATAAGTGTAAGAAAAGTGAAGAAGGGAAGTAGAAATTAAGGGTATGTTTTATATGAAGGAAAGTATTTTGTATTCTAAATTTCCTTTTTGTATTCTGCACATTATTCTTGATCGTGTGAGCTATGCTATATTAATGTTTTAGTCTTTTACAATATTACTCGGTTTACCATTTTGATTCTCATTCAGTCCCTATTTATCTATTTCAAGATTTGTGGAAAGGCTTTTTCCCTAATCCATCCCCCAGGTAAAATGTTCCTTTGACTTAGTTGAATACGGCAACTCTTTTTCATTATCATAAGTTAGCGGTAAAAATTTGGACTTCACTCATCTTTTGAGCGCGCGCAAATTTTGGACCTAATCCATTTTCAATAGAGATGGCAATGAGGTTGTGTTCCGGGGTGCGAGGCAGTGTAAGTTTAAACACACTCGCAACCGCTGCCCCAAAGTTAAGAGGGTGTTTAGATTGAGTTTTAAGTTGGTAAAATCAGTTTCTGAACTCTTTTTATTTTTTTTGTAGTATTTGGTAAAGTAAAAAAATATTTAAAATAAATTAAAAACTGCTTAAAACAAGCCAAAAGCATTCAGCTGGCCAATCCCAACTTACTAGTTTTTGATTTAAAAGCTACTTCTGCTGAAATATTACTTTTTAAGCCAATTCAAATGGGCTCTAAAACGCATGGACTTTTTATGTTGGGACACATTTCTATTTCCCAAGTAACGAGTAAACAATGAGTTAACGTAACACCAAACGATCATAACCAAACTACTGTTGCAATATTAACCATTCTCCACCAAATTATTAATTAGCTTCACCAATTGTAATGACCCGATAGGTTATCTAGAGTTTTAAATTATTATTATGTACTTTCAAAATTTCAGATACCTCATTTTAACAATCCTCGGTGTGTATTCTCAGTCCAGGTATTTTTCTGGAAGGCTTTTATTTAAAAAACTGAGAAAATACAAAATTTTGCCTTAAAATTCAATTTGAGTTAATTTGCTACACGTTTTGAGAAAATAAACCCGGATCCATATTTTGACTGTTCCAATGGATCCATATCGTGATTTAATACTTGGGCGTATGCCCGGAATCAAATTCGAAGGTCCCTAGCTCGAGTTATCGTAATTTATTGAAAAAATTAAAGTTTAAAAGCTTAATAAGTCTAAAAGTTTAACCACTGTTTCACTTCATTGATATCAGGTTTGTATCTCGGTTCTAGAATCTAGTATAGGTCAATTACTATATTTGTGACTGTCAAATTTCGTGAGAAACAGAGTTGGTTTGACGTGATTCAGACAACCAGTTGCTAAAATAGAGGTTTATGAGTTTTCTTGAATATGTCATTTGATTTGGTGTCCAATTCATAGTTCTAGGTGCTATTCCGTGATTTGATCGCGTGATCAAGTTCGTAAGATGTGGTTGGACTTGTTTGTATGTTTTGTTTGGAGTTCCGAGGTCTCGGGTGAGTTTCGGATAGGCTACAAAGTGAATTTAGACTTAGGATCATAGCTGGTGCATGAGTGTTTTCTGGTGTTTGTTAGAAAATACGCTTAACGCTAGAGGGGGGGGGGGGGGTGAATAGCCTTATAATAAAATTTAGCGTAAACTTGCGGAAATTAAAATTTGCAGGAAGTAAATAAGTGCGATAAATAATAACTTACACACATATATATCCTGGTTTACCACAACGTGTGGCTAGTCCAGTCCCCGAGAGACTCTCTCGAGATTTTCCACTAACTTGTCAAGCTTCCGGGTGCTTAACAAACCTTTACAACTTGAGGACGCAAGCCTCAACACCTTTGCTCGGAGTTACAACACTCCAAGACTTCAACCAAGGAAACACAAGTTCCTTACAACAAGAGAATCACAATTCTCTTCCAACTGTACAAACACTAAAACACTCAAACAATATACTCCTTTATGAGTAGGTATGAGTAAAAAGAAATAAGCTCCAGATCACAACAACTTTGGACAAGAATATGGCTCTCAAAAGCTTTATGAAATTGAATATAAAATGATAAACAAAAGTATGCAAGCTTATAGCAATATAATGATCAGTTGTAGTATGTTGTTGTATTTAAAACACTGAAATGAAGCTGTATTTATAGTTGAAAAACTTGGCATTACCGTTGACTAATTGCCAATTAAGAGTTGCTGATTTTACTCACTGACAATCGATTGTCAAACCCCAACAATCGATTGTTTGCCAGTCAGACTAATTCAATCCTAGATTTTACGCTTGATAATCGATTACTTACAATCCATAATCGATTACTGGTAACGTTCAAAAAATTCTTTCCAGATTTTACCACAAACAATCGATTGTCCAGAATCAACACTCGATTACTCAGCAACGTTCAAAAAATCTTTTCCGGATTTTAATCAAAACAATCGATTATACAAAATCAATAATCGATTACCCAATAACGTTCAAAAAATCTTTTCCGGATTTTAATCAAAACAATCGATTATACATAATCCAAAATCGATTACCTGACGGTATTTGAAAACTTTACGACAACGGTCAGCTTCACAATCGATTGCACAAAGTCAACAATCGATTACTTATCAGTTTTTGAAAAATATTTTAAACACTGTCTCTTTGACAATCGATTGTCCAATGTAACAATCGATTATTCAATAAATTTGAAAATCACTGGAAGACACTGTCTCAACATAATCGATTACCATTAGTTCATAATCGATTATTCTGAGTTTTGAAAAACTTTGATGGACACTGCCTCAGTCACAATCGATTGTCATTAGTTCACAATCGATTGTCATGCAGGTTTGAAAAACCTGATGCTCACTGTCTTACTCACAATCGATTGTGATTAGTTCACAATCGATTGTCATGCAATCTTGGCTTAAAACAATCGATTATCATAAGTACATAATCGATTATCTTAGTCCAGATTTTTAAGGCATGTCTAAAAATTATTTTGACTACTGTAAATATGCATGATTTAAAATCATTTTACATTAAATTAAATATGCATGATTTTGGAAAATAGTTTTATGAGAGAAGCCATGTTACGAGTCAACTTGTAGGATCAAGATCACAATTAAGAATGACTCAATTAAACTATAAAACTTTGTCTTGAGCTTGAATCTAGTTGTATATCAATTTTGCGCTTGTTTCTTGAACTTCGTCATATATCAATTTTCGCTTCGTTTGTCATTCATCAAAACCTATACAAAAGAACACACGTTTTAGTATATTGCATTGAGAACGTGTTTCCAACAATTTCCCCCTTTTTGATAATGGCAAACATTAAGCGGGATATGCAAGACAAGCAATTTATATTGACGATTCAAGACAAATATATACATGCAACAAGTATGTAATTTGTTCCCCCTCAACTTGAGAATTCCCCCTCAATTTAAGCTTATAATTTGAAAGAGCATCATACCCGTTATCTTCCCCCTTTTGCCATTAGCAAAAATAACATAATAATAAGATGCCAAAGATGAAATAAACCTTGTTTATTTAAAAAAAATTACAGCAACATCAACCCGAATAATAGCAACATAATCGATTATTGATACGAAATAATCGATTTTTAGACGACGGAAACCGATTGTTGTACGTCAAGCTTTATAATTCCCCTTTCCTTTGGGGCGATACCTGCAAAAATCGTTAGACGTCTCCGACGCTCAAGTTAGAAATCATGTAACAAAAAAAATGCAATGCATGACTTAGATCAACGTGGAGTCAAGGATTCCGAGTTCACTGCGAATTCGGAAGAAGGACTCTTTCTCTAAAGGCTTTGTAAAGATGTCTGCCAATTGGTTTTTGGTTTCAACAAATTCAATTTCGACATCGCCTTTGAGAACGTGATCTCTAATAAAATGATGTCTAATTTCAATGTGTTTCGTTCGCGAATGAAGAACGGGGTTCTTCGTCAAGCATATGGCACTAGTATTATCACATCTAAGAGGGATATGATCAAGACTTAGGCCATAGTCCAAGAGTTGTTGTTTCATCCATAGGATTTGAGCGCAACAACTCCCTGCGGCTACATATTCAGCTTCGGTTGTGGACAACGCAACACTTACTTTTTTCTTGCTAAACCAATAGACGAGAGAGCTACCGAGCAAACGGCATAAAACATTGTTAGTAGCACCAAATATAATATCATCTACATATATTTGAACTAACAAAATATCATTGTTTTTATGCTTAACAAAGAGAGTTGTGTCAACTTTCCCCCTAATGAAATCATTTTCCAAAAGAAACTTACTTAATCTTTCATACAAAGCTCGGGGAGCTTGTTTTAAACCATAAAGAGCCTTTTTGAGTTTGAAAATGATCGGGAGATTTAAGGCTTTCAAAACCGGGGGATTGTTCAACATAAACTTCTTCTTGAATAAAACCGTTTAGAAAAGCACTTTTCACATCCATTTGATATAAATTGAAATTCATAGAAGAGGCAAAGCAATAAGCGAATAGCTTCTAATCTAGCTACGGGAGCATATGTTTCCTCATAGTCAATACCCTCTTCTTGATTATAGCCTTTTGCTACAAGCCAAGCTTTGTTTCTAGTGATTATACCATTTTCATCTAGTTTATTGCGAAAAACCCATTTCGTACCAATTATGGTATGACCTTCGGGTCTTGGCACCAAATCCCAAATGTCATTGCGTTCGAATTGGTTAAGCTCCTCTTGCATTGCCAAGGTCCAAAATTCATCCCCAATTGCTTCTGAGATGGTTTTGGGTTCAATATGAGAAACAAAAGCAGTATGTTCTAAGGTATTTTTGAGAGAGTTTCGGGTACTTACCTTGTCTCCAACGTTGCCAATTACCTGTTCGAGAGGGTGATCTTTGATTGTCCTCCACTCGTTAGGCATATTCATTTCTTTTTCCAATTCTGGCGCTTCTTCCGTTGGTTGTTCCTCAGTTTCATCTTTATTTTCCTTGGGTGGTTCCTTTTGTATTTTGTCTTTCAAGCTGTCTAAGATACCTGCAAGATCAAAACCGGAATCCTTTCTCGCCAAGCGAGCATTATTTTCGGAAAATAAAACATGAGGGGATTCCTCCACAATTTGGGTTCTTTTATTAAAGACCCTATATGCATTACTACGTGAGGAATATCCAATGAAAATACCTTCATCCGACTTAGCATCAAATTTACCCAATTGGTCTTTGCCATTGTTATGAACAAAACATTTGCAACCAAAAACTCTAAAATGAAAAATATTTGGTTTTCTACCCTTATAAAGTTCATAGGGGGTTTTCATGAGTATCGGCCGAATTACTACTCTATTTAGAACATAGCAAGCGGTACTCACGGCGTCCGCCCAAAAAAGTTTGGGTATCTTAGCTTCGTCGAGCATGGTTCTAGCCATCTCTTCGAGACACCTATTTTTCCTTTCCACCACCCCATTTTGTTGTGGTGTACGTGGAGCGAAAAAGGTATGCTCGATTCCGAGTTCGTCACAAAAGTCCGCAAAGAGATTGTGATCAAACTCTCCCCCATGATCACTTCTAATTGATGTGACGGTTGTTTCTTTCTCATTTTGAACACGCTTAAGAAAATATTTAAAATTTTGAAAAGCATCACTTTTATTGGCAAGAAATAAGGTCCAAGTAAATCTCGAGTAATCATCAACAATCACAAAAGCATATCTATTTCTTCCTAGACTTTCAATGCGAGAAGGACCAAATAAATCCATATGAAGCAATTGCAATGGTCTAGAAGTTGAAATAATGTTTTTAGATTTGAAAGATGCTTTTGTTTGCTTCCCCTTTTGACACGAGTCACAAATAGAGTCATTTTCAAATTTTAAATTAGGAAGACCAACAACTAAGTTTTGAGAAATCAATTTGTTCAAAAGATGCATATTGATATGTGCTACTCTACGATGTCATAGCCAAGTATCATCCTCTTTACTCATTAGACAATCAACATAATCGGGTGAGGATTTAGCAAGATCAACCATATAAATATTATCCACTCTAAAACCACGGAGGATAATTTTGAAATCACTACGTCTGAACACTAAGCATTCATCCGAATCAAATAAAGCAAGATTTCCCTTGTCACACAATTGGCTTATGCTCAAGAGATTATGCTTTAATCCTTTAACAAGTAATATATGCTTAATAGAGGATTTTTCATCCTTACCACCGAGCCGATGCCGATGATCTTTCCTTTATTATTATCACCGAAGATAACACTTCCTCCTTCTTTGTGCTCTAATTGAAGGAATTTGGATTCATCTCCCGTCATATGCTTGGAGTATCCACTATCAAGGTACCATAGTACACTTGATCCCTTCAAGCACACCTACAAAACAAATTAATGTTCTTTAGGTACCCATGCCATCTTGGGTCCTTGGGGGTTAGGCATATTATAATGATGCGATTGAGTAACATGTCTATGACGTGTAAAGCATGCCGGAGCAATATGACCAATACGTTTACAATAATGACAAGTCACATTTGGGTTATGCATCCTTCTAGGTTCATAGTAACTAGACGGATGAAAATTTCTTACTCTATTTTGAACACTATGACTATTTCGCATTTCATGAGAGTTATTTCTCCTACTATGAGCTCTAGGATGGGCAGCATTTCTAGAGTGATTGTTTCTCGGTTGAGGGCCATTGCTAGGTCTTCTAAGGGGTTCAAAATTTGGCCTAAAGTATGCATCATTTCTAGGGTGACTATTTCTAGGTGGTAAGTCATTCCTAGGTCTTCTAAAATGTTCAGCATTTTGTCTAGCGTGCATATTGGCTCTAGAGTTGTTGTTTCTAGGATAAGCATTTCTATTGTTAATCCTAGGTTGAGCTTTAGGTTGTTGGGGTTTAGCTTCAACCTTTTCTTCATTCTTAAAGCCTATTCCATGCTTGGTTGATTTCAAGTTAACAAGAACATCATTCAAGTTTTTGTGCGAAGAATTAAACTTATCTAATGTGCCTTTAAGCCTACTTACTTCATTCTTAAGCTGCAAACAAGAAGTGCAATTTCTAGTAAAGCTTTCAGGCTTATCGGAACTTCTTTTTACAAAAAACTTGTTTTCCTCTTTCAGCTTCTCATTTTATAAAACCAGTTTTTCTAAATCTTTTTCTTTTAAAGAAAGCTGTTTTTGAAAATCTTTTTCGTTTAGAGAAGCATTTTCTTTTACGCTTTTGACTGTTTTTGAAGCTTTAATAAATTCAGTATATAATTCATCAAAAGCAGTTCGCATTTCATCAAGAGCAAAGAAGTTTTGAGACGAAATTTGACATACCTCGTCTTTGTTATCTTCTTGTGCCATGAGGCAAAGATTTGCTGCTTCGTCTTCTTCTCCTTCGCTTGACTCATCTCCGGAGTCACCTCCCAAGAAATATATGCGCGTTGCTTTTTAAAAGTTTTCATTTCCTTTTTGAGGTTTGGGCAATTTGACTTGATGTGCCCGGTTTCTCCGCATTCGTAGCATTTTATTTCTCCTTGCTTTTTCCCTTTGCGTTCATACTCCTTGCGCATGAACTTTTGAAATCTTTTGATAACGAGTCCAAACTCGTTGTCTCCTTCCTTATCAATTTGCGGTTGACTTGTGCTCGCCTTTAGAGCTATTCTTTGACTCCTTTGATCATCAACAAGAGGGTTAAGAATAGTAGATTCATAGGTCTTGAGATTGCCTCTTAATTCATCAATTGTGACATTTGAGACGCCGATGGATTCTTGGATTGCGTCGGCCTTTGATCACCATGCCGGAGTGAGACTTCTAAGGATCTTCCGTACAAGTTCTCTATCCGTGAATGTCTTTTTGAGGGCATGTAGATCATTTACGATTATTGAAAATCGTTCAAACATTTCGTCCACCTTTTCTCCTTCCTTCATGTGAAATAATTCATAAGCATGGGTTAGGAAATCAATTTTTGCTTCCCTTACCTGATCCGTTCCTTCGTATGTAACTTCTAGCTTGTCCCACATCTCCTTTGCTGTTGTGCAACACGATATTTTCCTGTAATCGTCAGCATTAACAGCACAATATAATAAGTTTATTGCTTTAGCATTATTTTGGACCTTTCGGATGTCATCCGCGTCATACTCATCCTCGGACTTGGGAACCCATTCATTTTCCACCTTCTTGGTTGGAATTTGATTTCCCTTTGTAAACACCTCCAAAGGTGAAAACTGTTGGATTGAACGAAGATCATCATCCTCTCCTTCCAGTACGTGTAATTTGTACCATTGAGTAGAGGTGGTCGTGTGGAGCACTGTCCTTCATCAATTCCTGCAAAAGAGTCACGAGTAGAAGCCATGGATGGTTCTCTCAAACTGTTAAGTCTTCAGAGAGTATGGCTCTGATACCAATTGTTAGAAAATATGCTTAACGCTAGTGGGGGGGGTGAATAGCGTTATAATAAAATTTAGCGTAAACTTGCGGAAATTAAAATTTGCAGGAAGTAAATAAGTTCGATAAATAATAACTTACACACAGATATATCCTGGTTTACCACAACGTGTGTCTAGTCCAATCCCCGAGAGACTCTCTCGAGATTTTCCACTAACTTGTCAAGCTTCCGGGTGCTTAACAAACCTTTACAACTTGAGGACGCAAGCCTCAATACCTTTGCTCGGAGTTACAACACTCCAAGACTTCAACCAAGGAAACACAAGTTCCTTACAACAAGAGAATCACAATTCTCTTCCAGTTGTACAAACACTAAAACACTCAAACAATATACTCCTTTATGAGTAGGTATGAGTAAAAAGAAATAAGCTCTAGATCACAACAACTTTGGACAAGAATATGGCTCTCAAAAGCTTTATGAAATTGAATATAAAATGATAAACAAAAGTATGCAAGCTTATAGCAATGTAATGAGCCCCCAGAATAGGTCCTACTAGGGGTAGAGGTCGAGGCCGAGGTCATGCTAGAGACCGAGGCAGGGACAGAGCTTAGCCTAAAGCTCCAGCAAAAGCATGAATAGTGGAGCCTCAAGTAGATTTTTTATAAGGAGATTTTGACTCAGACTGTACCAGTTGTACCAGCTCAGCTCCCGGAGGGGTTCCTCGCCACCTAGTGTTTCAGGATGCTCTAGTCCATTTAGTGGCCTTATGGAGATCGTTGCCCAGACCGATAAATTTCCTATAGCACCAGCCATCTCTTAGGCTGGGCGAGGTGCACAAACTCCAGCTACTCATGCTCTAGAGAAAATGGCTTCCCAATATCAAACACAAGCAACTCTTCCAATTGGGTTAGCCCAGCCAGTTGTTGCGGCGCGACCCGTAATGGATCCTCCCTATTTTCTGAGGGTTTATTGTGAAAGGACAAGTTTACCAATCTTTTCCCAATTTACTTAAGTGTTGCCTTTTTTGAGGACCCATGGGATTATCTTGACCACTGCCATGAGGTGTTGCCGCACATGGGTATAGTTGAGACCAACGGGGTCGATTTTGGTGTGATTAGATGACGAGTTATACAAGAGATGGTGGAAAGATTATGTATCTACCAGAGTAAGTGGCTCTCCTACTCTTACTTGGGACAGTTCTCTAAGCTATTTGTTGAGAAATTCAATTTTATCACACTTAGGGAGGATTATTGTAGGGAGTTTGAGCGTCTGCGGCAGGGTAGTATGCACCCACTCAGTTAGAGACCCGTTTTGTGGATCTTGCACATCATGCTATTCTTCTTATTCCTACCGAGAGAGAGAAGGTAAATGGGTATATTGAGTTACTAACTCATCCTATCAAGATATGAATGGCCAATGAGACAAGGGGTGAGTTTTCTTTTCAGACCGCTACTAATGTCATCAGGTGGATCGAGATAGTTCTTGCACAAGAGAGAGTGCGGGGGTCTGATAAGAGGCCTTGTCATTGTTACACTTTTAGTGGTGCCACATCAAGATGCAAGGGTACTTTTGGTATGGGCCATCTTCCTAGGCCATTTTATTCAGCACTTCGGGCATTCCACAACACTTCACGGAGTCGTGGTCCTTATGTGCCATATTCTGGACTGCCAACCTATAGTGCACCATTACCTCCTATTAGTGCACCTCTTATTAAGAGTTATCAATGTGGTTATCCGGTCTGTCCAGGTCAGTCTCAGTTTCATCAGCCATAGCACTGTGATGGATGTTTTAAGTGTGGTGTTTTTGGGCGTTTCAGGAGGACCTGTCCGAGATTATTGGGAAACACATCACCATCGAGTTATCATGCCATTATTCCAGCACCGATTGTACCACCGCCCGCTCAGTCAGCTATTGGCAGGTGTTAAGCAGGCACAGGTGGAGGTGAGGTCGTTAGAGCTGGAGGTCATCTACTAGAGGTGAAGGCTTGCCAACTTGAACCCATCTTAGGTATGTTGTTCAGTATGGTGGGGTCCAGTACCGATGTTATGCTTTCCCAGTGGGACTGAGATTGAGTTATTTAACTCTGTCATCACATGTACTATTCCAGTTTTCCATAGAGATGCTTAAGTTCTATTTGATCTGTTTTATGCTCACTCCTAGTTGTCGTCCTATTTTGCCTCATATCTAGTTGTGCCTTGTGATTCTTTGAGTGCTCTTGTGTATGTATCCACGCCTGGGGGATATTCTATTGGTACATTATAAATCATGTTTATTGTTCGTGTGTTGCTACTATTGGGAGTCTTAAGCTAGCGTAGATCTCCTACTCAATATGGTAAATTTGATGTTATCTTGGGTATGAATTTGCTGTCACCTTATCATGCTATATTGAATTGTCACGCCAATTTGATGACCTTAGATTTTCTAGGGTTTCCTTGATTAGAGTGCAGAGGGACTCCTAGTCATTCTATGTAAGGCCCCAGAAAATTTCGCTAAGTATTCTAGGATTTCGTGGTGCCATGTAGGCTAATTATTATATTTTATGTGCTATTAGCATGATGGACATCAATTATACTTGGTAATAATGAGTACAAGTCTTATGGTAAGTGATTTGATGTCCAAATGGAAGCCTAAATGTATGCCAAATGGGAAAAATTTCGTAGTAGGCTAAAATTTCAAATGGATTCGCACAAGGCTCCACTTTAAACGAGCATATCTAAAAATATGTATGAGTTTTTATGTGATGAACAACTATCATATAAAATATCTTTGAGTCTATTTTCCAACACTTCAAAAGTTCATCATTTGCACATTCTTAGACAAAGGTATGATCATATTTCCAAAGGCTGGAAAATGCGATCATGTGTCATGTCAGATCTGCAATCTCAATGTCCATTATGCGGTCAACATTTTTGCTCTGCGATCGCAAATTAGGTAGGAAATTGGCCAGTGTAGCCTAATTTTGGATACCGATTTTACAGTACATTATGCGGCCAGCATTCGCATTTTGCGGTCCATTATCCTATAGCAGACCTAACATCGGATGGTTAATTTCCCTATTTTTATAACCCAACCCCATTTGCATATATAGGCCTTAGGGTTCATTTTCGGGTCATTACTTACTGATTTTAGAGAGACGTGAGAGAATTTTAGAGAGACAAGGAGGGACCAAACATTTAAATAGTCCAAATCCTGAATCAATCTTCAAGAATTAAAGATCTCAATCACAAGTTCTTTATCTAAAAGTTACGATTCTATACCCTAGGATTTAATTTCGAGTTTTGAGTATAAGATGGGTTATTAAGGTATGATTTTTGGGTGTATTAGTATTGTGTATAAATGCATGCACGAGTTAGTTTTATGGAGAAGATTGTTTAACATAAATAAGTAATGATTGGGTTAGGGAATGAAGAAAATCTTAAAAAAGGTGATTTGAAATAAAGATGCTCAATAGGTATTTGACAAAATGCTCAAATGAGCTAGAATTACGAATATCATCCTAATTTGTGTTCAATTTTGCTATGTCTAAAAATAGATTGAACTTGAAAGAATTTCTGGAATATCGTAGTAATTAAAGGAAAGCTCAAGAAAGGTATGTATGGCTAAAACCCCGACTTTTAGAAATTGAGCTCTATCGATGATTGTTTTAATGTGGTATGACTGAACTTTGGATTACTTTGATTAATATTTTACAGGAATTGGTGCTATGACCCTATATTTCTGGGAGATGCATTCTAGTATGTCAATGTGCTATTCTTGATAACTTGAAATGGTGCAAGGAGTGTGAATCATGTATTGAAATGCTTAGATAATGAATTGAGATTGAAGAATGTGAAGTATATGCTGAATTGCCTAGATTTCAAGACAAGTTTAAATTGTAATTATTGTGCCAAATCATAAGAATTTCTCTCTATGCTTATAACTTGAATTTCTCAGGTGTAATTGACATCTTGAATTGAATGGCTTGATTATTGAAACTGATATTGATGTTAAATATGTGGAACCAATGTGAAATGTGGGAAAGAAAAGATTGAGTTATGAAATGTGGCTTAGTGCCAAGTATGATATGATAATTGTGTCCCCAAGTGCCTATGAATTGATATATGTGAAATGAATATTGAAATGAGATGAAAAATGAGGAGGAAACAATGCATAAGGCAGCCTAGCCGATCGAGACGTGATCGGACACCATGCCGCACACATGGTTGTATTGTGTTGATATTGGATTCAAGAAATTGAGAATGGGAATGTGATTGAAGTACATGTCTCAAATGAGGCAACCTAGTCGATTGGGTCATGATCGGACTCCGCTCAAGAAAGCGATGGTATTGTGAATGATGATAAACAATGGCAAGTTCTTCACGCTAAGTTATGGAATTATGTGAAAGATTATATGGTTCGCTTAATTGATGATTTGGCGATTGCTGATGCTTATGATTTACTTTTATGATCTCTTTATTTTTGTTTGAGAATTAATTCTTTCTAATGACTACTTTATTCTTGTTTGATAGGTCTTTCTAATTAGATGGTGTTTAGTTATACATACTAGTGTTATTAATTGATACTAACGTCCCTTTTGCCGGGGGTGCTGTATCGTTTAATGATACAGGTTGTTCCACAACGAGCAAAAATGACCAGTGATAGCGGTATTCTCTTCCCAGCAGACTTGGTGAGCCAAACTCTATCACGGGGTCATGTTGTGTATCTTCTGTCCATTTTCTCATCATGTACTTTGTAGTTGAGGTATAGACGGAGCCTTGTTGCCGATATTTCCATATTAATTATCAGTTATGTTTAGAGGCTCCGTAGATAGGTTATGGGTGGTGTTTGGCATTGGGAATTAAAGTACAAATATTGATGTTTGGCATAGATTTATAAAACTTGTAATATTTTTTATAATTGTGATATACGATGTTAATGAAATACTTTCCAAAGATGATTAATGCAGTTCATCTCCTCTTTATTAATGAACTAGTTTGGGTAGAATAAACCTAACATGCTTTCTTAGTCAGGTTTACTCGGCTTGCGCCAGTCGCGCTCCTCGAATTTCGGGGTATGAAAAACTTGGTATCTGTGCCTAAGCTTTTAAAGTGTCCTAGGATGTCTCGGAGCCGTGTCTGGTAGAGTCTTTCTTATCAGTATGTTATCGACCATATCGATAATTTGGAGGCTATATAGAGATTTAGGAATTTCACCATTCTTTAGTACTCCAATCATGCGATAGAGCTCATGTTAGGGAGATGATTTCCTCTCTAAGTCTTATTCTCAATATTGGTAACTTTGATACAATAATCTGCGAATTAGAAGCATGTAAGGAAGGACGGAGTCTAAATGGATTGTCCAAGGACTTGTTAGGAGAATGTATTAAGTTGTGGATGGATTGGTAAAACATATCGTTAAGGGGGGGGGGGGGGGAGTGTGTTTGTCCCTATTGATTTCTCTACACCATCAAATCATGTAGTATATCAGTATGTTACCCAAGTGCGTTAAGGATGTGGAGTCGAGGGGTATCGATTAAGTTATTGCCATATCAACTTAACGTCATTAAGGAAGTCAAATAAAGATTTTAGCTCATTGTATATGTACATCCAAATTTAAGAATTCTCATAAACATGGTCTTAACAAGGTTTTGAATAACAAAACATTGCATGTATCAACTCTTCGAACGAGATACACTATTCATGAATCCACTATATTATGAATGCTCTTATTTACATTCTTGTGGAATTAAGTTCTATAATTATGCCCTTGAATTTAGTTATAACTCTACGGTTGATATTTCCCACATGATTTTCCTAAAATTCTCACCAACGGATTATATCCAATGAGTTTGTTATAGAATCGTTTTATTTAAATGGACAAAATCTACTCGGTTGTGCCTATACATGGACCGTCGTAAAGGTGCTAGTCCAGAGATCTGCTTATCAGTCTAACACTCGCCTATAGGTTTTGGGTTTACCAAGGAGAAATACACCTTGTAATACATTCACATGTAAAAGACTTTCTCTCGGTCATGCCTTATAACATCTCCCAATATGGCTCGTAATAGCTGGTTGCGTAGAAGTGTGTTGTAGTGCTTCATTATGAAGTATAGTTGCTAAATGTAATTGGATTTTTGAATTCTGGAGTTGTACATCACGTGAATAAATTGAGAGACCTTCTTTCAAAGAAAATGTACCGTCTTATAATCATTTTATATTACCACAGTTCCTAGTGGATACGATGTAAATGTTACTTCCATAACGCTCTTTCCCTTTCTTTTCATTTGTCTTGCATCGTGTCTTGTTTACCCATAATCTTTGATGCTATATTATCTCGATGTCTCGAATAGTTATCCAACGATATGTTCCGATTTAATTAACCTTACATATATTTACTCTACAAGCGCCCCGAGAATGGGTAGATTTTCCCTTTTCTTACAGACTTCTAATATCTTCAACTTTGTTTAAGCTTGTTGATTCAAAGTGGTAGTGCCTTACCATCTATTTTTATCTGATAGCTCTCATTGTAAAAAAAACCTTTATATTTTATGGAATCAAAGAGAAAGTCTTATAGCATCAAGGGTGGGGAGATATTCCTTTTTATTAGAATATATAAATAATGTTGTTACTCCTTGTAGATTCTCTTCCAACAATAATTTACCTGCTCTGCTTGTCCTTGTGACTAGATAACCTAGGTTACTTATCCCTGATAAAAGAATTACGACAGCTCATTCTTTTAAACTTATCTATGTGGGCACTTTAAAGCCTTGTTCTATACCAACTCGTAATGATTTTAGGTGCCTTTTTGCCATTGATTGACAATTTTCTAAGGTTACGTGGGATTGTCTCATGGGTTCTAAAAGTAATGGTTTCCCCTAAGTTCAAGTTCATATTGCCATGATTTCAAAACCAAAGTGTGTATCCTTTTCAAAAGGTTTTAGATGGCTCAGACTGGATATGTTACATGGTCCTCTGCTCCCTCAACTTCTAGAATAATTGACTATATCATTGTCATGTGAGGGGAGTTTCCCTACCCTTGGTGTCCCACATCTTTGGGTTGATAAGAATGTCATTTGTTTTTCTCCCCGGAGCATCATGTTAACCATTGGAACTCCTTAAACCAAAACATGATTTTGTCCCAACATTTAGTCCTTCTAGCTATGTGGTTTTACTCATGAGAGGGTTATATTAGATGCCTTCAGATTTTTTGCATATATAATGAGCATATTGATTTGAAAGAATAAGTTGTCGTATCTTTAGTTCTCTCATATAAGATCATCTGTCATGGCGGGTTAAGTTGTTTGAGAATATGATGATCTCGTAAGTGTACAACTTCTTTTCATCCTATTGAGCTTGTGGCACATATTCCGTGTATCAGGTAATGCTAAGAGTGCAATTCAACTTCATATATTTTAAAACGTCGATCGCATTCAAGGTGCCAGGGTATTCTTATTCTTGATAAGCAGATTTTCCCTACACTCTAGGAGATGACAGGGTCATGTACTTGAATATTCCTTCTTAATAGTTCCTATTGCCAGTGTATGAGTTACCCATATTCCTTAATTGTCTAAGAGTTAATGTCATCACAATGATAAACCATATCATCATCATTAATAGAAATCCTCGTGTCTCTTAGCATGTAACCTCAGGAAGTGCTCTACTCAGTGCATTAATGAATTCCTAGATAACTCCAGCCCAATCTTTGAACTCTGTTGTTCCTCATTGTATTAGATCCATTGGGTATTGTATGTTCAGATGAGTCAAATATGAATCTTCACAGTGTGATCACATATATATTTGATAGGTAATTTTGTGGTCAGTTTATGATAGTACAACCTAGAGTAATTGTTGAAGGTCATCAAGGGTTTAGTGTGAGTGATCGCCTAGAGATTTGGAGCTTGGAGGAAGAGCAGGCCATTCTTAATATTTTTTCCTGAATATGTTATGTGAGTTGATAATACAGGTTGCATAAGTGTATTCCGCATTAGGCCGTACTACGAGTGTCAAGTGTCCCCATAGTTGTTCGCCATATATTTTGAGGATTCACATGTCTATGTCAAAAAAGTAGGTGGAGATCAAATATGTATCATTCCGTTGGGAATTATTGAAGGTGAATTTAGTGGAGAGTTAGCTTATGTGAGATATCTACTGGTTATCCTCGTTAAGTAAGTTTAGGGGTCGAAATTGTTCATGTGAATGTATTCTGGCGAAGTCTTAGATATATGAGGCCATTGAAGGCCAAGAATGTTGTGGAAATAAAACGTTTTCTCTTGATTGTAAAGCAATTGGTTTGATTTGAAAGGTACCTTATAGGTGTTGTACTTACAAATGTGCAATCCATGACCAGGTATCATCGTGACAGCATGGTGCTTATCAAATTGAGGTTCTTGTTATTGATTTATACATTCTGGTAATTTATCGAGTTGTGGTTTTGTTTTTAGGATGGTGTTGGTAGTTCTCTGACAGGTGGATAGGCCTAGTTACAAAGGACACTCTGCCGAAATTTCTGAAAATTTTTGGAGTTAGTAAAAAATTTAGGGACTTGAGGTCGGTTACAAAAGAGATGTGTGATGTTAAAGTGTTTGGGGAAGACTCTACTATTCATTCGAGGACGAATGATCCTCGGGGGAGGGGGGGTGGTAGGGAGGAGGAGAGAAGAATGTAAGGCCCCGGAAAATTTTCCTAAGTAATCTAGGATTTTGTGGTTCCACGTAGGATAATTATTATATTTTATCTCAATGTCCATTATGCGGTCCGCAGTTTTGATATGCGATCACAAATGGGACTAGTGCATCCCCATTTTGGACATCGATTTTGCGGTGCATTATGTGGAAAATATTTGCGTTCTGCATCCCATTATGCTATAGCAGACTTGACATCGGAGGGTTAATTTCCCTATTTTTATAATTGGACCTCATTTGGATATATAGGCCTTATGGTTCATTTTGGGGTCATTTCTTACTGATTGTATAGATATGTGAGAGAATTTTAAACAGAGAAGTAGGGACCAAACATTTAAATCATCCAAATCTTGCATCAATCATTAAGAATAAAAAAACTCAATCACAAGTTCTTTATCTAAAAGGTACGATTCTATACCGTAGGTTTTAATTTCGAGTTTAAAGTATAAGATGGGCTATTGAGGTATGATTCTTGGGTGTATTAGTATTGTGTATAGATGCATGTACAACTTAGGTTTATGAAGAAGATTGTTTAACATAAATAAGTGAAGTGTGGGTTAGGGAATGAAGGAAATCTTGAAAAAGGGGATTTGAAATCAAGATGCTCAACTATTATTTGATAAAATGCTCAAATGAGCTAGAATTCTGAATATCTTC
The DNA here is from genome assembly GCA_034376525.1 of Nicotiana benthamiana. Lineage (NCBI taxonomy): Eukaryota > Viridiplantae > Streptophyta > Magnoliopsida > Solanales > Solanaceae > Nicotiana > Nicotiana benthamiana. Next base: position 93,149,472 of record CM067336.1, read on the forward strand.
CTAATTTGTGCTCAATTTTGCTATGTCCAAAAATAGATTGAAGTTGATAGAATTTCCGAAATATCGTAGTAATTAAACGAACGATCAAGAAATGTATGTATGGCAAAAACCACGTCTTTTTGAAATTGGGCTCTATCGATGCTTGTTTAAATGTGGTACGACTGAACTTTGGATACTTGCTTTGATTGATACTTTAAAATAATTGGTTTTATGACCCTATATTTGTGGAAGATGCATTCCAATATGATCAATGTGCTATTCTTGATAACTTGAAAAGGTGGAAGGAATGTGAATCATGTATTGAAATGCTTAGACAATAAATTGAGATTGAAGAATGTGAAGTATATGCTTAATTGCATAGATTTCAAGATAATTTTTAATTGTGATTATTGTGCCGAATCATAAAATTCCTCTCTATGCTTATAACATGAATTTCTGATGTGTAATTGACATCTTGAATTGAATGGCTTGATTATTAAAATTGATATTGATGCGAAATATGTGGAACTAATATGAAATATGGGAAATAAGAGATTGAGTTATGAAATGTGGCCTAGTGCCGTGTATGATGTGATAATTGTGGCCCCAAGTGCCTATGAATTGATATATGTGAAATGAAGATTGAAAATAGATGATTAATAAGGACGCAACAACGCCTAGGTAAGGCAACCTAGCCGATCAGGCCATGATCAGACACCATGCTTCACACATGGTTGTATTGTGTTGATATTGAATTTCAAAAATTGAGATGAGATTGTAATTAAAGTACACGTCTCAAATGAGGCAACCTAGCAGATCGGGTCGTGACAGACTCCGCTCAAGAAAGTGGTGGTATTGTGAATGATGATGAGCAATGTCAAGTGCTCCAAGGTAAGTTATGGAATTATGTGAAAGATTATACGGTTCGTTTATTTGATGATATGGCGATTGTTAAAGATTTTCATTTACTTTTATGATCTCCTTATTTTTCTTTGACAATGTTTTCTAATGACAAGGTGTTAATGACTACTTTAATCTTGTTTGATAGTTCTTTCTAAGTAGATCGTGTATAGTTATACATACTAGTGCTATTCAATGGAACTAACGTCCATTTTTCGGGGAGTGCTATATTGTTTTATAATACAGGTTTTCCCACAATGAGCAGCAACGACCAGTGATAGCGGTATTGGCTTCTCAGCAGACTTGGCGAGCCCACTCTATCCCGAGGTCATGTCATGTATCTTCTGTCCATTTTCTTATCATGTACTTTTTAGTTGAGGTATAGCTGGAGCCTTGTTGTCGGTATTTCCATATTATCTTAAGTTATGTTTAAAGGCTCCATAGATAGGTTTTGGGTAGTGTTTTTCATTAGAAAATAAAGTACCAATATTGATGTTTGGAAAATATTTATTAAACTTGTAATATTTTTTACAATTGAGATATAAGTTGTTGATGAAATACATTCTAAAGCTTATTAACGGAGTTCATCTCCTCTTTATTTATGAACTAGTTTGGGTAGAATGAAAACTAACAGGCTTGCTCAGTCGGGTTTATTCTGTTGTGAACCGGCCGTGCTAGTCGGATTTCTAGGCGTGACATTCTCCTAGCAAGATTATCTCTAATGTGAAGGCTCGACATATAGTCGAGAAGGGGTGTCTAGCTTATTTGGTTTATGTCCGTGATTATAGTGAGGAGGTTCCTTCCATAGATTCAATAACAGTTGTTCATGAGTTTCTAAAGGTATTTCGTGTAGACCTGACGGGAATGCAACCCGATAGGGATATTGACTTCTGTGTTGACTCGGCTCCGGGTGTCACACCTCCTTTTTACTAAACTTGCAAGGGCGTTAAGGAGTTTTTTCAATTAAAGGACAATTGAAACAAAATTTATTGTTAAAATTATAGAGTCACCATTTGGGAGATTAATGGTGTCCCAAGTCACCGGTTGAATCCCGATCCGAGGAAAATATGACTCTGTTAACAGTGCGCGAACAAAAAAACCAAGTAAGGAAATATGTTAATCTAGGAGAATGTGTTTGGCATTCCCCGGTTTCGTTATTTTAGCATGGTCGTTCAAGTGTCTTGTTTAGCTTATTTATCTGATTTTATTACATGATGAACCTATGTAACCTCTGACTGTTTTTGACTTTAAGTTTTAAAGAAATTAAACGACGTTTAATACGTGTCTTTGGATCGCGCCACATGAAATGCACCCGCAATCCTAAACATATTTTATTCAACGTTTTGGGATTTTATTTGGGTCACATGAAGTGCACACCTGATTTTAGGAAGGCAATTTTATTAAAGTTGCGCCTAAAGAGGTTAACACATTATTATCTTTGGGAAGGCCATGAAATTTCCTAAACGGTCCTTCCAATTCTAAGGATGTTATCACAAACATTTGTTGAGGGCCCCGCAATTTTTGTATTTTTATTTGGCGAGTCTCATCTCATTTTTATTTAAACGTCAAACCTAGAGCAATCTATAATTTTCTACTTAATATTTTCTTAAAAAGGGCCCCTAATTAGTTAATATGTCAACAGCTTACTTATGAGAAAAGTTGCCCATACATATGGGCCTACAGGGACACCAACAGTCCCAACACAAAAGAAGGCCCAATTCTCACCCCCACAGTCGCAGACCAACGAGCCCAAGTTCGAGCCTTGACGGAAGCAACACAATATTCACACGAATTTGAGCAACCCAATCAGTCCCAAAACAAACCAGCTAATTTCTGTGCAATCTTACAACGTATTCATCTCGAGTAATAAAAATCAATTTGTGTTTACCATTGATTTACTTTAGATCCTTGTTTCAACGATTCAAAATACAGGTGATAAATTGTCCTATTTATCTATTAACTTGTGAAATGCTAAATGTTACTAAAGCTAAAATCAAACTGAAAACACTAGTAGTAGCAGCTCAAATGCATGACACTAATTCAAATAATCATGACTAAACCAACACTCAACATTCAGGATTCAAGAAATGGACTTCTGTGATTATGAGTAAAGCTTGTAGACTGATTCTCAATTCCTTTTGAACTGTGACTATATGAGACCAACATCAAACTAACTAGGACCCATGAATAATATCCAGTTTAATCAATCCAACAGTCTACTCAAATTAACAAACCTACTGAATTAACTACAACTCATGCCATTTCAGATTAACAGTACAAATTCATTATTATTTGAAGCAGTCCTAGTTTAGTTACAATAAATAATCAAATCATATAAAACTCTATAAAACAGATAGAAGCATTAAAAACAATAAAAAACTTCAGCACAAATTTGTCTTCCATTTCATCTTGATACATCAACATAGGCTCGAACCGTGTACCTGGTAATCGAATTACATTATAAAGAAGAGGATATCAACATCTAGTGATAAGAGCTTTCATCCAGCATTCATACAGCAACAATTTGGAATAATTTAATCCAAAACAGTTTCAACAAAATCCGGTAATACACCACAAAATCTAATACTTGACGGATGCCCAAAAATGACTCAACTGAACCTCAAAACTCACTCGAAATAGAATCAATAAATCTCAGAAGCCACAAAAATCCGAACTTGAACTAGAAAATGCAAATTACTAGCTAAAAGATGAAATTCGCTTAAAAGATTAATGGAACAGTAGATGTTTTTGGATTTTTGGAAGTTTCTATTGTTTTTTTGGTTTTCTATATGAAGAAAGCTAAGATCTAAGTGGATTTTGTTGATCTAAATTTGAATTTCAGATATGTAGAGCTTAGGGAAATTTTTGGGGGGAATATTGGGGCTCTAAAAAATATTTTGTTCAAGGTATGTGTCATTTTATAGGAAAAGCTAAGAGGGTATCATATTTTATCTTTACAAAATATTCCCCCCCCCCCCCCCCCCCAATCCTTTTATTTCCATTTAAACCTCTATTTATTGACTTATGTCTCAAGCCAGTACCTTTAAACTTCTAAAAATGTGACTAAGTTCCTATTCTAGAGCATTCTAGTTTCAGCCACATCATTCTATTTTATTTGGAATACCTAAACCGTCGTTTGAATATCCTAAAATTACTTACTAAATATCTTTTAACTGAACAATAATCAATTGGCTACCACACTATGAATTAATCAGCTATATCCAAATACCTAAATAAATTACAACTAACTGAATTTAAACGAACTGAACAATTATGCTAACTAAAAAATATTAACTAATGCATCACAATTATACTAACCTACAAAAAATCTTGAAGAAAAATTAACCAAAAAATAAAATCAAACAGGAATTATCATCTTTACTTTTTGGAAACAGAACAAAGGCAGAATAATTATTGAGATATGACTAATTAATCAAAACAAAACAATTAAACCTAAAGCTTAAACTTAGATTGACATAGACTGATTGAAATGACCAATTATTACGACTCAGAATGAAACCCATAGACACGAAGAATATAGAAATCAAACAAAATTTAGACTCTAACTAATTTAAGCAACTAATTATTTAGAAAGAAATACTAAGAAAACTCACCGGGTATTTTAGATTCACAAAATCGACAATTGCAGTGAGACTCGACTGTTTTTTACCATAGATTCTTCATGAGGAAGGTGAGATGACTGTGTGGTATTAATTTGGATGAGTTTGATAAAGTTAAGGGTTCGCCTGAAGATTTCAAATCAATATACAAACGGTTCTAGTTAGATTCGAGGGACAAGGTTGAGTGGGGGTCGATAGGGGAGGTTATACCAATTTTACGGTGTAGTTTTGGTACAATTTAAGTCACTTTGAGACTTGGCCGAAATGTTCGATCGGAGATTCGAACTGTTTGTCCAGGCTTTGAGTAAAAATATGTTGGGGTTTAGAAAGAGGAGAGTAAGGGGGTACTATGGTGTATTTTTGGACAGGAAAGAAGCATCGCAGCCGGCGGAGGCGATTTCCGGCCGGAGGCTCAAGGTGGCATTACACAGGTCTGTATCTGTGGGTTAGGCTATTCCGACACTCTTATTCTAATTAACACCCACTTAATGGCCACTCATCTAAGTATCCTAGACGGCCACGATCAATTATTGACCAAACAGTATCGTTTTGAGAGAATGTGCAACTGGACCGGGTATTAGGCTATAGGGCTAGTCAATTTAGGCGTGGAAGAGGGTATTTGTGTGTGTGAGCTAGGGCCAATATTAAAGAAAAGCCCAATTGTGGTTCTTTATTAAGGAAGCCATCCTTTTAATTTTTTCCTTTGTTTATTCTCTTTTATTTATTTTTGATTTGTACTTTTTATATTTTCAAACTTTATAAACATGCAAAAATTTAAAAACAAATACCTAATATATTTTTAAAGTTAAGCTAATTAATTTCTAAAATTATTTAAAATCTATTTAGTGGGAAATTCAATAATTAACAATTAAAAATGCAAAAGTGGACTATTTTTGTTAGTTTCTTCATATTTTATTCAAAATATAATTTAACTACTAAATAATATAAAACACAAAAAATTAATAGAAAATAACTCAAAATTCACAAAATTACAAATTATTGATGAAATCATTTTGTTTGAATTTTTGGAAATATTTCATATAGGGCAAAAATCACATGGTCACACCGGGCACTCAGCCTATTTCTATTTCGCTATACTGTATGGCCGCGCCAAAGTTGAAGGAATTAAAGGAGTAGTTGTAAGATTTTCTTGATAAGGGCGTCATTAGATCTAGTGTCTCGCCCTGGGGTGCGCTTGTGTTGTTTGTGAATAAGAAGGACAGATCAATAAGTACGTGCATAGATTATGGACAATTGAGAAAAGTCACAATCAAGAAGAAGTACCCATTGTCGAGGATTGATGACTTATTTGATCACCTTCTGAATGCCAAGGTATTTTCAAAGATTGATTTGAGGTTTGGCTAACCCTAGTTTAGTGTTAGGGTATCTAAAGTCCCAAAGACAACTTTTTGGACTTGGTATGGATATTATAAGTTTCTGGTGATGTCATTTGGGCTGACAAATACCCCAACAACATTTACAGATATGATGAATCAGGTGTTCAAACCCTATTTGGATTCCTTTATAATTGTGTTTATCTATGATATCTTGGTATACTCCCGTTTTGTGAGGAGCACAAGCAACATTTTTCTATTGGACTTCATACTCTGAGAGACAACCAATTATATGCTATGTTTCAAAAATATGAGTTTTAGTTGGACACGCTCTCTTTGATAGGACATGTAGTATAGACGGAGGGCATTTAGATGGATCTTAAGACGGTTGAGGGAGTTCAAAACTGGCCTAGATCCACTTCACATATGGAGCTAGGTAGTTTATTGAATTTAGCAGGAAATTACACCCGGTTCGTGATGGGGTTTCATTTATAACAAGCCCATTGACTTGGTTGATCCAGAAAGATGCCCCATTCAGACGAGTGTGAGGGGAGCTTTCAGAATCTTAATATTATTTTTACTTTGGTGCCAGTTTTGGTGTTGCCCATAGGTTCATGATCTTACATGATATATTGTGATAGATCTTGTATTGGTCTTGGTGTGGTATTAATGCAGTATAGCTAGGTAATTACATACACGTCACGATAGTTGAAGGTTCATGAGAAGCATTACCGTGTTCATGACTTAGAGTTGGCAACCATTATTCATGCGCTGAAGAATTGGAGGTACTATATTTACAGCATGTCGTATGAGGTATTCACTGATCGTCGGAGCTAGCGATATTTATTCAAATAAAAGGATCTCAATTTGAGGAAGAGGAGGTGGATAGAGTGATTGAAAGACTATGATATCACAATCCTGTATCATCCCGGGAAGGCCAATATAGTGGCAAATTCCTTGAGTAGAAAGACAATGAGTATGGGCAGCCTTGCGTACATTCTAGTTGGCGTTAGACCACTTGCATCAGATGTTCATGCTTTGGCAAGTCAGTTTGTAAGGTTTGATGTTTTATTGTCTTCTCGTGTTCTAGCTTGCACAGTCTCTCGATCTTCCTTGCACGAGCTCATCAGGGAGCAGTAGTATGATGATCTTAATTTTCTTGTCCTTAGGGACACGGTGAGGAACGGTGGTGCCAAGTGGGTTACTTTCAAAGATGATAGAGTGTTAAGGATGTAGGTCATATTTGTGTGCCTAATATGGATGGAATTCTTGAGTTGATTCTTGAGGAGGCCCGTAGTTCCCAGTATTTTATTCATCCCGGTGATGCCAAGATGTTTTAGGAATTGCAATAAGATTGTTGCCAGAGAAAGATGAAAAAGGATATAGTTGCATATGTAGCTCGGTATCTAAATTGTCAGCAAGTAAAGTATGAGCATCAAATGCCAAGTGGTTTGCTTCAAAAGTTAGAGATTCCTGAGTGGAAGTAGGAGCGTCTCACTATGAATTTTGTTGTTGGACTAAGACAGACACAAAGGAAGTTTGATGCGGTATTGATCATTGCGGACATGCTTACCAAGTCAATGCACTTCCTTCTTGTGGTAACAAACTATTCTTTAGAGCGGTTGGCTGAGTTATCTCTGGATGATCTTCCGTCTTCATGGTGTGTCTGTCTCTACAATTTTTATCGAGGGTATGTAGTTCACTTCGCACTTCTAGGGGGGGGGGGCAGTATAGCTTGAGTTGGGCACTTAAGTTGAGTTGAGCATAGTATTTCAGCCTCAAACAGACAGACAGTATGAGTACACTATTCAGATATTAGAGGATACGCTACGCGCCTGTGTTATATACTTTAGAGGTTCTTGGGATTAATTCTTGCCACTTGCGAAGTTTGGCTGTCACAACAACTTCCAGTCGAGTATTCAAATGGCTCCCTATGAGGTATTATACAAGAAGCGGTGTTGATCGTCTGTTGGATGGTTTGAGCCGGGGGACACTCGGTTGTTGGGTACCGATTTGATCGGAAAGAGGGTATTGCACCGGGTTTCCCCCATGAAGGGTGTAATGAGGTTCGGAAAGAAGGAAAGTTGAGCCCTTGGTATATCAAACCTTTTGAGATTCTTCAGAGAGGGGGTGAGGTGGCTTACAAGCTCATATTGCTGCCTAGTTTATCAGCAGTCCATCCATTGTTTCATATTTCCATGCTCTTATAGTATCACTATGATCCATCTCATTTGTTAGATTTTAGCTCAATCCACTTGGACAAGGATTTGACTTATGAGGAGGAGTCGATGGCTATTCTAGCCCTACAGGTTTGACAGTTAAGATCAAAGATCTATCCTTCAGTTCGAGTGCAGTGGACATGCAAACTGGTCGAAGCAGCTACTTGGAAGTCCTAGTCGGACATGCAAAGTAGATATCCACACCTTTTCACCGACCCAGGTTCTTTTCTATGTCCATTCGAGGACAAATGGTTGTTTTAGGGATAGAGAATGTGATGACATTATAGATCATCTAAAGTTTTAAGCCCTTATTCTGTGTTTCGAAACCTCAAAGACCTTATTTTAGCCTTTCTAGATGTGTGTGCGCTATCCGGGTATTTTTGGAGGCTTTTATGATATAAACTAATAATATATGAAGTTTCACCTTAAAAATCTATTTGAATTAACTTCGGTAAAAGTTTTGAGAAAATGGATCCGGATCCTTACTTTGACGGTCCCGTGGGTCCATATCGCAATTTTGGGACTTAGGCATATGTGCAGAATCAAAATTGGAGGTCCCTAGCTTGAGTTATCGTGTTTTGTTGAAAAAATAAAGTTTAAAGGCTTAATGAATCTAAAAATTTAACCAATACTTTACTTTATCAATATCGGGTCTGTATCTTGATTCTAGAACTTGGCATAGTTCTATTACAATAATTAGGACTTGTTTTTCAATTTAGTGAGAAACATAGTTGGTTTTATGTGATTTGAACGTGCGCTTTTTAAAATACAAGTTCATATGTTTTATAAACATTTCAATTGATTTGGGGTCTGATTCAAAGGTCTTGGTTTATTTTGGCGATTTAATCGTGCGAGCAAGTTCGTATGATGTTGTTGGACTTGTTTGCATGTTTGGCTTGGAGCCCGAGGGCTAGGATAGGCTACAGAGTAAATTTTGACTTAGGATCATAGCTAGTGTACATGTATTTTCTAGTGTTGTCTGTAGATCTCACATTCGCGAGGTTTGGATCGCAAATGCGAGCCTTGCATTTGCGATGAATATTTTGCATTTTCTAACAGGGTCTAGGGGTTGAATTTTTTCCGCATTTGTGAGAGTTGGGTTCGCAATTGCGATCCTCAGGTTCGTATTTGAGAACATTTCCTATTCAGTTGTGAAGGCAGCATGAATGTTGAGACTTTGCAATTACAAAGAATTTCAGGCATTTGCAGACTGATCAAAATCTGAAGTTGCCAGGAGTTTTCACATTCTTCAGATTTTCAAACCTTGAAACCTTAGAGGCGATTTTTCCAAGTATCCTTCTTCCCCAATTATTTCGTAAGTTATTCTAACCTATTTCATTTCAATCTTCCATTGCATTTCACAAGATTTCAACCTAAAATCTAAGATTTTCATTGTAGAAATATGGGCTTTGGATAGAAATAGGTATATTTTTTTAAAATTGGAATTTAGACATAAAATTAAGGTTGTATTTTGAAACTAATTAAATAATTGAGCTCTGGGGTGAATGTGTAATCGAGTTTTGGTCATAATTTCGAGTTTTGACCAAGTCACCCCGAGGTTGATTTTGACTTAGGAAAAAGTTTGAAATTTCTAAATTTATGCATTGTAATTGATTTCTTTTACTATATTTGATATTATTGAGTCAATTGTTCTTAGATACTAGTGGTTTTGAGTCATATTTTAGGGGAAAGTCCCCTGTAGAGTTCTGAGTTAACCGCAAAGTGGGTTAAATGTTGAGATTAACCTTGATTTGAGGGAATTAGGAACCCTCAAACTATGTACTATATGAATTTCATGTGTTGTGGCGTATATGGGAGGTGACGAGTTCTTATACGTCGCTTAATTACTTGTTTCCTTGACTTTTCTCTTTTCCTTAATTTTGTCCTTCCTTGCCTCAATTGTTACATGTCCTAAATACCTTCCATGCTTCATTGACTACTTGTTGATCATTGTTTCCTCTGTTAAATACGTTAGACCTTTTTATGCTTTCATGAATCATTGTTATTTGCCTTAAATGAATTACTTCCACCTTCTAGCCGCCATTTATGGACTTATCTTACCGTGCATTTTTACATATGTGGATTTCTGGATTGGTATGAGATTTCCGTTCTGATTCGGCTTTATATTCATCACCCATAGAGGTTTTTGTTATTTGAATTATGAATTTTACAACACTCGGTAAATTGTTGTACTGATATTGTGGGATCGGGTTGCACACTGCAACATGTAAAATAAAAGTGGTTAATGTGGTGGAATAAGGGTAAAATTATACTGATATTGTGGGATCAAATTGCATGCCCCAACAAATAAATAAGAGTTAATTGTTACACAATTTTTACTATATGGTGGGATCGAGTAGCATACCGCAACATATAATTATTTGTTTGTGATTGTGATATTACTACGGTGGAACAAGGGAGGATTTTGTTATAAGGTGGGATCGGGTTGAGCGCTACAATAACATATGTGCTTCTATTTTCCTGTACTATGTTGGTTCTCGTTATTTTCATATGGAACTCTAAGAATTTGTAATTCTGATTGGTATTGGTTTCCTTTGAGGATTAGCTATTTTTTTCATGTTAACTGTCTTATTTTGTTCTACATTTCTTTCTCCTGTTTTATTATATACTGCGTACAAGTTGTAGTGTAAGTGATTTGCCTTAGCCTCTTCACTACTTCATCGAGGTTAGGCTCGACACTTACAGAGTACATGGGATCGGTTTATACTACACTCTGCACTTCTTGTGCAGATTTTGGAGTCAGTCCCACCGGTGGTTATTAGCATGCTCCAATTTGTCAGCTTGTGGAGACTTGAGGTACATCTGCTCAGCGCCCACAACTCCTAGAGTCCCCTTTCCTTTATTTGGTTGTGTATTTTCCCTTTAGACAGCTTTATATTTTTTTAGACCCTTGTTTGTATTATTCTAGTAGCTCGTGCACTCATGACATCGGGTCCAAGGTTGTATCAGATATTTTTTATTAGATTAACTTCCGCACTTTTCTTTGGATTATTACAGTTGTTTTTGCTCCTTCTCATTATTTAATAGAATGTGTTAAAAAAAATGTGTTGTTCTAATATTAACTTGTCTAGCGAGTGAAATATTAGGTGCCATCACGATCCCGAAGATAGAAATTCCAAGTCATGAGCAAAAAGTTGAGAAATGATACAATCGGAGGATCTCGGGGCTAGTGATGATATGGTGAAAGATTGGTCATTTTCATGAAATAGAAACAATGATCTCATGTGCCCTATGCATACTTATTCCACGTTGTACTAGCAAATACATACGCATATACCATTATTATTAGTCACTAATATATTTTTTATTATGTAACAACAGTATATTACTATTTAGAATACTGATATATCGTTGGTTTATGTTTATATAATTAAAATAGTGTTATTAGTGTTGTTACGGTTGAAACCTGATATACTGTGATTACCAGTACATTAAATTATAGCTACAGTATTCCTAATATGGTATGTTGTATACTGTTAGGACCTAATTCTTTGTTATCGGGTGTGGTATGGTTGTGGCAAAAAATTGGGCGTGATGGTCTTGTCATTGGTCTATACGAGGGCAAAATAATCATGCGGACGACGGACAAGACATTGTTATCGAGGGTTACTGTGGGCGAGTATTGGCCAAGGCCTTGGCACAGGCAAGACGCACTTGGCAAAGGCTTGACAAGGCAGCATGTCCAATGTTAGAGTGGCATGGCACGACATGCGCGCCAAAATAAGTGGCATGGCACTTTTGGGGTGTGGTAGCTATTGCGGGCTAAGCTTAGGCAAGACGGGAATGCGGGATGATGGCAATGGCTTTCAATAGCTAAGCAAAAGTTCTGTGAGGGATAATACAAGCAATGACACGAGGAAAATAAAGGTTGACATGGACAAGACAAAAAGTAGGCCAAGGCAGAGCACGAACGACAAGCGGCGTCTGGCGTGTGCGGAAAAATCACGGCAGCGGATTGCGGGCAAGACATTGGTGCGGAGTAATGCCAAATTGAGCTAAGGCTTGGCACAAAGCAGGCCTTCGGCGAAATTCAGCTTGTCAAATGAGGAAGGCACATGCAATGCACATGATGGGTAGTTTTGGCGGTTACCTTGCAATAACCTCTTTGTCCCATGATGTCCCATGGTCAAATTATGCTTGTAATATTATTCATTTCGTATATAGTGTGTCCTAAATTGTTGGGGATGTCAACTATATGTTAGGAACAAGATTTAAACATAGCCCGACAAGTGACAAAGTTGTAGATGACAAGTGTCATGTGCTGCAAGTTTAAGGGATGCCTCTTTTTTATAAATAGGGCATTTAACTTAGGCAGAAGTGTGTGTGCAATTTTGTGGGAAATTAAAAGTGGGAAACAAGAGAGAAACGTGGGGGATTCTAAATGTTTCAAAAGGGGCAAAGGTTTGGCTTAGGCAGATCATAGTGTTGGCTAAGAACGACTTATGTTCTTCATCAAAAGTGGGTTGTGAGCTGACTGTGTTCATAGCAATAGTGAGGGTCCTTTGTATATTTTCTGAACTAATACAAAGGTTGGAATTTTTCCATATATTCTGTTGTTCTTATTATTTTCCTACCTAAATTTCGTTTAAGCCAAATTTGCTGAAAATTGCCTAAGTATTTGAGAAAGGCTGAGTCAAGTGAGTGACTTGACTGCCGCACGGGTATAACATTAGACTCACTAAAAACGTCCTCCTGACATATACCATGATTAAGTTGAATGATTGTATAATGTAAGTACAGTTGAATGATTGTTTATTGTAATTACCGATCATCTTAAATGGTATTCACAATATTTTCTGAATCACAGTATATAGTGGATGATATGTTAAACAGTATTCACAATATTCTTGATATGTAGTATATCATAATTACTGTTGAACCATTGTATACTGTAAATATTTCTATGTCAAATCATATTCACAGTAGTGTACTATACCATGATTATAGTTGAATCATGGTATACTGTGATTATTAGTATACTAAATGGTATTCTTGGTATACTACACGATATACGCTGCAGTGGACGCTCCCTCTTTCCATTCGTAGACGGGCGGTCCGGAATAGGGTATACGACATTATGGAAGGACAACTCTTATTCTCTTGCCAGAATTGGGTTATGGAATTTTGCAGAGTCTCCACCTAATGATTATAGTGCGTTAGGACACTTTAAAGAGATGAAGAATTTTGAGAATAAGGAAGACCAGAGTTCGGGTAAGGGCTTAGAGATTATCTCGAGGGGAAGGTGTTAGGCATCCCTCAAGATCCACTAGTTTGGTTCCCGACCATGCTATAATTGTGACTTTATGAAGATTGAAGAAAAAAATGAAATTGCACATAAGGATCACAAATAAGTTTTTTTTTTAAAAAAACTAAACAAAAGGAAGGAATACAATTTTAAGGAAGAAAGATTATTTAAATAAAACGTAACGTAAAGAAAATATTTTGCAAGTAAAGAAATGGGAAATGGGTCCTAGGTTTATAAAAAAATATGGATCACATCAATGCAATATCCGGTGCACACTCCTCAGAAGAAGGGTTGCACGTGATATTTGCGCACGTATCATCATATCCATATTCTACCCTTCTCACCCTGTTAAGATATTTAAACGCGATTAGTATCGTTTATTTATTGCATGCTAGTATGCTAGTACCAGTCCCAACCTATTAGTCCCGAGTTATTAGGAATTCTAATCCTAAAGGGGGAAGAAAAGGATAGAGGCATATATGTGGTTCAAAGAATAAAATTTTAATTTTCGACATACAAAAAACAAGTAACAAATATAGGGATGAACAAAAAAAAAAACAGGTAAGGCTCAAGTAAGCCCCTTGATCAAACAAACATTTAGTTTAGCATGTCTTGGCACATACTGATTTGGTCTTTAAATTAAACTTAAACAACAAACAGACTGGTTTAACACATATATGTAGATAAAAATTCTGCATTAGGCAACTTAGATCCAATTGTCAGAAATTAAGATATATTAAGCGAGTGATTTAGAAAGTACTGGTTCTATAAAATAATCTAATGCAGAAGAGTTTTGAAAAGAAAGATCAGAATGCAGTGTGTTAAAAAAATGAGTGTTAAAAGAAAGGTCAACAGACTATCCGAGTATAGAACACACAAGAATAGTTGCAAAAGAATTTCAGAGAAAGAGACAGAATTATCTGAGGAAATGAGCAAGCTGTGAAACTATTTCAAAAGACGAGTTAAGGAAGACGAAAAAATTAGTTGGAAAACATTTAGACAGAATGTTAGAAAAGAAACCATTTCAGAAAAAAATGAAGATTTGAAGAATGCAAATGTGTGCTGATTCGAGAGGGTTTTATCAAAGGATTAGGGCTTTTGAAAATGTTACCGTATTAGGACGCTAAATATTGTTTAATAAATCATTGTTGCTTAAAATGAATCAGAAAAAAATGATGCAAAACCTATAGGCATGGTATCTATGTTACTGATTTTCAGAGCATGTTATTGAAATGATAAAATGGATGATGATTTGGTTAGCCCTAAAGTTTGCCTAATGAATATGCAATCCCTATAGACATAATATCTATATGCGAATCTTTCTAGTAAAATTGTTTGAAAATCCTATAGGCAAGATCTCTAGTGATTTGCAATATGATTAAACATCAAACCCTATATGCATGATATTTATATGACTTGAATTGAAACTATTAGCCAGACCTATAGGCAGGATCTCTAATGATTTGCAACATGATTAAATGTTAAACCATATAGTTATGGTATCTATATGACTTGAATTGAAAATATTATTGAGACCTACAGGCAAGATTTCTAGTAAGAGGATTAAAGACCTAAGTCATGATATCTATCCCTTATTGCAAAAAAAGTAAAACCCCTCCCACACTCTTTTACTATATTCCCCGAGTTTTATATAAATTATTACAAACAAAAGAAAAATACAAAATACATCAAAGACTAAGAACTAGATCCAAACTGCCTAATTCAATGTTAATGTCTAATAACATGTGATTAACTAGTTCTGGAATCCAAATTTCCAAAGACTTCTCTTTATCCAAAGTGTTTCAAAGCTCCAAGGAGACTTAAGGATTCCCGGCATTGCTTATACTCAGGATACCATTTAGAATTAGAAGTGCAATGTGGAAGTTCCAGCTCTCAAGAATCCAAGTTCAGAGGGAGCTCAAGGGTCAAAAAGCATGGCCTGCAAGAGAAGGGCAGAAATTAGAGCTAGGAATAAGTGAAAAATTATTGGGGAATCATAACAAATGGTGGTCATGCCTAGCCACAAGTGCAGGCTGCATACCCCAGACCATTTGTTTGGTCAAACAAGATAGGATCTGACCTTTGAGGGTAAAACCTAAGCATGGATGATGATTAGGACACGGTCAGTCTCACGTCAGGGCTAAAACACATAAAGGAAAGAAGGGAGTGAGAATTGATTGAGCTTGGGGTTCAAAGAACCCAATTCAGAGTCATAGACAACAACGTTAAAGTGCTGCAATGGCTGGAACCCTACTCAACTACAAAGGGGATAAGGGAAAGGAATTCACATAAGCATATTAATGGCAGACACATAGTGAAGGAAAACATTGTAGACTAGGAATTAAACACATAGTGAAGGATAATTATTAAACTAAAAATAACATACCTGTTTCAAAATAAGAACAAGGAGAACAAGAGATCAATCACAGTAAGTAAACACAGCAGGAGCATGCTTAGGTTTTCAGCAGAACACTTGAAGGGCTCGAAGAAAACTTAAAGTTGTTTCAAAAAGCACCAAAGAGAAGTGTAGGGAAGAAGATAGCATAGTTTTAATTATGAAAATCTCACTATTTGAGGGTGTTTTAACCTATGAAAAGGGTAGCCCCATTTAATAGTGAAGAAAACAAGTAAGAAAAAATGTAAGAGAATAGTTTCGAAATAAATCACAAAGTAGTACATGGTTTGGGCAAAACAAGGAAAAACAATCAATCATTAGCCAGTAAAATCAGGATTCGAGTCTTGGTATGAATTAATCCAACCAGGAAAGCTGATGAGGAGCTTAATTTAAATAAATCAACAACACTCAATAAAACCCTTTAAAAATTAACTCAGAATCAATCACAGGCTGGCCAAAGGCCTTTTAAGAGAAGAGACTCTGTCCTATAAAAAGCGTACAGACACGCACATACAAGAGAACATCGTATAGAAAAGATTCAGAGTCATAACAAAGAGATCGAGTCTATTACACAGACTCATACTAAGTTTGAGATAGCCCAAGGTTCTGAAATAGAACCCTAATCCAATCCCAAGATCAAAACTCGTCAAAACCACAAACCCTAGGGTTTCCAATTCGAGTGTGATACAGAGAGGAGAAGGAAAACCATTGAAATAGACTCAGAGGTCTCTATCAGAGCCTCACGAGCAAACATACATGGATAGTAGCAAGTTTGAGGCAACAAAGTGAAAAAACATAAAGAACATGTTTTAGTGAAAACTCGGGATTTAAGCAAGTTTTAAAAGAGAAAAGAGGTCGTGTATAACTTAGTAAATAATAGATGAGCATTCTTAGAGTTCGAACAAATGTCCAGTAAAAGAAAACAAGGATTAAAAGCTTAGTAAAAATACAGTAAAGAAACATACGAGATAGACATGTAAACCATGCTTATAGAACCCAATAGAGGGAGGAACTGAACACAAAATAGAAGAACATGCATATTATGGCAAAACATAATAACACCGGAGCATACATGGGAGGAAAGAACATAAGAACATGGCATGGACAGATTCACACAAAGAAAAGAAGAAGAAGAGTTAGAAGTCATTTTAAGATTTCTCGAAAACCCTAAATTGGAACAGACTAATTTTGAAAGGAAAATTTAGGAAAAACTTTTAAATGTTGAATATAGAAAAAATTCACCATAGATCTAGGTAAATAAAAGAGGAAGGAACGTTGACTAGCTTTAGGGATTCTCTGAAACCCTAGAAATGAGAAATCTTGGAAGAAAGTCTAGTCTCGAGTCGGAGATGGCCATAGCTAGGCTTCTCCAGCTTGAATACGCTGGAGTAGAGCCTGAGAGGCCATAAGAACACCGATCTGCAGAGGATCTGAACGGATGCTATCGAGGTCTGATCGCGAAATCTTGAACACCTACGATTTAGGAGTGAAGGAAGGTGAGTACTGACTGTCCATATCCTGAGAAGCCATGGACTCCGGTGAGATTGATTAGAG
The DNA here is from genome assembly GCA_034376525.1 of Nicotiana benthamiana. Classification (NCBI taxonomy): domain Eukaryota; kingdom Viridiplantae; phylum Streptophyta; class Magnoliopsida; order Solanales; family Solanaceae; genus Nicotiana; species Nicotiana benthamiana. The sequence goes on from CM067336.1 coordinate 93,166,739, forward strand.
AGGACGAGGGAGGAGATTAGGATTTTGATAGGCTCGGGATCAATTGAGAGAAGAAAGGGAGTTTGGGGCGGCTGTCTAAGTGAAATGAGGATTAGGATTGAGGGTAGGTAGAATTAAAAAAGAAAAGAGTGGTTGACAGCCATTGATCAAAACGATGAACGGCTAGGATTACAATACAAAACCGGACGGGTTTGGTCACTGTGCCAGGGTCAGGCATACGGTTAAATTTGGGTCGTTGTTTAGGGTAGAATTGGATCGAATTAAGGCTAAAATTTAAAGGGGAGGGGTTGTCATTGAAATAAAAATAGGCTACGTTTTAAATAGCCATTTTCCCTTATTTTAATTTATCGAAATAGCCAAATATTTTTTGGAAAATAATCAAATGTGCTAATGTGATTAATAATATATAATTATCATATTAAAAATACTTGTGTCAATTTTCTAAGCATAATGACAATTAAGTCTTTGAAGAGGCTAGTTTTGCAATTTTATGCAATTTTGCTTTTAAAAAAACCAAACGAATTAGAAAAAATAAGCAAAAATAAGGTTAGCTATATTTTGAAGTAAATATGAGAATAAAGTAAATTATCCACAAAAATACAAAATTTTGGGAATTATTATTAGATTTTATTGTGTAAAAATGAGCAATAAATTTGTTTAAAAATCATTAAAAGTGCCAAAACCCTTTGGTGCACTTATATATACACATAGGCTATTTTGAAAGTATTTTGGGTATAAAATATATAGACAAAAATTGGGTATCAATAGCTGCCCCTCTATACCCGAGGAGGATGAAAGAGTTGTCAAGTAAAGATAAGATGACCAATTTTGACCGGATCGGCGATTAAAAAGAATTTTGACCGAGCATTGGCTTCTGAGCTACCTACATATTCGTGGTTTTACAGGAATCATGCCTTGTATAGATCAGAACCATTGACTAAATATGCCTATGTGGATTTGAAAAGAACGAACGCCAACACTTAGGTTTGAAAAGATATGTGGAGGCGAATAGGCTGCGGAGAATCGGAGCGGATTCAATCCTGCTGGGACGGACGTTTGCTAGCTGGTGTACCTGCAAGTGAGTAGTGTAGAGTACATTGTGCATAATTTAAACATGATGCAGGTTCCTTTTGGACCATGAATGTTGTCTTTGGACGGTTATGATGATGCCCTCAGACTACGATATCCTACACCATGAAGAGCATAAAATAAAAATACGCAGCACATGAAATGGTGTACTCAGGCTATGCAGATGGTGTCCCTGAACTATGATTCCTTTGAATAAGTTGGTGATCTTTCATCCCATGTAAAGATGGCAATCTTTCAGCTGATGAATGCAAAGGGTGGCGATCTTTTAGCCAAAGCGAGAATTTAAATATAGGTGGCGATATTGCAGCCGTTCAGAAAATAAGGTTGTGATATTTTAGCCATGCAGCTGGAGAGAATGCTTAGTCTCGAAAGTCATATATGTAGCATTATGCAGGATAGATGTAGAGCTTAACCTCAGAAGGCAGATAAGTAACCTAATGCAAAATACTGATGGAGAAAATGTTTAGTCTCGAAAGGCAGATAAGTAGCCTTATGTAGAATGGAGGCAGAGCTTAACCTCGGAAGGCAGATAAGTATCCTTATGCATAATTCAGATGGAGACAATGCTTAGTCTCGAAAAGCAGATAAGTAGCCTTATGCACGATGGAGGTAAAGCTTAACCTCGGAAGGAAGATAAGTAGCCTTATACAAAATGGAGATGGAGACAATGCTTAGTCTCAAAAGGCAGATGGAGACAATGCTTAGTCTCAAAAGGCAGATAAGTATCCTTGTGCAAAATACAGATGGAGACAATACTTAGTATCGAAAGGTAGATAAGTAGCCTTATGCAGGATGGAGGTAGAGCTTTACCTCGAAAAGTAGATGAGTAGCCTTATGCAAAAGGCAGATGGAGACAATGCTTAGTCTCGAAAGACAGATAAGTAGCCTTATGGAGGATGTAGGTAGAGCTTAACCCCGAAAGGCAGATGAGTAGCCTTATGCAAAAATGCAGGAATGCAAAGACTGAATGGTGGTGAGATTTTCTTAGCTGATAGGTGATTACGATATCGTGACTGTTGTGGATGTTGTTTGTGGACAACGATTTTGAATAAGTGATTGTTCTAATAGTTTCATTTCGGAAAAAATAATCGTATGTGAATGTATTCAGATGATTTATGACCCGCATCCAAAGAAAAATCGTGAGTTATGTAGAGGGGAAAAGGTTAGTTCATCTTCCTATGGCTCCTGATGTCACTCATCATTAGGGTAGCACTTCTAAATGACGGTGATTCAATTGATGGTTATGCATGATTTAGTAAATATAATGTGAGTATATATTTGAGAAAATTGATTTTATTTTGAATGAACCAAAGACTCCGACGTGGTCCCGGACATTGAATCCTTGCTTGCTCCGGAAGTTTGAGCGTCCTCCTCAAAATCCTGCCCCGGTTTATTATGCTAGCGCTTCTAACAGTTGTGCTGAATGACTGAAAATGATTCTCCTCAAAATTCTACCCCAGTTTACTGGGTTGGCGCTTCTTGAGATGAAAAGACTTCGAAATTTTAAGGGTCCTCCTCAAAATTCTGTCCTAGTTCCAATAGCGGAGGAAAATGGAGTTTTTACTAAATTCTAACAGAACCCATAGCTACCTACTTATCCTCTCTTAAACGGGAATCAGGTTAGGCATAGTTCAAATTACATCATGAAGAAACATGTGATCATATATAGTATCATTTTACTGCATCATAATTGATTGGCTTCAGCCAGACTTCTCTTGCCATTTTTGCAAGAATAAGGGCTCCTCCAGTTAGCACCCGGAGAACTATGTATGGATCCTGCCAATTAGGAGAGAATTTCCCTTTCGATTCGTCTTGATTTGGAAATATTTTCTTCAACACCAACATCCCTGGTGTGAAATTCCTTGGATTAACTCTTTTCTTGAAGGCTCTGGACATTTTATTTTGATACAACTGACCGTGTCAAACTGCATTCATTCTCTTCCCTTCTATAAGGTCTAACTACTCGTAGCGACCTTTTACATATTATGTTTCATCTAACTCTGCTTCATGTATGATCCTCAAGGAGGGAATTTCTACCTCGCTGGGAAGGACCGCCTCTGTACCGTAAACCAGCATGTAGGGTGTTGCCCCGCTTGCTGTGCGGTCTATGGTGTGGTATATTAATGGAGCGAATGTTAATTTCTCATGCCATTATTTGTGCCTTTCAATCATCTTCCCTAGTATCTTCTTGATGTTTTTGTTAGATGCCTCTATAACACCATTCATCTAAGGTCTGTAGATTGTAGAGTTCTTTTGCTTGATATTGAAGGTTTCACACATTTATTTAATCAAGTCGTTGTTGATATTTGAACCATTGTCGGTGATGATTGATTCTGGAATTTCAAACCGACAAACAATACGGTCGCGGACGAAATCTGCTACAACTTTCTTGGTCACTGCTTTGTATGATGCTGCTTCGACCCATTTGGTAAAGTAATAAATTGCCACAAAGATGAACCTGTGCCTGTTTGATGCGACTTGCTCAATTGGTCGGATAACATCCGTTCCCCAAGCGGCGAACGGCCATGTAAAGCTTATTGCAGTAAGCTCGTTTGGAGGCACCTTTAATATATCTGCGTGTATCTTGTAGCGATGGCATTTTTGGACATAATGGATGTATTCCATTTCCATAGTCATCCAAATATATCTGGATCGGTGTATATTTTTTGCTAAAACAAAACAATTCATGTGCGGTTTGCAATTCCTTACGTGCACTTCATCTAATAGTTTGCTGCCTCACTTGCTTCGACACATCGTAATAATCCCAAATCAGGAGTCCTCCTGTTTAATATTTCTCCACTGTGAAAGAAGTTGTTGGATAACCTCTGAAGTGTGTGTTAGAAAATACGCTTAACGCTAGAGGGGGGGTGAATAGCGTTATAATAAAATTTAGTGTAAACTTGCGGAAATTAAAATTTGCAGGAAGTAAATAAGTGCGATAAATAATAACTTACACACAGATATATCCTGTTTTACCACAACGTGTGGCTAGTCCAGTCCCCGAGAGACTCTCTCGAGATTTTCCACTAACTTGTCAAGCTTCCGGGTGCTTAACAAACCTTTACAACTTGAGGACGCAAGCCTCAACACCTTTTCTCGGAGATACAACACTCCAAGACTTCAACCAAGGAAGCACAAGTTCCTTACAACAAGAGAATCACAATTCTCTTCCAAGTGTACAAACACTAAAACACTCAAACAATATACTCCTTTATGAGTAGGTATGAGTAAAAAGAAATAAGCTCTAGATCACAACAACTTTGGATTGTCAAACCCCAACAATCGATTGTCTACCAGTCAGACCAAAATTCAGTCCCAGATTTTACGCTTGATAATCGATTACTTACAATCCACAATCGATTACGGGCAATGTTCAAAAAAACCTTTCTAGATTTTACCACAAACAATCGATTGTCCAGAATCAACAATCGATTACTCAGCAACGTTCAAAACATCTTTTCCGGATTTTAATCAAAACAATCGATTATACAAAATCAATAATCGATTACCCAATAACGTTCAAAAAATCTTTTTCCGATTTTAATCAAAACAATCGATTATACAGAATCCAAAATCGATTACCTGACGGTATTTGAAAACTTTACGACAACGGTCAGCTTCACAATCGATTGCACAAAGTCAACAATCGATTACTTATCAGTTTTTGAAAAACATTTTAAACACTGTCTCTTTGACAATCGATTGTCCAATGTCACAATCGATTATTCAATAAATTTGAAAATCACTGGAAGACACTGTCTCAACATAATCGATTACCATCAGTTCATAATCGATTATTCTGAGTTTTGAAAAACTTTGATGGACACTGCCTCAGTCACAATCGATTGCCATTAGTTCACAATCGATTTTCATGCAGGTTTGAAAAACCTGATGCTCACTGTCTTACTCACAATCGATTGACATTAGTTCACAATCGATTGTCATGCAGTCTTGGCTTAAAACAATCGATTATCATAAGTACATAATCGATTATCTTAGTCCAGCTTTTTAAGGCATGTCTAAAAATTATTTTGACTACTGTAAATATGCATGATTTAAAATCATTTTACATTAAATTAAATATGCATGATTTTGGAAAATAGTTTTATGAGAGAAGCCATGTTACGAGTCAAGTTGTAGGATCAAGATCACAATTAAGAATGACTCAATTAAACTATAAAACTTTGTCTTGAGCTTGAATCTCGTTGTATATCAATTTTGCGCTTGTTTCTTGAACTTCGTCATATATCAATTTTCGCTTCGTTTGTCATTCATCAAAACCTATACAAAAGAACACACGTTTTAGTATATTGCATTGAGAACGTGTTTCCAACAATTTCCCCTTTTTGATAATGGCAAACATTAAGCGGGATATGCAAGACAAGCAATTTATATTGACGATTCAAGACAAATATATACATGCAACAAGTATGTAATTTGTTCCCCCTCAATTTGATAATTCCCCCTCAATTTAAGCTTATAATTTGAGAGAGCATCATACCCGTTATCTTCCCCCTTTTGCCATTAGCAAAAATAACATAATAATAAGATGCCAAAGATGAAATAAACCTTGTTTATTTAAAAAAATTTATAGCAACATCAACACGAATAATAGCAACATAATCAATTATTGATACGAAATAATCGATTTTTAGACGACGGAAACCGATTGTTGTACGTCAAGCTTTATAATTCCCCTTTCCTTTGGGGCGATACCTGCAAAAATTGTTAGACGTCTCCGACGCTCAAGTTAGAAATCATGTAACAAAAAAATGCAATGCATGACTTAGATCAACGTGGAGTCAAGGATTCCGAGTTCACTGCGAATTCGGAAGAATGACTCTTTCTCTAAAGGCTTTGTAAAGATGTCTGCCAATTGGTTTTTGGTTTCAACAAATTCAATTTCGACATCGCCTTTGAGAACGTGATCTCTAATAAAATGATGTCTAATTTCAATGTGTTTCGTTCGCGAATGAAGAACGGGGTTCTTCGTCAAGCATATGGCACTAGTATTATCACATCTAAGAGGGATATGATCAAGACTTAGGCCATAGTCCAAGAGTTGTTGTTTCATCCATAGGATTTGAGCGCAACAACTCCCTGCGGCTACATATTCAGCTTCAGTTGTGGACAACGCAACACTTACTTGTTTCTTGCTAAACCAAGAAACGAGAGAGCTACCGAGCAAACGGCAAGTGCCACTAGTGCTTTTGCGGTCCAATTTGCATCCAGCAAAATCGGAATCGGAGTAGCCAACAAGTTGGCATGAAGAGCCTTTGGGGTACCATAGACCCACATTTGTAGTACCAACAAGATACCTTAAAATCCGTTTTACCGCAGTTAGGTGAGACTCCTTCGGACACGATTGATAACGAGCGCATAATCACACGCTAAACATGATGTCCGGACGACTAGCAGTAAGATAAAGAAGAGAGCCAATCATACCTCGATACTTTTTGGTGTCGACTTCCTTACCTTTCTCATCTTTGTCTAGATGATCGGATGTGCTCATGGGAGTTGCCATTTCTTTTGCATTGTTCATCTCAATTCGTTTCAGCAATTCTTTGCAGTATTTGGCTTGACAAATGAATGTGCCTTCTTTCATTTGCTTTACTTGTAATCCCAAAAAGAATGTTAACTCACCCATCATAGACATCTCAAATTCGCTTGTCATTAAATCGGAAAATTCCTTGCATAAAACGTTGTTAGTAGCACCAAATATAATATCATCTACATATATTTGAACTAACAAAATATCATTGTTTTTATGCTTAACAAAGAGAGTTGTGTCAACTTTCCCCCTAATGAAATCATTTTCCAAAAGAAACTTACTTAATCTTTCATACCAAGCTCGGGGAGCTTGTTTTAAACCATTAAGAGCCTTTTTGAGTTTGAAAATGATCGGGAGATTTAAGGCTTTCAAAACCGGGGGGTTGTTCAACATAAACTTCTTCTTGAATAAAACCGTTTAGAAAAGCACTTTTCACATCCATTTGATATAAATTGAAATTCATAGAAGAGGCAAAGCAATAAGCGAATAGCTTCTAATCTAGCTACGGGAGCATATGTTTCCTCATAGTCAATACCCTCTTCTTGATTATAGCCTTTTGCTACAAGCCTAGCTTTGTTTCTAGTGATTATACCATTTTCATCTAGTTTATTGCGAAAAACCCATTTCGTACCAATTATGGTATGACCTTCGGGTCTTGGCACCAAATCCCAAATGTCATTGCGTTCGAATTGGTTAAGCTCCTCTTGCATTGCCAAGGTCCAAAATTCATCCCCAATTGCTTCTGAGATGGTTTTGGGTTCAATTTGAGAAACAAAAGCAGTATGTTCTAAGGTATTTTTTAGAGAGTTTCGGGTACTTACCTTGTCTCCAACGTTGCCAATTACCTGTTCGAGAGGGTGATCTTTGATTATCCTCCACTTGTTAGGCATATTCATTTCTTTTTCCAATTGTGGCGCTTCTTCCGTTGGTTGTTCCTCAGTTTCATCTTTATTTTCCTTGGGTGGTTCCTCTTGTATTTTGTCTTTCAAGTTGTCTAAGATACCTGCAAGATCAAAACCGGAATCCTTTCTCGCCAAGCGAGCATTATTTTCGGAAAATACAACATGAGGGGATTCCTCCACAATTTGGGTTCTTTTATTAAAGACCCTATATGCATTACTACGTGAGGAATATCCAATGAAAATACCTTCATCCGACTTAGCATCAAATTTATCCAATTGGTCTTTGCCATTGTTATGAACAAAACATTTGCAACCAAAAACTCTAAAATGAGAAATATTTGGTTTTCTACCCTTATAAAGTTCATAGGGGGTTTTCATGAGTATCGGCTGAATTACTACTCTATTTAGAACATAGCAAGCGGTACTCACGGCGTCCGCCCAAAAAAGTTTGGGTATCTTAGCTTGGTCGAGCATGGTTCTAGCCATCTCTTCGAGACACCTATTTTTCCTTTCCACCACCCCATTTTGTTGTGGTGTACGTGGAGCGGAAAAGGTATGCTCGATCCCGAGTTCATCACAAAAGTCCGCAAAGAGATTGTGATCAAACTCTCCCCCATGATCACTTCTAATTGAAGTGACGGTTGTTTCTTTCTCATTTTGAACATGCTTAAGAAAATATTTAAAATTTTGAAAAGCATCACTTTTATTGGCAAGAAATAAGGTCCAAGTAAATCTCGAGTAATCATCAACAATCACAAAAGCATATCTATTTCTTCCTAGACTTTCAATGCGAGAAGGACCAAATAAATCCATATGAAGCAATTGCAATGGTCTAGAAGTTGAAATAATGTTTTAGATTTGAAAGATGCTTTTGTTTGCTTCCCCTTTTGACACGAGTCACAAATAGAGTCATTTTCAAATTTTAAATTGGGAAGACCAACAACTAAGTTTTGAGAAATCAATTTGTTCAAAAGATGCATATTGATATGTGCTACTCTACGATGCCATAGCCAAGTATCATCCTCTTTACTCATTAGACAATCAACATAATCGGGTGAGGATTTAGCAAGATCAACCATATAAATATTATCCACTCTAAAACCACGGAGGATAATTTTGAAATCACTACATCTGAACACTAAGCATTCATCCGAATCAAATAAAGCAAGATTTCCCTTGTCACACAATTGGCTTATGCTCAAGAGATTATGCTTTAATACTTTAACAAGTAATATATGCTTAATAGAGGATTTTTCATCCTTACCGACCGAGCCGATGCCGATGATCTTTCCTTTATTGTTATCACCGAAGATAACACTTCCTCCTTCTTTGTGCTCTAATTGAAGGAATTTGGATTCATCTCCCGTCATATGCTTGGAGCATCCACTATCAAGGTACCATAGTACACTTGATCCCTTCAAGAACACCTACAAAACAAATTAATGTTCTTTAGGTACCCATGCCATCTTGGGTCCTTGGGGGTTAGGCATATTATAATGATGCGATTGAGTAATATGTCTATGACGTGTAAAGCATGCCGGAGCAATATGACCAATACGTTTACAATAATGACAAGTCACATTTGGGTTATGCATCCTTCTAGGTTCATAGTAACTAGACGGATGAAAATTTCTTACTCTATTTTGAACACTATGACTATTTCGCATTTCATGAGAGTTATTTCTCCTACTATGAGTTCTAGGATGGGCAGCATTTCTAGAGAGATTGTTTCTCGGTTGAGGGCCATTGGTAGGTCTTCTAAAGGGTTCAAAATTTGGCCTAAGGTATGCATCATTTCTAGGGTGACTATTTCTAGGTGGTATGTCATTCCTAGGTCTTCTAAAATGTTCAGCATTTTGTCTAGCATGCATATTGGCTCTAGAGTTGTTGTTTCTAGGATAAGCATTTCTATTGTTAATCCTAGGTTGAGCTTTAGGTTTTTGGGGTTTAGCTTCAACCTTTTCTTCATTCTTAAAGCCTATTCCATGCTTGGTTGATTTCAAGTTAACAAGAACATCATTCAAGTTTTTGTGCGAAGAATTAAACTTATCTAATGTGCCTTTAAGCCTACTTACTTCATTCTTATGATGCAAACAAGAAGTGCAATTTCTAGTAGAGCTTTCGGGCTTATCGGAACTTCTTTTTCCAAAAAACTTGTTTTCCTCTTTCAGCTTCTCATTTTCTAAAACAAGTTTTTCTAAATCCTTTTCTTTTAAAGAAAGCTGTTTTTGAAAATCTTTTTCTTTTAGAGAAGCATTTTCTTTTACGCTTTTGACTGTTTTTGAAGCTTTAATAAATTCAGTATATAATTCATCAAAATCAGTTCGCATTTTATCAAGAGTAAAGAAGTTTTGAGACGAAATTTGACATACCTCGTCTTTGTTATCTTCTTGTGCCATGAGGCAAAGATTTGCTGCTTCGTCTTCTTCTCCTTCGCTTGACTCACCGGAGTCACCTCCCCAAGAAATATATGCGCGTTGCTTTTTAAAAGGTTTCTTTTCCTTTTTGAGGTTTGGGCAATTTGACTTGATGTGCCTGGTTTCTCCGCATTCGTAGCATTTTATTTCTCCTTGCTTTTTCCCTTTGCGTTCATACTCCTTGCGCATGAACTTTTGAAATCTTTTGATAACGAGTCCAAACTCGTTGTCTCCTTCCTCATCAATTTGCGGTTGACTTGTGCTCGCCTTTAGAGCTATTCTTTGCCTCCTTTGATCATCAACAAGAGGGTTAAGAATAGTAGATTCATAGGTCTTGAGATTACCTCTTAATGCGTCAATTGTGACATTTGAGACGCCGATGGATTCTTGGATTGCGTCGGCCTTTGATCGCCATGCCGGAGTGAGACTTCTAAGGATCTTCCGTACAAGTTCTCTATCCGTGAATGTCTTTTTGAGGGCATGTAGATCATTTACGATTATTGAAAATCGTTCAAACATTTCGTCCACCTTTTCTCCTTCCTTCATGTGAAATAATTCATAAGCATGGGTTAGGAAATCAATTTTGCTTCCCTTACCTGATCCGTTCCTTCGTATGTAACTTCTAGCTTGTCCCACATCTCCTTTGCTGTTGTGCAACACGATATTTTCCTGTAATCGTCAGCATTAACAGCACAATATTATAAGTTTATTGCTTTAGCATTATTTTGGACCTTTCGGATGTCATCCGCGTCATACTCATCCTCGGACTTGGGAACCCATTCATTTTCCACCTTCTTGGTTGGAATTTGATTTCCCTTTGTAAACACCTTCCAAAGGTGAAAACTGTTGGATTGAACGAAGATCATCATCCTGTCCTTCCAGTACATGTAATTTGTACCATTGAATAGAGGTGGTCATGTGGAGCACTGTCCTTCATCAATTCCTACAAAAGAGTCACGAGTAGAAGCCATGGATGGTTCTCTCAAACTGTTAAGTCTTCAGAGAGTATGGCTCTAATACCAATTGTTAGAAAATACGCTTAACGCTAGAGGGGGGGTGAATAGCGTTATAATAAAATTTAGCGTAAACTTGCGGAAATTAAAATTTGCAGGAAGTAAATAAGTGCAATAAATAATAACTTACACACAGATATATCCTGGTTTACCACAACGTGTGGCTAGTCCAGTCCCCGAGAGACTCTCTCGAGAATTTCCACTAACTTGTCAAGCTTCCGGGTGCTTAGCAAACCTTTACAACTTGAGGACGTAAGCCTCAACACCTTTGCTCGGAGTTACAACACTCCAAGACTTCAACCAAGGAAACACAAGTTCCTTACAACAAGAGAATCACAATTCTCTTCCAAGTGTACAAACACTTAAACAATATACTCCTTTATGAGTAGGTATGAGTAAAAAGAAATAAGCTCTAGATCACAACAACTTTGGACAAGAATATGGCTCTCAAAAGCTTTATGAAATTGAATATAAAATGATAAACAAAAGTATGCAAGCTTATAGCAATGTAATGATCAATTGTAGTATGTTGTTGTATTTAAAACACTGAAATGAAGCTGTATTTATTGTTGAAAAACTTGGCATTACCGTTGCCTAATTGCCAATTAAGAGTTGCTGATTTTACTCACTGACAATCGATTGTCAAACCCCAACAATCGATTTTCTGCCAGTCAGACCAAAATTCAATCCCAGATTTTACGCTTGATAATCGATTACATACAATCCATAATCGATTACTAGCAACGTTCAAAAAATCCTTTCCAGATTTTACCACAAACAATCGATTGTCCAGAATCAACAATCGATTACTCAGCAACGTTCAAAAAATTTTTTCCGGATTTTCATCAAAACAATCGATTATACAAAATCATAATCGATTACCCAATAACGATCAAAAAATCTTTTCCGGATTTTAATCAAAACAATCGATTATACATAATCCAAAATCGATTACCTGACGGTATTTGAAACCTTTACGACAACGGTCAGCTTCACAATCGATTGCACAAAGTCAACAATCGATTACTTATCAATTTTTGAAAAACATTTTAAACATTGTCTCTTTGACAATCGATTGTCCAATGTAACAATCGATTATTCAACAAATTTGAAAATCACTGGAAGACATTGTCTCAACATAATCGATTACCATTAGTTCATAATCGATTATTCTGAGTTTTGAAAAACTTTGGACACTGCCTCAGTCACAATCGATTGTCATTAGTTCACAATCGATTGTCATGCATGTTTGAAAAACCTGATGCTCACTGTCTTACTCACAATCGATTGTCATTAGTTCACAATCGATTGTCATGCAGTCTTGGCTTAAAACAATCGATTATCATAAGTACATAATCGATTATCTTAGTCCAGATTTTTAAGGCATGTCTAAAAATTATTTTGACTACTGTAAATATGCATGATTTAAAATCATTTGACATTAAATTAAATATGCATGATTTTGGAAAATAGTTTTATGAGAGAAGCCATGTTACGAGTCAAGTTGAAGGATCAAGATCACAATTAAGAATGACTCAATTAAACTATAAAACTTTGTCTTGAGCTTGAACCTCGTTGTATATCAATTTTGCGCTTGTTTCTTGGACTTCGTCATATATCAATTTTCGCTTCGTTTGTCATTCATCAAAACCTATACAAAAGAACACACGTTTTAGTATATTGCATTGAGAACGTGTTTCCAACAGTGTGCACTTCTAAGTAGCATTGGCACGCTCGGGATATTCTCATGTTGTCAAGTATTCTTTGATGTCATGGAACAAGGTTTCCCATCATCTTCTTCCACAACATGGGCATAATAAGCTGGGTGGTCACAAATCTTGACCTTGATGGGATTAATGAAATTTGTATCTGGATGTTGAATCATGGATGATAAAGTAGCAAGTGCATTGGTGAACTCATTCTATATTTTGGGAACATGCTGGAATTCAGTCTTTGTGAATCTCTTCCTCAACTCTTGTATGAGTATGTCTCAGTCACCAATCACTAGTAATTCCTGAATGTTCATGTTGATGGCTAGTTTGATCCCTAAGGTGCAGGCTTCTTACTCGGCCATGTTGTTGGTGTATGGGAACCTGAGTTTGTTAGATACCGAATAATATTAACCAATTTCTGATATCAGGACCGCTCTTATCAAAACTCCTTTGAACTTTGCGGTTCCACAAAAAATATCCTCCAACCATCATAGGATTCTGCAATGTCTTCTCCTAAGAAAGCTACCTCTTCATTGGCAAAATACGTCTTCAAAGGCTCGTATTCTTCCCCCACAGGATTCTTGGCGAGGTGATCTACCAAAGCTTGCCCTTTGACTGCCTTCTGAGTGACGTAAATAATGTCAAATTCATTTAACAATATTTGCCATTTGGCTAGCTTGCCAGTAGGTATTGGATTCTGAAAGGTATACTCTAATGGATCCATCCTTGATATGAGATAAGTGGTGTAAGCACAAAAATAATGCCTCAATTTCTCCGCTATGAAGATCAGAGCACAATAGGTTCGTTCTAATATGGAATACCGAGCCTCGTACGGAGTAATCTTCTTGTTGAGGTAGTCGATTTATTGCTCCTTTCTCCCCTCTTCATCATGTTGTCCTAAAACACAATCGAATGCTCCATCCAATACTGCGAGGTAGAGCAATAGAGGCCTTCCTGGTTCAGGTTGAACAAAGACCGGTGGCGTAGACAAGTATTCCTTAGTTCTTTCAAAAGCTTTCTGACAATCATCGATCCATTTGGTGGCAGCATCCTTCTTCACCATGTTGAATATAGGTTCACAAATAACAGTGGATTGAGCTATGAATCGGCTGATATAGTTGAGCCTTCCCAAAAAACTCATCACATCCTTGTGTTTCTTCAATGGTGGCAACCCTTGAATAGATTTTACTTTTGACGGATCCAATTCTATTCCCTGGCGGCTCACAATTAAACCAAGTAATTTTCCGGCGGGAACCTTAAACGCACACTTGGTAGGAATCAATTTCAAGTTGTACCCTATCAATCTTTTAAAAAAATTTCTCAGATCTTCCACATGATCCGCGGCTTTCTTGGACTTGATGATGACATCGTCCACATACACCTCGGTTTCTTTATGTATCATGTCATGAAATATGGTAGTCATGCCTCTCATATAGGTAGCCCAAGCATTATTCAATCTGAACGTCATCATTCTGTAACAATAAATTCCCCACGGCATGATAAATGCTATTTTCTCTGTATCTTCTTCATCTATCCATATCTGGTGGTATCCAGCAAAACAATCAATGAATGACTGTAGCTCATGCTTGGTGCAGTTGATAATTAAGATGTGTATAACCGGCAAGGGGAAGTTATCTCTGGGACTGGCCCTGTTGAAATCCCGGTAATTGACGCAGACTCTTACTTTCCAATTTTTCTTTGGTACAGGCATGATGTTTGCAAACCATGTTTGATACGCCACCACCCCGAGAACCCTAGATTTGACTGTCTTGATAACCTCTTCTTTGATTTTCAAACTCATGTCGGGTTTGAAATTTCTGAGCTTCTGTGTTACCGGCGGACATGTCGGATCAATTTGCAATTTGTGAGATACAATGGATGTGCTCATACCAGTCAAGTCATCATAAGACCATGTAAAGATGTACTCATATTCTTTTAGTAACACGTTGTACTCTTTCTTTTCTGATGGTGCCAAGTGCACACTGATGCAGGTTTACTTGACATTCTCTACTTTCCCCCAGATTAACAATCTCAGTTTCATCCAAGTTAGATTTAGGCCTATTCTCAAAGTTCTCGACCTCTCTGACAACCTCTTATTGTATATCATCCGCTTTTGAATCTATATCGATTTGTTGCATTATCTCGTTGCAAGTCATAGTCGTTGGTTCATCATAGAGATAGGTAATAGTAATGTTGTGTAAAAGTGAATGATACAAAAATTATAAGATCTGGATATATAATTAACTTTTGAAATGATTTGGATTAAATTCATAATTGTGTGAAACATGGAGCTTTTTTCAAAAGTAAAGACAATGCGGAAAGAAAAAATAAACTAGTAAAAAATAAAGATGCGATGCATGGTGCTTTGTTAGCCTTGCTACCTCGATGCTCTATGGGCCCTGGTGGTCCTGATCAACCAATTAGTGAGGCTCTCCCCTCGATTCACAACTTGTACGGAAGGGCCTTCCTCCCCTTCCTCCTTGAAGATAACACAACAATCCTTATCATCTTCCAGAAACAAGTTTTTCATTGCTACTAGTGCCTCATCCTTCTCTAACCCATATATGATATTAGCTGGCTGTAAAGTCAGCTCTAGCCGAGGTATAGGGTGCTCCAGTGGATTGTATGGTCCACGCCACGGTGTCGACCAATGGTTGAACTGTTTACATGTATACTCATACCCCAGGCAGAAAGTAGTATCGTGTTTCTTCAGCTTGATAGGCTTGGTGATACCCTAGAGATTTTGGCCATGTCCCTTTTTGGGCTTATACCCGCACCAGTTCAGGATTCTCTTGATCTTGCTATCCCACCATTTGTTTTTGTCACAGTGTTGACCTGCTCGATGTGGTGGTAGGTTTCTCCACCTATTCTCCTTCTACTCCCAATCATTGGGATGGTCTGATGACTGTAAATGGAATTGCTACCATCGCTATAAATTATTACCTCTTGGATTCCATTCGAATTTTACTCCTGATGCAGGGTTGATGCTATTGCTCCAGCGGCATGGATCCAGGGTCACCCCAATAACAGATTGTAGGATACCGGGACGTCTATCACTTGAAAGTCAACATCAAACCAGGTAGGTCCCATCTGCAAGCACAAGATAATTTCCCTAATGGTGGATCTTTTAAACCTATCAAAAGCTTTAACATAGATAACCCCATCTTTGATCTCGAAGAAAACCTTTACCCAATGTCCTGCATTGCACGGAGATGTGCAATGCCCTATTGTGACTGAGCCCTCCGCGTGGTAGCTCATCCTTGTGGAAGGTGATCTTGTGACTTTCCAACACTTGTCCCATAATATTATCCATTTCACCCCTAGTTATGTTGGTGGGAACATAAGCCTCACTCTATATTTTCATGAGAACATTCTTGTGTGCCACAGAGCTTTGCAGAAGAGCCAAGATGGAAATCTGCGCTGATGTTTTGTTCAATTGCTCAAAGACCGAGTTTTCTTTTTCCTGTATCTTTCTCTGAAGTTCATCGGGTGCCATTTCTACAGGCCTTCAAGAGTCTTGGTTTCTGGACTCAGCTAGATGTTGTAGAGTCTATATCCTGCCTGTTGTAGCCATGCCTTGTGCAACGATCGCTTCTCCAGTCTTCGTATTCTCTTTTCTCCTTGCTTCTACTGTGTAATCCAAGGGTATAGCATTCGAATTTAACGGGGTCACATATGTCATTGTGACCGCAACAAGCACCCTTAGACGAAACATGGCAACTTGAAATGGCACAGGTGTCTTCGCAATTCCAAACTCCATCTCTATTGGTCATGCTGACTTTGCAGGAGCCGTTTGAACTCGAGAGGTGTGGAAATATTCACCTCATTGCCCTCAGAGGACTAGATCTGGACAAAAATAGGATTGATGGTGATTCTAGGCTTCTTCGGTTCATCTCCTTCGGTAATCAACCCAATTGTCCCTTTAGAGTCCCAATTATCCTCAATATCGATCATATGAATGCGTCCGCCCTCGTGGTCAGGCAGAGGGTTGTTGCGGACATTGGGAATTGGCTTCTTTTCCATGATGACTTTATTATTAATCAAAGTCTGAATCTTGTCTTTCAACGAGTGACACTCGGCGATTGTATGGCCTTTCATTCCGTAGTGGTAAGCATAGGTTTTGTTTGGATTGACCCATTGAGAATCATTTTCCGGAGATATGAATGGGATAGGGGTAATGAAACCGACTTCTTTGAGCCTTTTATATAGTTGGTCAATCGGTTCAGCATTGCAGGTATATTTTCTAGGAAGTCTATGGTCGAAGTTCGGTCTAGGTCTTGGAAAGTTTTGGCGAGTAGGTGGTGATGGGTAATGAGAAGTTTGGTAGTTATATGATTGGTACACAAGTGCGGGCTAGGAATATCTTGGTGAGGTGGGTTGATATGTTGGTGGGAGAGGTGGTGGAATTTGGTTTGTGGGTGAGGGTGCTTGGTAATTTAGGGAAGGTTGATATATAACTGGAGTTGAGGGATATATTTGGTAGATTTGGTTCCTTGCGCAACCATTACGGAGTTGACGTCCTTCTTCTTTGACGTGCCACCAGATTGTAAAGCCTTGTTGGTGGCCTGTAGTGCTTCAAGATTTGTCACAATACCATTTTTAATGCATTCTTTGTCCTAACTTGATGATATCGAAGAATTTCTGACCCTCTATCAGCATCAACCTTTCATAATATTGTGGATCCTGATCTCGGACAAAGAACATGTTCATATGTTCTTCTTTAAGTCCGGTATGACCTTAGCAGCTTCTGACCTCCAACGAGTTGCATACTCGCGAAATGATTCGATGGGCTTCTTCTTCATATTGTTGATATAAAACACATCCGATGCATTCTCTGTGTTGAACCTTAGCCGGTCCATAAAGTCGGATGCCATGATTACCCAGCTTTTCCATTTCTTTATATCTTGGTTGATGTACCAAGATAGTGCATCTCCTTTCATATTCCTCATGAACAGCTTCATGCGGATTTTCTCATCCCTTCGAATTCCTACCAACTTATAAGAACACATTCTCGGGTGGACCTTGGGATCACTGTACCGTCGAACATTTCGAACATGGGAGTCATGTACTACTATGGAAGTTCAACATCTAGCTGAACACAAAGATCTTCATAGTTCAACCCATCGATGCCTTTTTTACCTTCGACACCCCAGATCAGACTAGTTAACATCTTGAGCTCCATAGCCAGATTTTTGATAGGGGTGTCTTTGTTGTCTAGTTCAGTTGCACATAGGATTGGTTGGGTAAAGTAGTGTATAGTGTCCACAAAGATAGGAGTGTTTTGCAGGTGGTCGTTTGTTGCATTTTGTGGTTCAGCAATGAGCGGTGAAGTGTAACTTCATGTGTTGCAGGCTTGGGTATGAGTGTGTTGTACTGGTGGTTGCGGGGTATTTTGTGGAGGTACGGGGTTCTGGGCATTAACATCAGGAGCGGAAAGAGTGATTGATAGTCTTTCCAAGTTCCGAACATGTCCTAATTCTTCCCGGAATTTAAGTAATGTTTGCTCAAGATGAGCAGCAGTCCCTTTGGTAATTCGGGTATTATGAGAAGTCTCCTCAATTTCCTTTCTAGCATTGGGTCTCCCATTCATCCTTTGTTCTTGTTTTTGATAGGGCTTGGAGGAGGAGGAGGTGGATGGCCCTTGGATCTTGTAGAGTATGGTGATGGTGCCAGAATGTACGAACTAACCTTTGGGGAGGGGAATAATAATAAAAAATAGAAGAAAAACAAAAGGTAAAGAGTTAAAGCGGATTCTGAAAAAGAGGATATTGCAATATTTAAAAACGTTGTTCAGGAATATAAGTTGTTTCCTAATTTGGGTGCCTCGTTGTTCCCGAGGTAGGCCTAACTACAAATTAAATTTGGAGAACTTATAACGCTAAATGCCTCGTTTTACTGATAGAAATAAAACGAGTCGAAAAACACAATTTGAAATAACTGAAATAAAAACCTCATCAATAACCTTATTACATAATGAAAGCAAGAAATAAATGATCCTAAACCTTCCCCAAATTCGGTATTCTCACCTCCATCGTAAAGCTATGTCAACTCACGCAGTCCTAGCATTAGATAGGCTCGGGCCAGATGTCCCTCAGCAGTATTTAATCTTCTTCAGAAACTTTCCTTCTAGCTCGACTAGAACTCTTTCAAGATACCTAACTACTTGTTGGCGTTGATAGCCACATCCTTCTACTCGTCGCTCAATTTTTGGTGAGCTTCTTGTATTTCCCGGTGTTCATTTTTGCATTCTCGAATCCTTTTACATATTTGATTGTACTTAACTTACTATTAAGCCTTTTCGTCAATAATCATGTGACCTCGTATGAACCCGGGATGACAAACCAGTGAGATTATCTTCCAACCAGCCTGAGTAGTGTGGCACATACCCGACATGATATCTGTCTGCCTCAATAGTTTCTCTCCCCAATACGAGTTTGCAATGCCATATGTTTTGACTTGACATCTGTGAGAGCTATCATCATTATGAAAGTTGGCCTTGAAGTGACTCATTGTCTACCCTTGGTATACTTTGTTTCCTTCCAGCTTTCCTCATGGCTCGGAGAGGGACATAAGGATAAGTTCCCCTCAGACCGATGAGTATGAGGAAAGGTGCATCTCGATAACGAATGATGAACTCCCATGTTGGGAACCACTCGTACATCTACAGTACTCGCTCTTCCTTTAGATTCTCAAATAGCTCTACCCATCTTCCTGCATCCTCTGTTAGAGCGAACATGTTAAGTATGAAGTTCATTCGCTTTGGGTGGTGGAAAGCGATATAATCATCCCAATCCATGCGTATAATTTCTTGCCGGTAATCACCTTTCTGAAGACATTCTATAAGCCAGAGTTTAAGTAGCAGATTACAACCTTCAAAGTGTTTGGCCCCTTGGTGACAGTTTCCAAGGCTCGATATATCTTGGAGACAATCATGGGCACTATGCTAAATATTGACCGTCAATCCCATCCATTAAGGTCTTGGTTACCATGGCCATTTTGGTGTGGATCCTAGCCTTCTTCAGAGGGAAGACTATCATCCCCAGGAAAAAGAACATGAAGACGAAAAACCTTTTGTGAATATTCCCTAATGAGGTAAGGTCAAACTCATCATTGTAGGTGAGGTAGGACATGCTATGGCCATATCTCTTATACAAGTAGACAAATACTATGTAGGAGATTTTCAGGCAAGTCAGATCGAGGTTATTCTTGAGTCCTACCATCTTAAGAAAGCCTCTATCTTTGCAATTTTCTAGCATAAGCAGACTTGGAGTCTCCCAAGGAATACCAGGGAGACCCCTTATTTCTTCTAGTAAGGAAGCCATTTCCAAATTCCCAAAGCGAAACATTGACCGATCGTTATCCCAGAACAAAGTTGCATCCTCTAGGATTTTGATGTAACGATGGATTTTTAGAAGTGAAGGCAAATTTCCTAATTATTTGCGGACAAGGGTCTGGTCACTGGCATGAAGGTCCTCCCACCATCTTTACAGCCTTGGGTGAATGTTGGTTAACATACCGAATCTGGGGACTTTATGTCTCATTTGTTTTCTGCAAAACAAAGGGTTAGACCCAGACTGGACTAGTTAAATCAACAATTATCATAACAGGCATTTAGTTCTCCAAATAAATTTACAGAATATTTAGGTGTCTGTTTGGGTTTCAATGGGAAACCTGATGGACTCTGGACTAGGCTATCTTAATGAGTCATTATACGGACAACATAACTGACTTGGCTAGGTTTGACCATGATGCATGAACAATTTAACGGTGTAAGGTTTCTACTTTTTAAGTGCTATACTGGTACCCTTGAGTGGACAATTCAAGGAGGAAAGGCGCAGAACCGTCGACTATACTGTTGATCGACTGGTTTTATCGCAAATATGCCTTTGCCAAATTTAGGGGTGATAATATCGGAAGAGCGCAACCACTCATTATAAGCATTGCTATAGTGTTTGTTTTGGCAAAAGTGGAGTATGATGTTGAAGATGTAATTTACAAAAATGAAACAAAATTGACTTGTATTTTCACGTACATAAGGTAAATGATTATAGTAATTGCTTAAAATTACAACGGTATTGAAATAAAGTAGTAAAGGAAAGCAATTAAAGAAAAGAAAATACATGAAGATCCAAGTTAGATTCATGATAAAATAATTATAAGGATATAAATAAAGGAAATTAATAAAGTCACAAATAGAATATAAGGGTAAAGGCCTAAAGATATCCCCATCAGAGTCGCCATGGAGTCGACGCCTCCTCTTTCCATTCGTGGACTGGCGGTCCGGAATCGGATATATGACATTATGGAAGGAAAACTCTTACTCTCTAGCGAGAATTGGGCTGTGGAACTTTGGAGAGTCGCCACCTAATGATTATGGTGCATTAGGACACTTTAAAGAGATGAAGAATTTTGAGAAAAAGGAAAACTAGAGCTCGGGTAAGGGCTTAGCTATTATCTCAAGGGGAAGGTATTAGGTACCCCTCAAGACCCACTAGCGTGGTTCTCGGCCATGCTATAATTGTGACTTTAAGAAGATAGAAGAAAACAAACAACATTGCACACAAGGATAACAAATAAGTTTTTTTTTTAAATAAACTAAAAAAAGAAAGGAATATGATTTTTAGGAAGAAAGACAATTTAAAGAAAATGTAACGTAAAGAAAACCGTTTGCAAGTAAATAAAGGGGAAAGGGAACCTAGGTTTATACAAAATATGGATCACGTCGACGCAATACCCGGTGCACACTCCTCAGAAGAGGGGTCGCACGTTATATTAGAGCACCGGTTATCATATCCATATTCTACCATTTCCACCTCATTAAGGTATTTAAATGCTATTAGCCTTGTTTATTTATTGCATGAGAGTACCCGTACCAACGTATCAGTCCTGGGGTAGTAGGATTTCTAATCCTAAATGGGAAAAAAGGGATAGAGGCATATATGGGGTTCAAAGGATAAAATTCTAATTTTTTGACATACAAAAAACAAGTATCAAATATAGGGATGAACAAATAAATAGGTAAGGCGAAAGTAAACCCCTTAATCAAACAAACATTTAGTTTAGCATGTCTTGGCACACACTGATTTGGTCTTTAAATTAAACTTAAATAGCGAACGAACTAGTTTAACACATATGTTTAGATAAAAAGTCTGCATTAGGCAACTTGGATGCAATTGTAATAAATTAAGGCATTTTAAGCGGGTAGTTTAGAAAGTACTGGTTTTAGAGAATAACCTAATGCAGAAGAGTTTTAAAAAGAAAGAACAGACTGCAGTGAGTTAAAAAAATAAGTGTTAAAAGAAAGGTCAGCATATTGTCCGAGTATAGAACACACATGAATAGTTGTAAAAGAATTTTAGAGAAAGAGACAGAACTATCTAAGGAAAACATAAAGCTGCAGAACTATTTTAAAAGACGAGTTCAGTAAGACCAAAATTTAGTTGGAAAAAGTTTAGACATAATGTTAGAAAAGAATTTCAGAAAAAATACAGAATTGAAGAACTCAAATGTTTACTGATTTAATAAGGTTTTATAAGAGGATTAAGGTTTTGAAAACGTTACCGTATAAGGACGCTAAAGACAAGTTAATAGATCATTGTTGCTTAAAACGAATTAGACGAAGTAGATGCAAAATCCGATAAGCATGATACCTATGTTACTGATTTTCAGAGCCTGTTATTGAACTGATAAAAAGGAATATTATTTGGTTAGCCCTATAGTTTACCTAATTAATATGCAATCCCTGTCGACATGATATCTATATGCGAATCTTTCTGGGAAATTTATTTTAAAATCGTATAGGCAGGATCTCTAGTGATTTGAAATATGATTTAAACGTCAAACCCTATAGTCATAGTATCTTTATGACTTGAATTGAAAATATTAGCCAGACCTATAAGCAGGAACTCTAATGATTGGCAACATTATTAAACGTTAAAATCTATAGGTATAATATCTATATGACTTGATTTAAAAGTATTAGACAGATCAATAGGGAGGATTTCCAGTAAAAGGATTAAATCCCCAAGTCATGATATCGATCCCTTATTTATGCAACAAAAGTAAAACCCTCCCACATCCTTTTACTACATTTCTCGACTTTTATACAAAATATTACAAACAAAAAAAATGTAAAATATATCGAAGACCAACAGCTAGATCCAAACTGCCTAATTCAGTCTTATTGTCTAATAACATGTGGTTAACCAGTTTCGGAATCCACATTTCCAAAGCCTTCTCTTTATCCAAAGTGTTTCAAAGTTCCAAGGAGTCTCAAGGATTCCCGGAATTGCTTATACTCAGAATACCATTTACAATTGGAAGTGCAGTATGGAAGGGCGAGCTCTTAGGCATCCACGTTCAGATGGAGCTCAAGTGTCTCAAAGAATGGCTTGCAAGAGAGAGGAAAAATTAGATCTAAGAATGAGTTGCAAAGTGGTTGGGGAACCATAACAAATGGTGGTCATGCCCAGCCACAGGTGCAGGCTGGCACATCCCTGACCATTTGTTTGGTCAAACAAGTTAGGAGCTGACTTTTCAAGGTCAAACCTACGCCAAGATGATGATTAGGACACCACAAATCTCAAGTAGGGTCTAAACACATAAAGGGAAGAATAGAGTGGGAATTGATTGAGTTGGGGGTTCAAAGAACCCAGTTCAGAGTCATAGATAGCAATGTTAAAGTGCATGTACGGCTGCAATCATACTAACAGACAAACGGGAAAAGGGAAAGGAATTCACATAAGCACAGTAATGATAGACACATCGTAAAGGATAGCATAATAGACTAGAAAGTAAACATATAGTTATGGAGCATTAGTTAACTAAGAATAACATACCAGTTGAAAAATAAGAACAAGAAAAACAACAAAACAATCACAGTAAGTAGACACAACATGAGTAGGCTTACGTTTTCAGCTGAATACATGAAGGGCTCGAAGAAAACTCAAAGTTGTTTCTGAAAGCACATCAGAGAAGTATAAGGAAGAAGAGAGTATAGGTTTAGTTGTGAAAAACATAGTATTTTATAGTGTTATAACCTATGAAAGGGTAGCCCCCTTTAATAGTGAAGAAAACAAGTAAGAAAAAAGGTAAGAGAATAGTTTCGAAATCAATCACATAAGGTTTCCCTTTGGTTAAGGGATCTGATTCGAATGAGCAAAACATTTAAGGAAAGATTTTGATTAAAAATCTTTTCCAAAGTAGTATAACAAGGGCAAATTTACAAATGCATATATAAGGAAATAGTTTAGTAGTACACAGGTTCGGCAGAACTAGGAAAGACAATCAATAAACAGCCAGTAAAATCAGGATTTGAGTCTTGGTATGAATGAACCAACCAGGAGAGGTGAGGAGGAACTTAATTTAAATAAAATAAACAAGACTCAATCAAACCTTTTAAAAATGAACTCGTAATCATTCACAGACTGGGTAAAAGCCTTTTGAGAGAAGAAACTTTGTCATATAAAAAGCATACAAACATGAACAAATAAGAGAACATCGTATAGAAAAGATTCAGAGCCATAACCAAGAGGTGGAGTCCATTACATAGACTCATACTGAGTTTGAGAGTGTCCAGGGTTCTGAAATAAAACCCTAATCAAAACAGAAGATCAAAACTCGCCAAAACCCCAAACCCTAAGGTTTCCAATTCGAGTATGATATAGAAATGGGAAGGCAAGCCATTGAACTAGACTCAATGGTTTATTTTAGATCCTCCGAGAAAACACTCAAACACATTAGTGAGTTTGAGGAAACAAAGTGAAAAAATATAAAGAACATGTTTTAGCAAAAATCTGGATTTATGTAAGTTTTAGAAGAGAAAAGAGGTCATTTATAACTTAGGAAACAATATATGAGCATGCTTAGAGTTCGAATAAAGGTCCAGTAAAAGAAAAACATGATTAAGAGCTTAGTAAAAATACTGTAAAGAAACACACGAGATAGACATGTAAAGCATGCTTATAACCCAGTAGAAGGAAAAACAAGACACAAAATAGAAGAACATGCATAATATGGAAAAACATAAGAACACGGGAGCAGACATGTGAGGAAAGAACATAATAATATGGAATAGACCGATTCGCACAAAGAAAAGATGAAGAAGAAGAGTCAGAAGTTGTTTTAAGATTTTTCAAAAACACTATATTGAAACAGACTAATTTTAAAAGGAAAATTGGTGGAAAGCTTTAAAATGTTGAATATATCATAGATTCACCACATATCTAGGTAAAAGAAAAGAGGAAGGAAGATCAACTAGCTTTGGGGTTTCTCTGAAACCCTCGAAATAAGAAGGCTTGGAAGAAAGTCTGGTCTCTAGTCGGAGTTGGCCATAGCTAGGTTCCTATAGCTCGAATACGCTGGAGTAGAGCGGGAGAGGCCATAGGAACATAGATCTGCAGAGGATTTGAATGGACGCCATCGAGGTCAGACCTCAAAATTATGAACATACATGGTTTAGGATTGAAGGAAGGTGAGTACAAGCTGTCTATGGCATGAGAAGCCATGGACTGTGGTGAGATTAGTCGTAGAGGACGAGGGATGCGATTAGGGTTTTGATAGTCTAGGGAGCGTTCGAGAGAACAAAGGGAGTTTGGGGGCGGCTATCTAAGAGAAATGGGGATTAGGATTGGGGGTAGGTATAATTAAAGAAGGAAAGAGTGGTTGAGAGTCGTTGATCAAAACGATCAACATCCAAGATTTAAAATACGAACTCGGACGGGTTTTGTAACTGGGTCAGGGTCGGGACTAAGGGTAAATTTGGGTCATTGATTTGGGCGGAACCGGATTGAAATTGAGGCTAAAATTGAAAGGGGGAAGGGCTACCATTGAAATAAAAATAGGCTATGTTTTAAATAGTCATTTTCCCTTATTTTAATTTATAAAAATAGCAAAATAGTTTCTGAAAATAAATTAAATGTACTAAAGTGATTATAATATATAATTATTATATTAAAAATACTGGAGTCAATTCTATAAGCACAATGAGAATCAAGTCTTTGAAGAGGCTAGTATTGCAATTTTATGCAATTTAGCTTTGAAAATACTAAGCGAATTAGAAAAAATATGCAAAAATCTTGTTAGTTATATTTTGATTTAAATACAAGAATAAAACAAATTATTCACCAAAATGGCAATCTTTTGAGAATAATTATTTTTATTTTATGGTGTTAAAATAGGAAATAAATTGGTTTAAAAATCAGTAAAAATGTCGAAACCATGTGACGTGCTTATGTATACATATATAGGCTATTTTGAAAGTATTTTGGGTATAAAATATATAGAGAAAAATTAGGTATCAACAGCTAGAAGAAATGGCCTTGGTGCACAAAGAGAAGGAAGAACTATGCGAGGAAGTGGTTCAACTTTGAAGGGTATTGCAAACTGGTGCCCCTTGAGGTAATGAACGCATTAAATTGAAAAATTTCGGAGCCAAAGGCATATAGGGGTGCAATAAGGGCCAAAGAACTGATAAATTTCTTGTGGGATATGGAGTCGTATTTCCAGGCTGCTCGTGTGCTAGATGATGAAAAGGTGATGATCACACCAATGTATTTGACGGATGATGCAAAGGTGTTGTGGTTGTCACACCTCCTTTTTACGCCCCCGCGAGGGTGGTAAGGAGACTTTTTCCAATTAAAGGACAATCGAAACGAGATTCTTTATTAAAGAATAAGAGTCGCCACTTGGGAGATTAATGGTGTTTCAAGTCAACGATTTAATCCCAAATCGAGGAAAAGAATGACTCTGTTTAACAGTCCACGCACTAGAAATTCGGAAAAGGAATTCTGTTAACCCGTGAGGAGGTGTTAGGCATTCCCGAGTTCCGTTGTTCTAGCACAATCGCTCAACTATGATATTTAGCTTATTTATCCAATTTTATTACATGAAGAACCTATGTGGCAATTTTCATTTTTACCGCTTTTATTATTATTTTTTAAAAATAAAATTTCAACATCATGAGAACATATCTCAAACTGCATCACATAAATGTATCCGCAATTTTCAATATGTTTCGACTTTATTGGGATTTGGAGTTAAGTCACATAAATCTATACCCGAGTTTAGGGAGGAAATATTATTAAGATACGCACCTAAAGACACAAGCGCGTAATTATATTGGGGAAGGCCGTGCAATTCGCTAAATGGCTCATCCCGAAGTCTAAGTATTTATTACTATCTATTGAGGCACCCGCAGCCTGTATCTTTTATTTGGCGAGGCTCGCGTCGTTTATTTTTTAAAAGGTTATCCTAAAGAGACTACAATGTCTATTTTGTTTGTCTCTAAAAGGAAGAAAAGTACCTAATTTATTTACTTGAGAGAATTATAGGCAAGTTTCGAACATGATTCGTTAAATCAGAAATGAATGTAATAAATACTTCGTTTGACAGTTGTGCGCTCAGGCCCAACATGTACAGCGTAATCTGGACCTGGGCCGTCCTTACTCTCATTGAGGCCTAATTAATTTATTTTACGTATTACTACCTAGTTACATTATACTATGCGTGCTCACATCTTATCAAATTAAAAAGGTGAACTTGTATTATTATTATAATTATTTTTTTTAACAGATTTTCTGCAAATTTAGAGTGACGTGCTATTGGAGTGAAAGAACTTTAAAAAATCTGATTTAATCCTGAACTTCTTAAATATTAAAATTAATCAATAATATCGAGCATGCTTCTTGACAAGTAATAACAAATTAACACAGCATGGCTATTTATACACAAACAAATAACTACATGACTCTAACGAAAGAAGTATTCTACTGTATATATACGAGCAAGTTGACAACTATAACGAATTTAAAACTTCAACTCTTCGTTTCTTATTCATGCTTCAATTTTCAACTTACATAACCAGTGTATCAGCTACGTACGTGATATTCAAACAGCAAAGCGGAAGAAATCAGTGGTGCAGCAGTAGCACAGAACAGTAACAAAAGTAGAATACCACATCAAATAATAGCAACAAAACCAGCAGTAACCCAGTGATAACCCAGTAATAACGAACACCGGCAATGGAATAAAAACATATGAGCAGTGAACTCAGGACAACCAGTTGCTATTTAAGAAATACCAAGGAACAACACAAAAAAAAATAGACTAATCAAGAAAATATGAGATAGGAAATTTTTCTCTTCAATTCTCAAATATTGAACCTTTCAAAATAAAAGCGAGCATTTTTTTTTTCTTTCTAACTCTAAATTTTTCTTCAGTGTCAAGAATTAGTCTATATCTCCTCTTAAGTTCTGAAAATTTTTCTTCTCCAAAATCCTCTCTAGTACTGAAAATATTTTTTCTCTCTAGTTTCAGTCCGCCTTTTTGTGTTAAATGGGTCCTATTATACAGTTAAAGCAAGACCCCTTCATCTAACCTTTTAATATTATTACTACCTCTTTTACTATTACCCATACTATTTCTGATTTCTAATTAGGTAAAAGTAGTCAACATGGACCCCACCGTTCCACTCTTTTCAATGGTCAAAGAAGACCTTTTATCATTACTCTCTTTTTACTTTATATCATTATGATCCCCACATGTGTTGTCCCCCACAAAATTATTAAACAATTCCTTATATTTTTAATTCCCATATTACCCTTGAAACTAGTGAAAATTACTACTCTACCCATGTCAGCTATAACCAATTTACCTAAATCCATTAACTAAAATACAGTAACTATATCCAATTCTTAATCAAATTCAATCAAAAAATTAAAATTAAATGATGAACAACAAAGAACTAACTGAATTTATTTTGAACAACATTCTTATCGAACATACTATAAGATTCAACAATAATAACAAAAATTAAACATCACAAACAATTAGACTCCAATCACTAAACTTAGATTCAAATTAAATTAAACAAATCAAACAAACAGATTCAAATGTCTAATTCAGATCCAAATTTAGATTTAACATAACAATAAAATAAATTCAAATCACTAAACTTTATAATCAATTGAACTTCAAATTAAATAGAACAATATAGCAACCAATATGAAAGATTTATTAAACTAACACACTTCTATATTAAGACTAAATTCTTTTAAATGAATAAAAACCAAATGAAGAAATAAACAAGAAAACGATAACCCACGAAAATAATATACTGATTTTAAATTCGAAAATATCAAACTAAATACGGACAGAAATGAAACTTAAACAAACTAATCAGATTGAAACAACGACGAACTCGACTGAAAACCGATATGCCTGGAAATTTTGACACCCAAAATAACTCGAATCTGCCCGGAATCTCAACAATGACCTCCAAATAAGTCATTAACGATGTGGACGACCATGAACTGGAATCGTTTGGATGACTGTTCATCGAGAGGGGGAGCTACTTTGTTTGGCAGTAGGGTGGATCGACGAGGCAGAGGAGATGGACAACGTAGAAGGTGGTCATTTGGCAGCGGCAAGCTAGTGCGAAAGTCATCAACGATGGATAGCAACTGGAGCTGGTGTCATCAATGGTGGACAGCAGCTTGAGTTTTGTTTCTATGCTGATCGACGAAGCGAAAGAAGAGAAGCAGCTGGTCGTTTCTGTGGCTGCTGGCAGCGGCTTGCCGGAGATGAGGTGTCTTTCAAGTGGCGTCGTGGGCTGCTGTAGGTTCGTTTGGTGAGGTTGGCGGCTTGGTTAAGGAGGGAACGATGATGGGCTGGATAGGATGATCGTTCGAGGTGGAAGGCAGCCATGGATGGCTGTGAGAAAGAACTAGTGACGAGGGTTGTTTGGTTTCGTGGGTGTTCATGGTTTTTGATGGAACCCATGGCTGGAGATGGCAGTGGTTTTAAGGTTAGGGAGGGTGGTTGGGTGTGAGGAAGATGAGAGTAAGGGGTGGGTGCTTAATTGTGACGGCTAGAGAGATTTAGGGTGTCTTTAGGGTTTTAGTAGAAAATAATGGGACAAAAAAATGAGAGAAAGAGTGAAGGGGGCATGTGGTCAGATGGGGGGTGGTTGGGCTAGGGCCAAGAGGTAGAAGTGTTTTTGTCCTAGTTAATTCAAATTATAATAAGTGGCCCAATCTGATTTTTCTCTCATATTTTTCTTTCTTTTTTCTTTTACCAATTAATAAAACAAAAATGTTAAGACTAAATTATAAAAACCAAAATTATCTTAAAATAATAATTAACTCCATATAGTAATTATCACATAAAATTAAATGACAACTAAAGCACAATCACACCATTTGGACATTAGAGGCTAAAAATGCAAATGATGCATATTTTTGTAATTTTCATTTTGGAAAACGAACTTAATTACTCCTAATTTTAGAACTAAATACTACATGCAAGTGCGACCTATTTTTGTATTTTTTATTAATTTAACAAATAAACATGCACATACAAATACAAATAATACACAAAAAAATATTTTGGAGACTAGCAAAAACACAGTAGTGGAGCCTAATGTATGCTCTCGAGGCACGTTAGCATAATATATGCCGAGCTCGTGGTTATGGCGAAAGGCGGTAGTCGCGGTAGAGGAAGACTGCGGAAAATCCCGATTGACACCTTTGACAAGCTGAATCAACTGATTTTGGAGAAAAACGGTACGAAGGAGGTGCAGAACCCCCCCCCCCCATACAAGACCTAGGAACCATGGAAGCTGATGAACAAGCTTCAGAGAAAGTGACAGTACAGCAAGAGCTCCTAGTAGATATGGTTGACACGACTATGGAAACTCCGAAAACAAAAGAGGTCGAAGGGAATATTACCCCTCCGAGAACAGTGGTATCAGATCTTTCGGCAGTGATGAACATGCAACCAGCAATGTCAATAGAGGAACACCCAGAGACTAGCAAAAACACAGTAGTGGAGCCTAAGAAGAGCTGGACAACACTATTCCAGAAGAATCGATTTGCGACCCATGGAATGGCTCTTGACTATGTACCCCCAGTGATAATTGATGGACAGCCTATGGTACAACTAGATAAAGAGGAGGTGGAAGAGGAGGAAGCCAAATAGAAGTGTGCCCTAGTGGTATACATCCTAGGAGATGGCCCTGGCTTCAATGCAATGAGGAAATTCATCAATCACCATTGGTCCCATGTCCCTGAACCAGATGTTCTATCATGACGAAGGTTATTACATAGTGAAATTCAAAGCAGTCACTGATGCCAAAGAGATACTGTGTACAGGTCCTTACTCAATATCCAATAGGCCTATGATACTCAATTAATGGACACCTGAATTTGATTTTTCAGAGGAGTTTCCGACTGAGATATCATTGTGGGTAAGTTTCCGAAACTTCCAATGTCCTGCTGGGGAATAAGATCTCTCAGCAGAATTGCTAGTGGATTGGGGAAAACAATATTTGCGGATGTATGTACTGGAAATCTGACACGGATTTCTTACGCTAGAATGCTCATTTAGGTGACTGTCACTAAAGAACTACCAACAGATATCTGGGTTATGGATCCGAATGGGAAAAAGTTTCTTCAAGTTGTGTTCTATGAGTGGAAGCCCTCCTATTGTGAGAAATGCCAAACTATAGGACACAACTGTGCAGCGCAGCCAAAGCAAATCCCAAAATAGGCTACATAAGTGTGGAAGCCAAAGGCAGTTCAAGAATGGAGAACTAAGGGCCCTGTGCAAACTGTGCCAGTGCAGAAGCAATTTCTAATACAGCATAATAAATCCAAGGGGATTCCTACTGAAGCCAGGATAGTCCCGAGCCAGAGGGTTGACAAAGGCAATGACAAAGGGAAACAACCTCAGAGCCCAGCTCTTAACATCACTAATTTCCCACCTCTGTCCCCCATCACTATGAGTAATAGATTTGAAGTAGTGTCTGGTAGTAGAGAAGACCCTCTAGGGGAGTTAGGAGGATCAACATCTCATCAATGAAGTGGTTAATTTGGAATATAAGGGGTGTAAATAAAAGGTACAAGCAGAAAGAAGTTAGGGAGTATATTAGGAAAAACAACATTACCCTAGTTGGATTAGTAGAAACTAAGGTAAAACAAATACATGCTAGCAGAATTGCTAATCTACTAGCACCAGGCTGGGGTATCTTAACAAACTATGTCTCAGGTGAAAAGGGCAGAGTGTGGATTCTCTGGAATCCAAAAGTATTTTCAGTCACTAGTGTTCTAGAGGAAAGCCAACTGATTCACATCAGGGTTATCAGCAGGACAAGGGATTTCACATGCTTCCTCACTGTGGTATATGGTTTCAATGGGCTGGAATAGAGAAGATCCCTATGGAGCAGACTACAAACACTGTCATCAGGAATGCAAGATCCATGGGTAGTTGCAGGTTATTTGAATGATGTCTTATGTGACAAAGCTTTGTAGTCTTGCAAACCATTCAGGCTCCCTGAAACTCAAAAGTCTAACAAATGTATTAAGTTAACTGGTTTGTCAGAATTTCCTTGGAGGGGTGACTATTACACAGGGACAAATAAATAGACTGGTGTGGGCAGAGTATGCAGTAGACTGGACAGAGTCTTTGAAAACTATGAATGGATGATCAAATGGAACCAAGTGTTCACTGATTATGACCTTCCGTTAATCTCAGATCATAATCTCATGATAATGACACTAAGATCAGCTTCCTGGAATGGGAAAAAGAATTTCAAGCTCTTTAATGTATGGGCTGAGCATGAAGATTTCCAGCAGATTCTTGCAATAGTATGGCAGGTTGGAAAGTCAGACACTATTAGAGCAATATGGTTCAAACTCAAAGATTTGAAGAGCCCATTGAAGGTCCTGAATATCAAAGAATTAAAGACTATTTCATAGAGAATAGACCATAACAGACAGGAACTGGGGATAATACAAGCCCAGATGACACAGACATACTCTGATGTACTACAATAGAAGGAGAAGGAGTTGGTACTAAAACTGGAAAAATGGTTAATGATTGAGGAATATGTTCTGCAATAGAAGGCACGAGCAAAATGGAGTACAACTTGGGGACTCCAACACTAAGTATTTCTCTACAGTAATAAAGGAGAGAACTCAACCCAAACAGATTACTGAACTTACCACTGCAATGGGTACCAAACTTACTACAGCTGATTATATCAAAGAGGAGGCATTCGACAAGGCACTGATGGGAACCTCTACAACCACCCTGCCAGCTATAAACCAACTGTACATGACAAATGGTCCAAAACTGACACAACAGCAAAGAAGGGAACTATGTGCTGAAGTAACCGATACATAAGTTGTGGAGAGTCTCAAGGCTATTGGAGATGACAAAGCACCAGGTATAGATGGATATAATGTTGTATTCTTCAAAACGAGTTGGGGAACCATTTGTAGACATGTCACCACTTCCATCAAATAGTTTTTCACCTCAACTAGGATGATCAAACCTATAAATTGTGCAACTATTACCCTCATTCCTAATGTGTCCAAACCATCCACAATCAAAGAGTATAGGCCTATTGCTTGCTGTACTGTCCTCTATAAAATTATCTCAAAAATTCTGGCTAACAGGTTGCAGAAGGTGATAACAGGTATTATCAGTGAAGCCCGGGCAGTCTTCATCCCAGGCAAGAAGATACAGGAAAACATCATTCTAGCACATGAACTGTCAAATGCTACACTAGACAACATGTGTCCCCTAGATGCATGATTAAAATCGATCTCCAGAAAGCTTATGACTCAGTTTAATGGGTATTCCTACAGAAGGTTATGGAACAGATTGGTTTCCCCAGCACCTTCACCAAGTGGATAATAGAATGTATTTCAACAGTCTGGAATCAAATTTTCCCGGATCTTGTGCTTTCAGCTTACCACAAACTGATCACTCTAGCTTTCTCAAAATTCAAAACAAAAAATATTATTATGTACTTAGTCTTTCCTCATTATTAACAACATTTTCCCCTTTTTTCCATCATTTTTCTCATATGCAGTTGTGGTCGAATCTTATGGAGATTGCCTACGTATCATGACCTCACATGAATCAGATCTTGCGTAGTTCGCACAACTAATAGGTCAATAATAATAAAATATTTTTTTTTGGAATTGTCAATTTTACAGTAAAACCAACTTCTATTACAAAAGTTTAAAAAACTGACCAAACTAACAGAATTGGGTGAAGGACGAGATACAGACTTGATCATTAAACAACCCACATACACCAATCAAAACAAATACAAATAAAAAAACAAACCGACAAATTCCTTCATATGCCAATTTAACCCAATGGCTATTTTTTACAAACATAGCCCCTTCTCAATTTCACACGAATTTTGAGGTAGGGAAGGATTTTTTACAACCTTGTCCGTTCTTTATGAAAATAATCTTTCGACAACTGAAAGATACTCTAAGGCTATCTTGGCAAGAACGGTTTAAGACATTGCCAAAGTTGGCTTGCCTTATTTTGACAAAAAATTCATACCACATTCACTTGCCTTCTGATATTTTTTCATATTAAAATAAAAGGCCATATTTTGCAAAGAGGGCCTTTCAGCACTTCGGGGATGAAGATTTTAAGGCTGTGTGGGTCAATTGGCCAAAATCCTAAAATGACTTAAAGGTGACTGTTTATGCAAAGTCATCCTTCCGGCGTCCCTTTCCGGAACATTCAGCTATGTTTGACAAAAGACAGCGTCACCCGACTTCTTTTTGGTGAAAATAAAAATTTTGACAGTTTTTACTATTTTTTGCAAAAGGTAGGTTTGACCCGATGAGGGTTTCCTACGTATCTCATATCCGGTGAGAATCAAACCGGCGTAGTTCGCCCAATAAACTAAATTATTTTAAAACATGACACTTTTTTATTTTTATTTTTTTGGCAACAAATAATAAAATCATTTTCAAAGCACAACACTTTTCATTTTCATTTTTCATGGCAAAACAAACTATTTTTTTTTTTAAAAAAAGACAAAATAATGACTCTTTTTTTCCTTTTCATTTTCAACAAAACTAAAACAACCTATTTTTCTCAAACTAAAATCAAAGACTCTTTTTCGTTTTCAACAAATAATAAATCAACCTATTTTTCAAGCTAAAGTAAAGACTCTTTTTCTTTTTGAGTAAAAGAACCTATTGTTTTTTTCCGTTGGCAAATAAATAATTTTAAAAACCAGAAAATCCAAAAACAAGGACACTTTTTATTCAAACAAATCAAACTAAAAAACTCCTTTTTTTGTTAAGTTTTTCCGACATATTTGTAGAGTTCCGCCACTATTTGGAAATGGATTTTCTAAAAACATGTAATTAACACTCTACATTGCTAGTTTTTGTTTCCACAAATTTCAAGTAATCAAAGTCGGTCAGCATGCCAGTCCGAAGCAAATAAATGAATAAAACAGGATGCAGCATGATGGTCGTTTTACTTCAGGTTGCTTGTCCTAGACGGACCCAACCCCTGTGTTGGGTCCCCTAAGTCAAATGCACATGATGCAAGGGATCCGGCATGAAGTTGTGTTTTACTAGGTATAAGAAAAACATGGGTTTTGGTCTAGATATGGGGATCCCGAGGGGACAACCGGGGCTGAGGATGGATCGACGAACGGGAGCACTAATGTCTGCCCGACCTTGTCGCTTGCCCTACACTCGCTCTATTTGGAATAAATTTTCAAAAGACGGGCTACACGAACGTATGCACCATTTTCAGAAGACTTAAAAAGAATTAGGGTTTCGTAGAAGTTTATATACACAATTCAAATAATATTAAAGAGGTAATAAGCAACAATGTGCACATTAAATCCAAAATAAAATGTAATAAACATCAGATAATAGAGAAAGCCAAATACAACAATTATTCTAAGCTATCATAGTAGAATCGCCAGAGCTGTCACATCGCTTTTTTACGCACCCGCGAGGGTAGCAAGGGTAGTTTATCCAATTAAATAAAATCGGAACGGGATTATTTATTAAAGAATTAGAGTCGCCACTTGGGAGATTTATGGTGTCCCAATTCACCGATTTAATCCCCAATCAAGGAAAACAATAACTCTGTTTAACAATCCGCGCACTAGAAATCCGGTAAAGGAATTTTGTTAACCCGGGATAAGGTGTTAGGCATTCCCGAGTTCCGCGGTTCTAGCACGATCGCTCAACTGTGATATTTAGCTTATTTATCAAATTTTATTACATGAAGAACCTATGTGCCAATTTTACTTTTACCGCTTTTATTATTATTTTTTTAAAAAGAATTTGCAACATCGTGAGAAAATATCTCCAACTGCGTCACATAAATGTCTCCGCAATTTTCAATACGTTTCGACTTCATTGGGATTTGGATTTGAGTCACATAAATGTTTACCCGAGTTTAGGGAGGAAATATTATTAAGATACGCACCTAAAGAGTCTAGCGCGCTATTATTTTGGGGAAGGCCGTGCAATTCGCTAAATGGCTCATCCCGAAGTCTAAGTATTTATTACCATCTATTGAGGGCCCCGTAGCCTGTACGTTTTAGTTGGCGAAGCTAGCCTCGTTTATTTTTTAAAAGGTTATCCTAAAGCGACTATGTTTTCTATTTTGTTTGTCTCTAAAAAATAAGAAAAGTACCTAATTTATTTACATGCTTGAGAGTAATTATAAGAATGTTTCGAACATAATTTGTTACATCAGAAATTAACATAATAAATATTCCGTTTGACAGATGCGGGCCCAGGCCCAACGTGTGCGGCGTAATCTGGACCTGGGTCATCCTTACTCTGATTGAGGCCTAATTAAGTTATTATACATATTACTACCTAGTTACATTATACTATAAATGCTCACATTTTCTAAAATTAAAAAGGTGAACTTGTATTATTATTATAATTATACTATTTAACAGATTTTCTGCAAATTTAGAGTTACATGCTATTGGAGTGAAAGAACTTAAAAAAATCTGATTTTAATCGTAAGCCTCTTACATATTAAAATTAATCAATAATATCGAGCATGCTTCTTAACAAGTAATAACGAATTAACACAACATGACTAATTATACACAAACAAATAACTACATGACTCTAATGAAAAAAGTATTCTACTGTATATATATGAGCAAGTAGACAAATATAACGAATTTAAAACTTCAACTCTTCATTTCTTATTCATGCTTCAATTTTCAGCTTACATTAACCAGTGTATCAGATGTGTACCTGGTATTCGAAAAGCAAAGTGGAAGAAATCAGTAGTGCCGCAGTAGCACAACACATGAACAAAAGTAGAATGCGACCGCAAATAACTGCAACAAAACCAGCAGTAACCCAGTGATAACCCAGTATTAACGAACTCCGGCAATGGACTAATAACAGATGAGCAGTGAACTCAGGACAACCAGTTGCTATTTTAGAAATACCAAGCAACAACACAAACAAAACAGACTGATCAAGAAAATATGAGACGGGGAATTTTTCTCTTCAACTCACAAATATTTAACCTTTCAAAATAAAAGCCAGCCTATTTCTTTTTTTCTTTCTAACTCTGAATTTTTCTTCAGTGTCAAGAACTAGTCTATATCTCCTCTTAAGTTCTAAAAAATTTTCTTCTCCCAAATCCTCTCCAGTCCTGAAAATATTTTTTCTCTCTAATTTCAACCCCCCTTTTTGTATTAAATGAGTCCTATTATATAATTAAAGTAAGACCCCTTCTTTCATTCTTTTACTATTATTACTACCCCTTTTATTTCCAATTAGGTAAAAGTAGTCAACATGGACCCCACTGTTCCCCTCTTTTCAATGGTCAAAGAAGACCTTCTATAATTACTTCTTTTTTAGTTTATATCATTATGCTCCTCACATGTCTTGTCCCCCACCAAATTATTAAATAAATCCTTATATTTTCAATTCCCATATTACCCCTGAAACTACTAAAAATTACCACTCTACCCCTGTCAGCTATATCAAATTCACCTAAATCGATAACCAAAATACAGTAACTATGATAAATTCTTAATCAAATTCAATCAACAAATTCGAATTAAATGATGAACAACAAAGAACTAACTGAAATTATTTTGAATAACATTCTTAACAAATATACTTTCAGATTCAACAATAATAACAAAAATTAGACATCAGAAACAAGTAGACTCCAATCACTAAACTCAAACTCAAATTAAATTTTACAAATCAAACAAACAAATTCAAATCTCTAATTCAGATCAAAATTTAGATTTAACACAACAATAAAACAGATTCAAGGGAAAACTGCATCTAACAACTGTCGTGCAATTTTGCAACACACAACAACACCAAACAGTATCTTAAACCACAATGCTCCAGCATTTGTTCCGACAAATAATGCAAAAGTAGTTATTTCAAGTGTAGTGACCTCAAAACTCAACCAGAATGAAACAACACATAATTGGAGATCGAAGCGCAAATGCACTGCCACCAACTAGCCAGAATCAAGATACAACAACAGAACCACTCTATAATTTAGAGGATAGGAAATTTTTGAATTCCATGACGCAAACTCTGCTTTCAAACATGGAGCAACAAAGGAATGAAAATACTCAATCTAAATTACTTTCTGCTGATAGTAATACAGAAGCATGTTCACAGGAGGGACAGCTTGTCACAACTATTTCAGTAATATCGTCAGAGGAAAGACTATTTTTTGGACGCAATGGAAGACATATATATGGAGAAGGGGAAGAAGAGGATATCCTAAAGAAATACCAAGCAGACGCTTCAAAAAAGGAGATTTGTCACCATTTCATAGCACAAGAAATAAGAAGTCTCGTCAAAGGGAATGAAGTTGGGACGACAGGATGTTCGAAAACGTAAACATAAGGATGCCCCCAATGCGAAATGCAAAACAAAAATAGGTCGCTCAAACAATACTTTCAAAATCCAATCGCCCGAAGAACAAAACATGAACTTTGAAGTCCTTTTAAAAAATTGTGTGGAAGAAGACAAAATATTACAAATCGAAATTTTCACTATAAAAGAGAAAAGAGGGAAACTTTATGGTTTCTTCATCTGTTTATTTTACCATCACATTAGTATTATTCTATCTAATATCATCACAGAGCATGTTATAAACTATGTGATGATCATTCAATTCTTACTTCTAGCGAGCTCTTTCTTTTTACATGCTTGCTAATCCAGAAGGCTTTATTTGCCTCAATAGTGATAGCTAACGTAAGGTCTATGCCGGTTGTGTTATATGGGTAACATTACCGATTCAATCCACCTTCTCCTATTTTTTGTATTTTTTTTCCTATTATTTATGAAAATTAACCCTCGGTGTTTGCCTGGTGGACCGAAAAAAAAAGATTCAAATCACTAAACTTTATAACCAATTGAACTTCAAATTAAATCTAACAGTATTGCGACCACGATGAAAGATTTATTAAAATATCACACTTCTATATTAAGACTAAATTCTTTTAAATGAATAAAAACAAACTGAAGAAACAAACAAGAAAATGATGACCACAAAAACAATATACTGATTTTAGATAAGAAAATATCAAATAAAGTACGGATAGAAATAAAACTTAAACTAACTAACAGGATCAAAACAACGATGAACTCGACCAAAAACCAATCTA
Organism: Nicotiana benthamiana; assembly: GCA_034376525.1. Classification (NCBI taxonomy): domain Eukaryota; kingdom Viridiplantae; phylum Streptophyta; class Magnoliopsida; order Solanales; family Solanaceae; genus Nicotiana; species Nicotiana benthamiana. The sequence goes on from CM067336.1 coordinate 93,205,890, forward strand.
CCCGAAATTTTTGACAATCAAAATGACTCGAATCTGCCCGGAATCTCAACAATGACCTCGAACTGGGGCATTAACAAAGTGGACGACCACGAACTAGAATTGTTTGGATGAATGTTCATCGAGAGGGGGAGCTGTTTCGTTTGGCAGTAGGGTGGATCGATAGGGACGGAGGAGATGGGACAATGCAGAAGGTGGTCGTTTGGTGGCAGCAAGCTAGTGCTGAAGTCATAACCGACGGACAGCAGTTGGAAATGGACTCGTCAATGGTGGAGAGCACCTGGAGTTTCGTTGCTGGGCTGATCGATGAAGCGGAAGAAGAGCAGCAGCTTGTCGTTTACGTGGCTACTGGCAGCAGCTGGCCGGAGATGAGATGTCTTTTAAGTGGCATCGTGGGCTACTGTAGGTTTGTTTGGTGTGGTTGGCTGTTTCGTTAAGGACGGAACGATGATGGGCTGGATAGAATGATCGTTCGAGGTGGAAGGCAGCCATGAATGGCTGTGAGGAAGAAGCAGTGACGGGGCTTTTGGTTTCGTGGGTGTTCATGATGGTTGACGGCAGCCATGGCTGGAGATGGTATTGGTTTTAATGTTAGGGAGGGTGCTTGGGTAGAAATGTTTTGTGCCTAGTTAATTCAAATTATAATAAGAGTGCCCAATCCGATTTTTCTCTCACATTTTTTTTATCTTTTATTTTACCAATTTATAAAACTAAAATGCTAAGATTAAATTATAAAAACCAAAATTATCTTAAAATACTAATTAACTCCTAATAATAATTACCACGTAAAATTAAATGACAACTAAAGCACAATCACACAATTTTGTTATTAGAGGCTATAAATGCAAAGGATGCATATTTTTGTAATTTTCATTTTGTAAAACTAACTTAATTACTCCGAATTGTAGAATTAAATACTACATGCAAGTGCGAACTATTTTTGTATTTTTTTATTAATTTAACAAATAAACATGCACATACAAATGCAAATAATACACAAAATTCAAAACATTTGCAAATAAACAAATAATATTTTTATTTTGGATTTTTTGGGAGTAATTTATATATATATAGGGGAAAAAATCACGGGCTCACAGTGGCGAACACGAGTAGTAGAAGTGCAAAGTGTTGGACTGCCCAAGATTGAGACTTGAGAGATGCTGAAGAAGGAATTAAAATCCCAATTCCTTCCAACAAACTCGTCATGGGTTGCACGAGATGGACTGCATCGCTTGAAACAAAGTGGCACGGTGAGGGAATATATCAAAAAAAATTCGTCCTTGATGCTGAATATATGTAATATAGTAGAAAAGTACAAGTTGCATTACTTCATGAATGGATTGAAGGGCAGGGTTGCTGCAGCAGAAGCGTTGGCACACCTAAATATAGGTGATGATTCTACTGAAACATCGCATTCAATACCTGATCGGCAGAAAGACAAAGCAAGGGAATGGAAGAAAAGCGGAAAGGGCCAAGCTTCTAAAGATGAAGAACTTGCCAAAAATGTGAGCCAGGAAATTCACAAGGGAAATGAAAGGAATAACAAGTTCAAAGGCTGTTTTACTTGTGGTGGACCGCACTTGAAGAAGGACTATCCGGTTCAAGCTAGGGGTGTCAACCGGGCCGGGTCGGACTGTGACCGGACCGGACCAGTATAAACCGGGACCGGACCGGCCCGGTTACTAAGGGGTAGGGTGGGTTGAGTTCGAGGGGGGAGGGGGTTGGTCCATTTGGGATTTTTGGGAGTGGAACCGGACCGGCCAGGTTCGACTAAACAGCACCGTGAACCGGTTGGACCGGCCCGGACCGGCCCTGTTCAACGGTAATTTTTTTTTAGTTTTTGAATTTTTGGGGCCCACATTACCGTTGGCAACGGTCCAGATCCGTTGGCCAACGAATATATTTTCAAAAATGGCCATTTTTGGTTATTTTTTTGTATTTATTAATTTACAATATTAACCCTTCTTAAAATCAATAAATACCCTCCCCTCTTCTTCATTTCTTCACTTAAAATTCTTATCTCAATCTCAATTCTTATATTATCAATATCTCTCTTCCCTTCAATTTGAAAGATTTCATATTCTAATTTTATAATTTTATTTGTCTCTCTTTTCATGAATTTAATTTATCGCAATTTGTCATTCGGAATTTGAAGCTTGAAGTTCAAAATTGAAATACTTTCTCGACGTTTGTTCGTGGTAACACATGATTTGCGTAATCAAGTGCTCAATTTATTGTCGAATTCGGTGCACTCCCTCCAACTCTTTCTCTTATTTAATATTTTAATTGCATATTTAATTTTAGCTTATACTTTGATTTTTACAATATGTTTAGTGCTTCTAAAAGAGCGTGTAGAAAAGTTACTGGTAGGGGTGAAAATAAAAAAAGAGGTAGTCCTGTAGCTTCCGGTAGTAATAGTAATGACCCAATAACACATGTTTCTGAATCATCGCCAAAGGATAATGTAGAGATTGATTATAAACAATTACAAGAAGATTTTGGAATAGAAGATAATGAAATTGGAATAAAAAATGAGATGCCACCTACACCTAGTAGTGAAAATGTTGGTAGTATTGGAGTTGGAGTTGCTAGTGCTACAATGGGTAGTAGACCACCGGTGGCTCCGACTTCTACTAGTAAAAGAAGAAGTCCGGTATGGAAATTTTTGAAATAATAGAAGGTACTAATAGAGTTAAGTGCAAACTTTGTAACGAAACTTTTAAACATTTGACCGGAGGAAATTTAGGGGCTACTGAGACACTTATTAGACCTACGATGTCTAACCATCCCATAGAATGGGGCAATAATTGGGATAGAAGTTAAACAACTATTAACCCTACTACTGGAGGTCAAGTAAAATATGATAAAATGAGGCATCGCGAGAAATTAGCAAAAATGATTGATTTGGGTTGTTTAGATTTCCTATAACTAAAGTTGCTAATGCATATTGTACTGATCCTATACGTACAAGTGGTACTTGGGAAGTCATTAATGATGTTGTTAAATTTTTACATATTTTTTATACTGCTATTGTTGTGTTTTCTGGCGCATATTACCCTACTGTTACTATGGCATTAGTACATATAACTAAAATTTCTTTGTTACTATCTGAATTTAAGAAGAAAGAAAAATATAAGGATGTCGTTGAAAAAATGCAAGCAAAATTCAAAAAATATTTTTTCCAATTCCTCCGATTTACTTAATTGGTGCAGTTTTAAATCCTTCTATTAAAATGTTTGATTGTCACCAATTAATGAATGCTTTATATACTTAATGGAGATTGGAGAAACTAAAACCCCAAATTTATATGATTCTATGAACAAGCTAAATGAATATTTACAACAACTGTATAATTATTATGCAAATGAATGTTATAATATTTCTTGTGCTTCTGGAAATATTAATCCCGCTATGCAATGTAGCAGTTCTGCTAATGTGGATAATGAAGGCCTTGATAGTTTTAATATTTTTTCTACATTTTCTAACAGTCAAACTAGTAGCAAGAATATTGATGAGCTGCAATTCTAGTTGCAGAAGCAAAAGGAGCCTCTCATGAAGCAATTTTCACCGTTTGGGATGGTTGCATGAAAATGAAAAGCAATTTCCCGTTCTTTTCGCTATGGCTCGGGATGTCCTGAATGTACCAATTTCAACTGTTGCATCGGAGAGTGCATTTAGCCAAGTAAGACAACAACTTGGAGACACCTGCCACTTATTGGGAAGCAATACTTTGGAAGTTTTAGTATGTTTATGAGATTTGATTATATCGGAACGAAGAAATCAAGGAAAGGAAGATGTTGATAGCCTAGAAGACGAGGAACTTGGAGATATATTAACCCATGGAAACCCATCCGAATTTAACTCCCCAGAAGAAGGTCAATCGATTCATATTGATTATGATGAACTTGCTAGGGCAATGCAAAACATTTAAAATTACTACTTTACTAGTTTACTTGTTAGAAAAAATGTAAACATTTCATTTTCTACTTTTCAAATTTGAAATTAAGAAATAAAGTAGCACTTGAAATAGGTGCAATTTTTCTCATCTTACTTGTATTCATTCAATTATTACAAAGTATTAATATAACTTAATAGTTATACTACACATAATTCAAAAAAAATGAAAATATACTAAACCCGGCCGACCCGGGCGCCTTCAACCCATAACCCGAATGGTTCAATTTTAACCCGAACTAACCCGGCCCGCTACGAACCCTTCACTGTGCAACCCGGCCAGGAACCTGGACGGGTCGAAAAGTTTTGGACCCAGATTTGCCTGGTTGACCCGATTAACACCCTTAGTGCAAGCTAGGGTTAATGCAAAAAAACAGGAACAAGTGGTGGAGGCGAATGCCATTATGGCATACGTGATTGGCTCACAAGGGGCGTTGTATGTAACAACCCTTTGGAGCTGATTCATTGGGTTGGCTCGACGAGGACGTCGATTTCAAAAGGGTGCGGGTGGTTTGTTAGGACCTGATTCTTTGTCATCGGGCGTGCCATGGATTTGGCAAGGATTTAGGCGTGATGGCGTTGGCATTGGCCTATGTGCGGGAAAACCGATCGTGCGGGCGACGGACAAGACATTATAATTGAGGGCTGTTGTGGGCTGTTGTGAACATGCCAAAAATTAGTGGCATGGCATTTTTGGGTTGTGGTAGCTAATGTAGGCTAAGCTAAGGCAAGGTAGGAATTTGGGATGATGGTACTGGTTTATAATATCTAAAGCAAAGCTATGTGAAGGAAAATACAAGCACTGGCATGAGGGAAATGAAGGTTGACATGGGCAAGGCAGAAACTAGGCCAAGGCAGTGCGTGGCCGGCAAGCAACGTCGGGCGTCTGCGGAAAAATCATGGCAATGAATTTCGGGCAAGACATTGGTGCGGAGCAATGTCAAATTGAGCTAAGGCTTGGAACAATGAAGGCCTTGGGTGAAGTTCAGCTGGCCTAGTGAAGAGGGCACATGCAATGCATATGATCGGCAGTTTTGGCGGTTACCTTGAAATAACCTCTTTGTCCCATGATGTCCCATGATCAGATTATGCTTGTAACATTATCCAGTACTTGTATAGTGTGTCCTAAGTAGTTGGGGATGTCAACTACATGTTAGGAACAAGATTTAAACTTAGCTCGACAAGTGGCAAAAGCTGTAGACAACACGTTTCATGTGCTGCCAAGTTTAAGGGATGCCTATGTTTTATAAATAGGGCCTTTAACTTAGGCAAAAGGGTGTATGCAATTTCGTGGGAAATTATTAATGGGAAAAAAGAGACAAATGTGAGGATTTCTAATTGTTTCAAAATGGGCTAAGGTTTGGCTTGGGCAGATCTTAGTGTTGGCTAAGAACGACTTGTGTTCTTCGTCAAAAGTGGGCTGTGAGCTGACTTTGTTCATGGAAAAAGTGAGGGTCCTTTGTATATTTTTTGAATTAATACAAGGGTTGGGATTTTTCCGTATATTCTGTTGTTCTTATTATTTTGCTGCCTAAATTTTGTTTATGCCAAATTTGCTGAAAATTGGCTAAGTGTTTGGGAAAGGCTGAGTCAAGTGTGTGACTTGACTACCACGGGCGTATGACATTAGACATACAATAAACAACCTCGTGATATATACCATGATTAAGTTGAATGATTGTATAATGTAAGTACCGTTGAATGATGGTTTATTGTAATTACCGATCATCTTAAATGGTATTCACAATATTTTCTGAATCACAGTATATAGTGAATGATATGTTTAACAATATTCGCATTATTCTTGATATGTAGTATATCATAATTACTGTTTAACCATTGTATACTGTAAATATTTGTATGTCAAATCATATTCACAGTAGTGTACTATACCTTGATTATAGTTGAATCAAGGTATACTGTGAGTATTAGTATATTAAATGGTATTCTTGGTATACTACACAATATACCATGATTACAGTTGAATCATGATATATTGCGGTCACTGTTGAATGATGGTATATGCCGAGTTCATACCGAGAATATTGTAATTGTTGAATATTTTTTGGTTTTATGTATTATTCTCATTAGGCACATAAGAAATGAGTTGTATGAGGTAAAATTCTCACGTATGTTTCTGGAACTGAAATTCTTTCAATTGAATAACGATCATAATAGATATCGGCTTAATTTGAAGAAAATTATGCAGAACCTTTGTGGAATTTTTATGAAACTTTGTGACTTGATTATTTTTTATATTAAATGGCATTTACAATATTATTGATATACTATCATTAATGTTGAATCATACTATACTGCGATTACATGTATATTAAATAATATTTACAATATATTATTGGTACAGTCAAGAGAAATATATATTTTAGGCTCTTCCAAAGATAATAGCCAATAAAATATAATATATATATATATATATATATATTATATGCTTTTAGGCTAGAGATGCAACTAGTTTTGGCTGACCGGGCAAAATCATATTTTCCCGATATTTAGTGATATATCAATAGAAAAATACTTGATGATAATTTTTTAATTTTAAAAAAAAACTATATCTTATTACAAAATTGTAAAAGTTAAGATCATCAACAAATTTAAAATAAATTAAGGAGCACCGACCGGGAATTATTTTGCGTCAAAGCTGCATTTCCGTCCTCCTAAATTGAAATAGTAGCCTAAAAAATCATGCAAATAACTACACTTAGAGGGTGTTTGGAATTGCATTCAAGCTGGTCAAATCAATTTTTACGTTTTTTTAATTTTTTTTTGCTATTTTGCCAAGTGAAAAGGTGCTTAAAGTAAGTTTAAATTGCTTAATACAAACCAAAAGGAATAGGTTGGGCAACCCCAACTTATTATTTTTTTCGCTTAAAATCTATTTCTGCTGAAAAGCTACTTTTTAAAATCTAATCCGAATGAGCACTTAATCGACACACTTGGGCTTGTGTTTGTAGGCCTAGAACTAGTTCTTTAGATTGTAGCAGACGTAGAATTTTGGAAAACTGCCAGCTGCGATGATCCGATAGGTCATCTAAAGTTTTCGAATATAATTCCGTATTTCGAAGCCTCCAATAGATTCTTTAAGTCTCTATTGCTTTGCGTGCGAAGTCCGGTTGTTTTTCATAAAGTATTTATATTTAAAAAACTGATAAAATATTTAATTTTATCTTAAAAATCCATTTGAGTTTACTTCGATCAACGTTTTAAGAAATCAGTCTCGGTGGATCTGTATCATAATTTGGGACTTGGGTGTATGCCCGAAATCAAATTCAGAGGTCCGTAGCTCGAGTTTTCATGTTTTGTTGAGAAAGTAAAGTATTAAGGCTTAATGAATCTAAAAGTTTGACCAATGTTTGACTTATTGATAACATGACCGTAATTTAGTTCTGAAATACGGTATAGGTCAACTACTCTATTTGTGACTTGTCTATTGAATTTAGATGGAGAAACAAAGTTGGCTTGACGTGATTCAGACGTCCAGTTGTTAGAGTAGAAATTTATCATTTTCTTGAAACTTTCATTAGATTTGGTGTTTGATTTGTTAATGTAGGTGTTATTTTGGTGATTTATTGCGCGAGCAAGTTCATACGATATTTTAGACTTGTGTGCATGCTTGATTTAGAGTCTGAGAGCTGGGTGAGTTTGAATAGGCTACGGTGTGAGTCTTGGACTTAGGAAAATAGCTCGTGTATATGGTTCTGGTGCAGGCTTCTGATCTTGCAATTACGAGGTTAGAGTTTGCAATTGCGAGGAACCTAGGTTCCCTTTATGGCCACATTTGGAAAGGAAATATTCGCAATTGCGAAGATGGCTGGTCAATTACTGGATTGCATTTGCAATCAAAGGGTCGCATTTATGGATGGCCTCTATTGACAATTGCGAAAAAATCATCGCAATTGCGATGATAGCAAAAATGCTGAGACTTTGAAAGGGCGAAGTGTTTCTTGTATTTGCGGGATACGCAACTACGAATACAAGGTTGCAATAACGACATCTAAAACAGGTCAAAAGTTGAGTTAGAAGGGATTTGTCTCATTCTTTCAAAATTTCAAACCTAGTGAACCCATGAGGCAATTTTTCGAAGAGCCCTTCTTCCTCTATTCATTTGTAAGTGATTCTAACCCATTTTCTTTCAATCTTCCATTACACTTCATAATATTTAAACCTAAAATCAAGTATTTTCATGTAAGGCCTCGGTAAATTTCGCTATGTAATTTAGAATTTCGTAGTATAACGCAGGCTTGCTATAATGCTTTTATATACTATTAACATAGTGGAAATAAATTAGACTTGAAAAATATGAGTATAAGTCTAATGGTAAGTTATGTGAGGTCCAAATGGAAGCCCAGGTGTATGCCAAATGGTAAAATTTTCGAAATAGGCAAAAATTCAAAATTGATACGCACAAGGCTCCACTTTAAACTATGATATATCATTATGTATAACGTTTTATGTAGTGAATAGAACATCAAATGAAAACCCTTCGAGTCTAATTTCTAACGCTTCCAACCGTTCGTCATTTGGACATTCCTACACAAAGTTATGGTCAAATTACCAAAGGCTAAAAATTGATATCCTGAGTCAATTCTGCGATCGCATTTTGGATCACAAAATGCACTCTGCGGTCGCATTTCGGCCGCATTTTGAACCTGAGAAGCCCAGATTTGAGCGTCGATTCTGCGACACATTCTGCGGACCACATTTCAATTTTGCGGCCTGTTCTGCTATTGCAGAATTGACATCGTGGAATATTTTTTTTATTTTCTAAACCTTACCTCCCATCGTTATATTTGACCCCATAACTCATTTTAAGCATTTTTCTGAGTATTTTTATAGTGAGAGAGAGGGGTTTTAGAGAGGGAAAGTTTCTCCCATTAAATTTCTCTACAATATCTTGTTAATTCCTTGAAGATTATCAAGTGAAAGCCCTAGTTCTTCATCTAATAGGTAAGATTCAATGCCCTAGGTTCTAATTCGGTTTTTAGAGTATAAGATAGGTTATTGAGGTTTGATTCTTGGGTATTTTAGTATTGTGTATGCATGAATGTGCGACTTATGTTTATGGGAAAATTGTTTAACATAGATTAGTAAAGATTGGGTTAGGGAATGAAGGAAATCCTAAAAAGGAGATTTGAAGTCAAGATGCTCAACTAGTGTTTGATAAAATGCTCAAGCGAGCTAGTTTCATGAATATCTTTCTAATATGTGTTTAATTTTGTTATGCCTTATAGAAGATTGGAATTGCTAGAGATTTTGAAGTGTGGTAGTAACTTAAGGAAAACTCAATTGAGGTATGTATGGCTAACTGTGATCCTTGTGAAATCGCCTTATGCTAGTTGTGAAATTGTTGATAGTTAATATTCGTGTGAGAATCATCGTGAAGCTTATGTATTGTATGATTGTGTGGTAACATTTTGTGATGAATGTTGCGGAACTCGTAATTGGAACAACGAAAATGGAAATAATATGGAATAGTGGTAATGGAAACAATGGAAATGGAAATAATGTGGAACAATGGTAATGGAAACAATGGAAATGGGAATAATATGGAACAATGAAAATGAAAATATTGTTGAACAATGTGGGTGATTAGTTGTGAATAATTGTTGTGATGATCTAAATTGTGTATAAATTTTGATGAACATGAGGAAATTGTTGTTGCTAGTTGTGGCATTTCAATACCCTTGTTGTGTATTTATTTTAACAATGTGCCATGGTTGATTCCTTGTACTTGTTGTTGTGCTGTTTTGTTGTCGTGAATTGAAAACTGTCAGGCGAGGTCGGGTTGTGCGCTGCAATATGGTGAAATATGGTATGGTTGTAGTGATAAGGGTGGCCGAGGTAATAAGGGTGGACGAGGCAATAAGAGTTGAAAATGTGATCCAATATCACTATAGATATGAAAATGAATCATGAAATGATAAATGTGGAATTGTAAAAGGAGACAACAGGAGAGTTTGTAACATGTGGGGTACTGATTGCCCCTTTGTTTGACTACTTGAATCATTTATTGTGGAGTGTTTGGTTGTTGCTTCCTGGTTGTACTTGTACTATTGTTGTTCAGTTCTATACTTGTTTATGAAATTTGGCTTGAGTTTACTTGGGACGGAGTTTGTTCATATATACCAGTACAATTCAAATGTACTCACATCCCTTTGCTGGGGCTGCTACATTCGTGTTATGATTGTAGGTGGATCCATAGCACGTAGTCCAGTCCACCGACCGCAGCTCCTCATCACTTTCTGTCAATTAATTCGACGAGCCCCTTTCCATTCGAGGCCCTATGTGGCTCACACCACTTTCTGTTTTCTGATCTCGTTTTGATGTTGTATAAGGAATAGTCGGAGCCTTGTTGCCGGAATTTCCCTAATATTACTCAATTGTATTTAGAGGCTCCGTAGACAGGTTGTGCGAACTGTCGGACATGGTAATTTAAAAGATAAATATTTATGTGTGGCAATGTTTTATAAAAATTGGAATACCTTTATTATGGTGAGTGAATTTTCTAATGGAAATTGTTATTATTATGTTTATAAAATTTGGTTAATGGAGTCCATATCCTATAAATGGTTATTTAACCTGGTTATTAGGTAATGAGAATGAGGGGTAACACGTGGGATAGGAAAGGCACCCAGGTTCGCTTGACTAGGGATGCTCGGTCGAGTGCTGGTCATGTCCCTCGATTTTGGGGCGTGACAAACTTGGTATCAGAGCCTAAGGTTTTAAAGTGTCCTAGGATGTCTTGGAGCCGTGTCTAGTAGAGTCCTTCTTATCGGTGTGTTGTCGACCACATCTATAAGTTGGAGGCTATTTGGACATTTAAGAATTTCACCCTTCTTTGATAATCCAGATCGTACGATATAACTCAAGATAAATAGTATTCTCAAGATTAGTAATTTTGATACCATAATCCGCAAATTTGAAGATTTTAAGGAGGGATTGATCCCACCATTGAGTCCAAGTGGATTACCCAAGGACTTGTTAGAGGAATATGTTGAGCCGAGGAGGGATTGGTAGAACTTGTTGTTAAGAGGAGTACCATTGTTCCTACTAATGTCACTGCACCACCAGATCATGTAGTATATTATCGGTATGTAAGGTTAAAATCCCGTCTTTTAGGAATTAAGCTTCCATGGTGCCCGCGTAAATGTTGTAGGTTCAAACTATAATTTATGGAGTACTCGTTATGTTAAGTTAAGCGAATTATTGTTGTGAAAATATATGGGGGGGGGGGGGGGTACTTCTTCATGTGTTTAGTATATTATTCTTGGTAAATCAGGATATGTAAAGAATGTGAACAATGTGCTAAATGCCTAGATTTCAAGTCAAGTTTAAATTGACATTTTGATGCCAAATTTTGTGAGAAAACTTGTTATGGTTGATTCCTCCAAATTGTTCTTATGTTTACCAAATGTATTTGATTGATTGTGCCTAGTTGTTGGTAATGTACGAAGATGTTTGGAAGTTAAGTAAGTGACAGTGTAAATGTGGCAAGGCTGAATGTTGGATTCTTGTTGGCATTGATACTTTACATGATGGTGTTGTGACCCTATAATTGTAAAAATGCATTCCAATATGACCAATGTGCTATAGTTGATAACATAAAATGGGTGCAAGGAATATGAATCATGTATTGAAATGTGAAGGCCTTAAATTGAAATTAGAGAAGCATATATTAAATAAAACTGTGTGAAATCCTCTGTGTATAGAAATGTTGAAATAAGTCAAATGATTTTGAGAAATAGAGTATGGACAATGTGTCGAGAACTCGAAATTAAATCGTATCTGGTGATACCTGTGACATGAGGGAATATGAAACAGATTATGATGTTGGTGTGACATATGCAGAAAAGATGTGAAATGCGGGAAAGAAGAGGTTCTGTTATAAAATGTGGCCTAGTGCTTGTGATAATTGTGGTCCCAAGAGCCGATATAATAATATACATAAAAATGGCATGATTCTTTTACTTGATAATGTGTTGATCATTTAAAGTGTTTGATTCGTACTTGTGATTTCCTTATTATTGTATAAAGCGCTAGGTGTATAATTGATATGTGAACAGGGCTATGAAATGCAGCCTAGAGGTGTGGAAATTATGTGAAAACTATGCGATCCATTCTATTTGGTAATGTGGTGATTGTTCAAACTTTTTTCTAGACCCTTATAACTTCCTTGTCATTGAATAGATTTATTCTTAAAAAGAATCTAAATTACAAAAAATTTCATGCACCATCATATAGTTTGTACATGTGGTGTCGAGTTCCATGCAAAGTATTCAAGAGTTGTGATCCTTCTCGAATCACTCTTTTACTCAGTCGTGTGTATGGCTCATATGGCTTAAATAGCCAATCCACTCTCTTGAAAGTAACATCATGAAAACCTTCTTACCATTTAGTTACATGAGAGCATTGGTCAACACATATCCTACAAATACCTATCAACTGAATGGTCATTGTGTGCATAAAGTTTTTCTGAAAATTGAGATCCTCACATCCCATTATAGGAAGATCTTGTGTCGCCATAATTTTCGTTTCTACTTGAGATATCCCGTAGTAAGTAGCTCACTTGGTTCTAGTATTATAGTTGCCCATGATGTGGAATTGTATTGCAGTTTGGAAGTTAGTATAGCATAAGCATTTCCAACTCATAACGAATGATTATTTTCTCTTTATGTCTCCACAATGTGTTACTTCTATTCCTTATTAGTGAATTCGTTGTGCTAGTATCCGACACTTCTACGATAACCATGAGAGAACATGCACCTCTATGTGTCACTATGACACCTCCCTTTTACTTCAAGTCAAAACCTATGGAGATCCCATTATGAACATCTGTAAACCATCATTGGTTATTGTGCACTGTCTCATTGAGTTTGGTTTCCTTTACACCCTCAACTTCTGAAATGCTTGACTATGTCATTGTCATGTGCTGGGAGTTATACTACCCTTGGCATCTCGCCTTTTTGGTTGCGTAGGAATGTTATATTTCTTATCTTCTGAGCATCGTGTTGAATATTAGAACCATCTAACCAATTCATGATTTTGTCCCAATATCAAAATTCCCTATATATGGAGTTTCACTCGTGAAAGGTTTAGATTAGATGACTTCGGATTTTTTTTTGCACATATCATGAACATGTTGATTTGAATGACAAGTGGTCGTATTTTTAGTTCCCTCATATATGATCAATTACCAAGAAGTATTAAGCTGTTTAAAATATGGTAATATCATAAACGCTCAATTCTTTTCATCCTTATAGGCTTGTGGCATAGATTCTGTGTATCAAGTAATGTTAAGAGTGCAATGCAACTTCATGTATTTTGAAACCCATATTACATTCAAGGTGGAAGAGTATTCTTATTCTGGATAGACAAATTTCCCTACACTCTATGAAATGAGTAGTTCATGTACTTGAGTATTCCTTCTTAATGACTCCTATTTCCCATGTACTACTTCTCTTATGCCTCATTTGTGTAATAATTTTGATAATCACAATGATATACCATGTCAGTATTGTTAGTAGTAACCTCTTGTGTCTGTTAGTATATGACCTCATAAAGTACTCTACTCAGCGCATTTATGGATTCCTGATTATCTCCAGCCTGATCTTGAACTTAGTTGTTTCTTATTGTATTAGATCCATTGGGTACGGTAAGTTCAGACAAGTCAAAGATAAAGATTCATATTGTGATTATATATACATATATATTGGATAGGTAATTTTATGGTCAGTTTACGATATAAAATCTTAGAGTATTAAAGGTCATCAAGGGATTAGTATGAGTGTCCCCCTGAAAATGTTATGTGAGTTGATAATAAAGGTAACATGACTGTATTACACATTAGGTTGCAATATGAGTATGATATCCCCGTAACTATTTCTCATGTACTTTGTGTTTCCATATGTTATGTCTAAGAAGGTAATGAATTGGTTTGAACGAACTATATGATCATGGTAAAATCCTATATGATGCATTACTAGAAAGGATCATGATGGCTTGACTTCATATGGATTGTTGATTGAAATGAAATTACATTCTTATTGATAAACACTTTTGTGATTACACTAATGGCTGGTAAAGACTATTATGAACACATAATTTGTTTACTATGAAATGACATTCTTGATGGTATGATGCTATGTGAGGGAATTGTGGGTTGATGTTGTTGCCATGAATTGCAATATCCGTTGAAATGTAAATTGTACAGTGGAAGTTGTTAAAAGGTAAACGCAATGGATAGTTATCTCGTGCAAGATGTTTGTTTGTCATCCTTGTTATATATGATTAGGAGTTGATATTATTTTTGGAAGGTGTCATGACAATGCTTGTAAGTCGATAATGTCATATGGAAAGCTAGATATGCCGAGGAAGGAAAATATTTTTTCTTGACTGAATACCAGTTAGTTTTGACTTGGAATATACCATATATGTGTTTTGATATAAAACCGTGCTGTCCATGTTATGGTATCTTTATGATAATGTAATTCTTGGAATAATGGGATTATGATAGTGGATATATTCTTTGTGGTGCTATGTATAGTTGCGGGTGTGTTGTTGAGACGCATTTGGTGATTATCTGGAAGGTGGATAAGCCTAATTACAAAGGAGGCTTAGCCAAAATTTCTGAAACATTTGGGAGTTAGTGAAATATTTAGGGACTTGAGGTAGGTAAGAAAAGAGATGTATTATGTAAAAGTGCTTGGGGAAGGCTCTACTCCTCATTCGAGGATGAATGATCCTAAGGGGGGAGAATGTAAGGCCCGGAAAATTTCGCTAAGTAATTCAGAATTTTGTAGTGTCATGCAGGCTTGTTATAATGCTTTTATATACTATTAACATGGTGGAAATAAGTTAGACTTGGTAAATATGAGTATAAGTCTTATGGTAAGTGATGTGAGGTCTAAATGGAAGCCTAGGTGTATGCATAATGGGAAACTTTTTGAAATAGGCCAAAGCTCCAAATGGATTGGCACAAGGCTCCACTTTAAACTAGAATAAATACTTATGTATAATGTTTTATGTGGTAAGTAGAATGTGAAGTGAAAGCACTCTGAGTCTAGTTTCCAACGCTTCCAACCGTTTGTCATTTGTACATTCCTACACAAAGTTATGATCAAATTACCAAAGGCTGGAAATTGATATCCTGAGTTAATTCTGCGATCGCATTTTGGATCGCAGAATGCACTTTGCGGTCGCATTTTGAACCCGAGAAGCGTACTTGTGAGCGTGGTTCTGCGACGCATTCTGTGGACCGCATGTTGATTCTGCGGTCCGTTCTGCTATAGCAGAATCGACATCGTGGGATATTTTTTTTATTTTCTAAACAGGACCCCCTATCGTTATATTAGACCACATAACTCATTTTAAGCATTTTTCTGAGTATTGTTAGAGAGAGAGAGAGGGATTTTAGAGAGGGAAAGTTTCTCCCATCAAGTTTCTCCACAATATCTTGCTAATTCATTGAAGATAATCAAGTGAAATCCCTAGTTCTTTATCTAAGAGGCAAGATTGTATGCCCTAGGTTCTAATTTCGAGTTTAGAGTATAAGATATGTTATTGAGGTGTGATTCTTGGGTATTTTAGTATTTTGTGTGCATGCATGCACGACTTAGGTTTATGGGAAGAATTTTTAACATAGATTAGTAATGATTGGGTTAGGGAATGAAGGAAATATTAAAAGGGGATTTGAAGTCAAGATGCTCAACTAGTGTTTGATAAAATGCTCAAACGAGCTAGTATCATGAATATCTTTCTAATATGTGTTTAATTTTGTTATGTCTCATAGAAGATTGGAATTGCTAGAGTTTTGAAGTGTTGTAATAACTTAACGAAAGCTCAATCGAGGTATTTATGGCTAACTCTGATCCTTGTCAAATCGCCCTATGCTAGTTGTGAAATTGTTGATAGTTGATATTCATGTGAGATCATCGTGAAGCTTCAGTGTTATCAGATTGTGATAACATTTTGTGATGAATGTTTTGGAACTCGTAATTGGAACAACGGAAATGGAAATAATGTGGAATAGTGGTAATGGAAACAATGTGGAACAATGGAAATAGAAATAATATGGATTAATGGTAATGGAAACACTTTGGAACAATGGAAATGGGAATAATGTGGAACAATGGAAATGGAAATATTGTGAAACAATGTGTGTGATTAGTTTTGAATAATTATTGAGATGATCTAAATTGTGTATCAATTTTGATCAACATGAGGAAATTGTTGTTGCTAGTTGTGGGATTTCATTACCCTTGTTGTGGAATTATTTTATTAATGTGCCATGGTTGATTCCTGGCACTTGTTGTTATGATGTTTGTTGTTATGAATAGAAAACAATCAAGTGGGGTCGGGTTGCGCATCACAACACAGTGAAATAAGGTGTGGGTTGGGGTGATAAGGGTGGCCGAGGTAATAAGGGTGGAAAATGTGATCCAATATCACTATTGATATGAATATGAATCATGAAATGATAAATGTGGAATTGTGAAAGGAGACAACATGAGAGTTTCTAACCCGTGGGGCACTGATTGCCCCTTTGTTTGACTACTTGAATAATTTGTTGTGGAAAGTTTGGTTGTTTTTTCCTAGTTGTACTTGTGCTATTGTTTTTCAGTTGTATACTTGTTTATTGAAATTTGACTTGAGTTTACTTGGGACATAGTTTGTTCATACATACCAGTACAATTAAAATGTGCTGACGTCCCTTTTACCGGGGGCACTACATTCGTGTTATGATTGTAGGTGGATGCATAGCATGCACTCCAGTCCATCGACCGTAGCTCCTCATCACTTTCCGTCAGCTTATTCGGCAAGCCCCTTTCCATTAGGGGCCCTATGTGGCTCACGCCACTTTCTGTTTTCTGATCTTGTTTTGAAGTTGTATAAGGTATAGCCGGATCCTTGTTGCCGGCATTTCCATATTATTCTTCAATTGTATTTAGAGGCTCCGTAGACAAGTTGTGTGTTGTATCGTACATGGTAATTCAAAAGATAACTATTGATGTATGGCACTATTTTATAAAAATTGGAATACCTTTGTTATGGTGAATTGAGTTTCTTATGGAAATTGTCATTATTATGTTAATAAAATTTTGTCAATGGAGTCCATATCCTATTAATGGCTATTTCACCCGGTTATTAGCTAGTGAGAATGAGGGGTAACACGTGGGATATGAAAGGCACTCAGGTCCGCTTGACTGGGGATGCCCGGTAGAGTGCAGGTCATGTACCTCGAATTTGGGGCGTGACATTTCATGGCGAATGAAAGTTGTGGTAGAATTAAGAACTTTTATAATATAGGATTTAGAGCTCAAATGGAGGCCGAAATTTAAAATAAATTACATAACTGGGCTCGGGGGCGAATGGGAAATCGAATTTTGTCCGAATTTCATGTTTTGACCAAGCGATCCTGGGAGTTAACTTTTGTGTTCTTTTTCTATTATGACCTAACTTGAATCTTTTTCAATAATGGGTATTTCCTAAGCCTCAATTTGAATCGCTTTGGTTGGTAATTAGCTAGATTTTGTCAGTTCGAAGGCTTGTCTAAAAGGAAAAGCTATGGTTGAGCTTTGAGTTGATCATTGGAGCGAGGTAAGTTTCATAGTCAACCATGACTCTTGGGATTAGGACTTGTTACCTATTTTTTACTTGTTTAAATATTGGGTATAACGTATGTGTGAGGTGGCGAGTACTTATGCATTATTGTTAAGTTATTGCATGTGGGTGGGACTTGTTTCTTACAGTTTAATACTTTCTTTGATCATGATATCCATTCTTGGACTAGTTAATTACTAAATTGATCATTTCTTCCGCGTTTAAGGACTATCTGTAATAATTGTGTGTTGTTCCAGAAATTCAGGTTGGTATTGTGGAACTACTTTTTTACATAAGCCTTGTTCTTGTTCATTTGATCTCCGTGTTGTTATATGTTCATTATTATATGGTAAAGTAGAGTGTTAATGTCTAAAGGGTGATGAGGTGCCATATTGTGAGTGTTCATGAATTAAGGTCAATGTCGTGCCATATTGCGAGTATTAATGAACAAAGGGTGATGTCGTGCCATATTGTGAGAGTTAATACACGAAGGGTGATGTCGTGCCATATTGTGAGAGTTGATGCACGAAGGGTGATGTTGTGCCACATTTTGATAGTCAGTGCACAAAGGGTGAATTTTGAATTTTGAAGAACAATTCTTAGTTGAAGCTTGAAATTTGAAACGCTCGATTAAGATTTTAGCTTGTTTGCATATGAGCTCAGATTCGAGGTCCTCGCGTGAGTTTCAGGTGGTCAATTAGACCATTTCATGTTGTTGGAAATTGCATAAAATTAGCTGAAGTGTTGCGGATGTTTTGCTCATCGTGTTTGCCAAGGGTATTCTTCTGATGCGCGGATTTTGCCTTCACGTTCGCTTTTATTGTGTCGTGCCCGCGATGTGGTGGTACTGATTCTCCGCGTTCCCTGTACCCATGTAGCATTCGCACAGAGTACGTGGTTCAGAAGGGGTCCCATCCATTTTGTGCGTTGCATTTGCCGAAAGGGTTCGCGTTTTGGATGGTTTAAAAAGCGGACGCTCCACATTCACGATCTGAAGGTCTCGTTTGCATAAGGTAATTTAGGTCAACGAATTTTCGTGCTTCGTTAACACGAGGCTTGGACCACATTTGCGAAGAAGGTTTTGATGCTTGGGTAGAATGTTTTAAAAAGGCTATTTCGCAATTTTGATGTTTAGAACCTCCATTATTGAGCGATTTTAGAGCTTGGAAGAGCTAATTGAAGAGCCATTAAACGGGAATCACTTGGGGGTAAGATTTTTGAACTCGATACTCGATTGTTATGTGAATTCCACCTAGAAAATCATGAAAACTAAGCCTAAAATTGAAGAACTAGGGCTTGAAAAATTGGACTTTTTATTTGGAATTTGAAGGACCATTTGGGGTCGGAGTTGAGAACTTTTTATATGTATGAACTCTTGGGGAGTTAAGGAACCCATTGATGTAAAAATTTACGAGTTTCAAAAAGTGGGCCTGAGGCTCCGATTTTTGGTGTTTTCCGATTGTTTTCGCTTGGGCTTTATTCCCTTAGCACATTGTGACGTATTCGTTTTGATTTTCGATAGATTCGACACACGTGGAGGGAGATTTGAGAGGCAAAGGCATCGTGAGCTAGAGATTAGCCGATTCGAGTTAAGTAATGATTGTAATATTGTCCTGAGGGTTTGAAACCCCGAATTACACATCGTGGTGTTACTTTAAGATTACGCACACGCTAGATGACGAATGTGGAGTTTTGAACCAGTGGGGATTGTGAGTTGGTCCATCCAGTACGGCTGCTAAATCACGTATTTGATTTCCAAATCTTATAATATTAGAGATTGATATTGTATTTTTGGGTTGTATGCCATGTTTTGGGCCTTGTACGAACCAGTTGAGACCCTTAGGGGCATTTTAGCTATTTTTCTTCACTCTATTTGTTTTGAAATCATATGCTCAGTCATGTTTTACTTGTTTAAATGATTAAAACTAGTATTATCACTTTACTTCTGAAATTATGAAAACTATTTGGGCTAAGTTCCCTAAATTATTGATAGACCGAGGATTAGATTTTAAGATGATGACTGAGACAGACCATGATTGTGAGGTTAATAACTGAGAGAGGCCGAGGGCCTAGTTGTGAGGATTATATATATTTTGATCGGTATGCACGCCGCAGCAACATATATATATATATATATATATATATATATATATATATATATATATATATATATATATATATATATATATATATATATATATATATATATATATATGTAATGGATCAGACTGCACGCCGCAGCGAAATATTGGGTCGGGATGCACGCCTCAGCGATATAGCTTTTGGGTTGTAGGAGCCCCTCCAGAGTCTGCACACCCCTAGTGAGCACCGTCAACAAGATATATGGATCGGACTGCACATCGAAACAATATATGGATCGGGCTGCGCGCCGCAGTGGTTACTATATGGTACTTATTGAGCGTGAGTGCTAAGTGTGAGTACTGATTGGTAAGAGTTGAGTCGCGAGTGATTGAGAGGCTAAACCGAGGGGCGATAGATATATACATGCATATGATTGATGCTTTGCTTGAGAAGCCTCTTTATGAACTTATTGATTTCAGTCCACTTTAAAGTGAGTTTATATCGAATATGTTCATTAATTGACTGTTTTCAGTCATTTTTATTTTGAGTCTCTGTCGAGATTTTAAAAAAATATTTAAAACAACTTTAATTTAAGCTGGAGTTTATCAGATGTTTAGACTTTAATCACTGATTTGGCATTGCATATTTCCACTGAGATTTTCATGTTTTGAGGTATTTATGATAACGGTTTTGCTCGAGAGGTTTTTTTACGAATTATCTTTTTCCAAAGTGTCGATTATGGTTTTCATCTATGCAATTTGTTTCACTCTGTTAATGCCATGCAATTTGTTTCACTCTGTTATTTTTTTTCACTTGTTACATGTTTATTGACTATTTTGGTTGTCATTCCTGCTATATTTATCGTATCATGTACCCCTTTGGTATGTCCCCTTAAAATAGTACATGTTTATCTTTTAATTATTGTTATGTTGCACGTATATTGTTATCTGCACAGACTTATTTCTGTGGGTGTCTTGTCATAGCCTCGTCACAATCTCATCAAGGTTATGCTTGACACATACATAGTACATTGGGTCGGTTGTACTCATACTACACTTTGCACTCCTTTTGCAGATTTTGCTGGTCCCAGATGTATGTGAGGCATTTAAGCTTAAAAATGCTTTTAGAGACTATAGGAAGATCTGCTGGCGTCCGCAGACCTTGAAGTCCCCTTCCACTTTCCCCTTATTTGTTGTTCTTATCATTCCAGATTGTTGAACTTATAACAAACTATGTATGTTGAAAACTCTAAAAGCTCATGAATTTTTACTCGAAATCCAGATTATTCTCATATATTATCTATTTTATGTTATGCCTCCCTCAGTTTTAGTTTCATTTGGACTTAATTGATTTTACTTATTGAAATTAAAAATGAATTAATAATCCTCTAACGTTGTCTTTCATAGCAAGTAAAATGTTAGGCGCCATCACGGTCCTGAATGTGGGAATTTTTGGTCGGGACAAGTTGGTATCAGAGCACTATGTTTCCTGGCTCTCTTATGTCACGAGCATGGTTAGTAGAGTGTGGAGGATAGGTACAGAGATGTATGTACTTATCTTCTAGAGGCTATGATGTTTAGGAACAAAATTCGCTTCTATTTTTCTCTATCGTGCCATTTAATTCTCTCATTGATAATTGAACTTTCTACTTTTATTCTCTCACAGATTGCAAGAAAACGTAATGTATCTGTAGATGGACAGCAATTAGAGCCCCTACTGGAAGATTTTATGAGGGACAGATGATGAGGCTGAGGTCGCTCCAAAGACCAAGGCAGGGAGAGAGCTCATCCTAGAGCTCGAGCATCAGCACCAGCGGTGGAGCCTCAAGTGGTGTTTGATAAGGAGGTTATAGCTGAGACTGTACCTGTTAAAGCAGCTCAAGTTCCGAAGGGGTTGATTGCTACCCAGTGCTTCAGGACACTCTAGTCAGCTTAGTTCTGCTTATGGAGAGTGTGGCCCAGCGGTACATTTCCTATGGCGCCTACCATCTCGTATGCTATGGGAGGAAAAAAAAACTTACGCTGCTCACACTCCGGAGCAGATGGCTCCCTAGTATCAAACTCCAATAGCCCAGCTAAGTTGAACTGGTTGTTGCGGCACAGGTCGATGATGGACCTTCCATGTCTTCTAAGGGTTTATTGAGATTGGGCAAGTTCCCGAAACTCTTCCTTGCTCACTTCAGTGGTGCACCTTCCGAGGACCTATAGGATTATTTTGATTGTTGCCATAAGGTGCTGCGCAACATAGGGATAGTTAAGAACAATAGGGCCAATTTGGTGTATTTCAGATGACGGGTTCTGCCAATAGATGGTGGAAAAATTTCCAATCGACCAGACCATCTGGGTCTCCTGGTCTTACTTGGGACCAATTGTCCCACCTATTTGTTGAGAAATTCCTCCCTATCACAATGAGGGAGAGCAGTATGTTAGTCACCGAGTATGAGATCCATTTTATGTATGGATCCCATCATGCTATTCTTCTACTTCCTATAGAAATAGAGAGGGCGAGGAGGTTTATTGAGGGACTCGCTCATACCATAAAACAATAGATGGCCAAGGAGACTAGGGGTGAGATTTCTTTTCAAATGGCTGCTAATGTCGCCAGGTGCATCGGGTTGGAACTTTTATAGGAGATAAGGCAGTGGTCTGATAAAAGGCCTCATCGTTTCGATAGTTTTAGTGGCACCTCGTCTTGAGGCAAGGGTACTTTCAGTAAAGGCTAACCTTCCATGCCATTTTATTCAGTACTCCAAGAAGGCCATAGTTCTTCAAGTGGTCGCAGCCCTCATATGTTTCATTCCTACCAGCTAGCCTACAATTCACCTACATCTCATATTAGTGCACCTCATCTCCAGAGTTTTCATGGAAGTTACCCGGGTCGACATGGTAAAAAAAGTTTCAGGGTCAGCAGTGACAGCAACCAAGGTCCTGTTATACTTGTGGTAACCTGAGTGTCACGACCCGGAATTCCCTCCATAGGAAACGTGATGGTGCTAAACATTTTACTTGCTAGCAAAGCCAACGCTAGAACATATTATCCATTTTTAACAATTGAATTAAATAACGAGATATAACTAGAATAACTGCAATATTAATGCGGAAGCTACAATTGCCAAATGTCTATTACAATCCCTGATCCTGGTGTTACAAGTGCACGAGCTATTAGATTAATCTATACAAAGGTTTGAAATAACATAAAGATATTCGAAAAAAGGTACACAACTAAATACGATCAAGAAGGGGACTTTAGGAGCTATGGGCGCTGAGTAGTTATACCTCAAGAGTCTATTGGCTTTTCGATCGGAGCTCTCTATTAGTTGTCGTCGGGATCGAATCTAAAATCTACACGATATGCAAAGTGCAGTATCAGTACGATTGACCTTATGTATTTGTAAGTGCCGTGCAAAATCTCGACGAAGTAGTGACGAGGCTAAGGCGGGTCACCTACACTACAACATGTACACAATATATAATAATGACAGAATAATAGAAATATTGTACAGGATTAAATAGCCAAAAAACAGTGATAACCGTAGCCTAAAAAATAAACCAGGGTCGTCCACAATTACCACTATTTACCTGTTAAAAGTAAAATACCAAAAAATAATGCAGCTCAAAAATTGAAAACATATAGGTTGTTGGGTCACGCAATCTGATTAAACCAGATAACACAAAATCTACCCTTATTCCACAGTAACTATATCAATAACATTAAGTAATATATATCTGTTGCAGCGCGCAATCAAATCCCACCATATATCAATGTCATAGTTCACTCTTATTTCAACATATCAATCTACCCATATTCAACCTGTTGCGGCGTCTGACATGATCCCCCCATATAAACATATTAACCCTAATTCCTCCGTATAAATTCACCCTTATTAGACTTATTGCATCATGCAATCGATCCCACCATATCAGTACCAAACACTCAAGGTAAATAGTAAAATAACCATTTGAGACCACAAAGCCTTTATGATCAATAAATACCAAACTGAACCAAAAGGGAAACCTTGTTCAATATTGAATGTACAAAATAGTACTACACATCGAGACCAATCAAACAATTTACAGTTATATGGTGAAAACAAGTCAAGTTAAACAAATAGTATGGATTTGTGAAATTATTAAAAGATATAACATCATTAACAGGAGAACACATTTATTAATAGGTAGCGTTTAAGCATGGAAATCATTTAAATAATATAAAAGATAAGATAGGAAGGGTAACAATTAAGGAAAAACGTTAAATTAGGGAAAACATATAATTGGCGGTATATAAGCACTCGTCACCTCGCATATACACCGCTCACATGGAATTTACATAACACATAGTCTGAGGGTTCCTACTTCCCTCAAGTCAAGGTTAGACACAACACTTACCTCGCTCTAAAGACCACTAAAAGCTCAACCATGGCTTTGCCTTTAAACTAGCATCTAAACCAATAATATTTAGTAAATTATCAATCAAACAATTCAAAATAAGTCTTAGGAATCACTCACGATAATAAAAATTCAATTTAGATCATTATTCAAAAAGTCAACAAAACTGAACTCGCGGCACCGCTTGGTCAAAACTCGAAATTCAGATCTGGGGTCTAAATTTCAAATTTATCAAATCCCTAATTTCTACAAAAAAATACGTAATTCTAACATAAAAGGGATAGATTTTAGTTTAAATATTTGTAAAATGTAATGAAACATTGAAAGAAAATATGTTAGATTCACTTATAAATGTTTTGGGGAAGAAGTGGTCTTGGAAAAATCGCTTTCAAAGTTTTAGGTCTTCACAAATTTAAGAATGACCGAAAAATCCTGTCTAACTTATGTTTTACACAACTGGCGATGTTGCAAATGAGACCAAGGGTTTACAATTGTGTACCCCGCAATTGCGAGAAATTCTTCGAAAATGTGAAACCTTCCCAAACCAACCATATATGCAAATGCAAACAATTGTTCACAAATGTGGATTGAGATTATCACAATTGCTATCCAGGACTTTGCAATTGTGAAGGTCCCCTTCCAGCCCTACTTCTTGCAAATGTGATGCTTCTTCGCAAATGCGAGGATCGCATTTGCATGCCAGACCTCGAATGTGCTGTCTTCAAACCTAAAGCATAACAGCTATGATTTCTAAGTCCAAAACACTGTGTAGCCTATCCGAAACTCACCCGAGCCCTCGAGACTTCAAACAGAACATGCACCCAAGTCTTAGAACATCATACAAACTTGCTCGCGTGATCAAATTGCCAAAATAACATCTTGAACTATTAATTCAACACCAAATCAACTGTATTTTTTTAAGAAAACTTTGGAATTTCAATTTTCACAAACGGATGTCTGAATCAGATCAAACCAACTTTGTTTCTCACAAATTTCACATTATTAATTTCCCAAATTTATAATGGTCATGTACGGATTCCAGAATCAAAGTACGGACCTGGGTTCAAACAAGATCAAATGTCAATCATTTCTTAAAAACCATTAAGTTTTCAAACTGTCAATTTCCAACAACAATTCATTTCTCGTGCTAGGGACCTCAAAATTTGATTTTGGGCATATGCCCGGGTCTAAAATTACGATAGGGACCCAAAGGGACCGTCAAATCATAAATCCGGGTGCGTTTGCTTGAAATATTGACCAAAGTCAACTAAATTTAACTTTTATGGCAAAATTTTTATATTTATCAGTTGTTAAAATAAAAGCCTTCAAGGAAAAATACCCGGACCGCGTAGGAAAATCAAGGAAGGCTAAAATATGCTATTTTAGTCTTTGAAGCACATAATTTAGTTCCGAAAACATGAGATGACCTATCGGGTCATCACATTCTCCTCCTCTAAAATACTTTTTCCTCCTCGAGCGGTCATTAAAAAGTACTTGAGCTGGGAAAAATGTGGGGATACCTACTCTGCATGTCTAACTCGGACACCCAAGTAGCTACCTCGATGGGCTGACACTACACTCAAACTGATGGATAACTATTTGATCACAACTAGCGAACCTTCTAGGCTAGAATAACTATCGACTCCTCCTCATAAGTCAAATCCTTGTTAAACTGGGCAGAGCTGAAATCAAGCAGGTGAGAAGGATCATTGCGGTACTTTCGGAGCATGAACACATAGAATATTAGATGAACTGCTGATAAACTGGGTGGCAATGCGAGCTTGTAAGCCACCCCACCCACTGTCGAGAGAATCTCAAAAGGTCAGATGTACCTAGGGCTCAACTTAACCCTCTTTCCAAATGTCATTACACCTTTCATGGGTGACACGTGGAGCAACACTCTCTTTCCGACAATGATTGCAACATTACGAACCTTTCGATTGGCATAACTTTTCTACCTAGTCAGAGTAGAGCGAAGTCTATCCTAAATGATCTTGACCTTATCCAAGGCATCCTGTACTAAATTTGTACCCAACAATTAAGCCTCCCCTGCATCAAATATTTCGATTGACGATCGACAGTGTCTGACATACAATGCCTCTAGGGAGTCATTTGGATTGCTCGTATGATAACTGTTGTTGTAAGCATTGAAGAAAAGTTGCAAGATTTGCTAGATAATGGCTTCATTAGATCTAGATCTAGTCGCCATCAGGAACAAGTATCCATTATCGAGGATTGCTAATTTATTTGATCGGCTTCAGTGTGCCACGGTGTTTTCAAAGATTTATTTGAGATCTGGGTACCATCAGTTGAGGATTAGGACATACAATTTACCTAAGATAGCTTTTAGGTCTCGATATGGGCATTATGGGTTTCTAGTGATGTCATTTTGGCTGACAAATGACCTAGTAGTATTTATGAATTTGATGAACTTGGTATTGAAACACTATTTGGACTCTTTTTTATTGTATTTATTGATGATATATTGATCTACTCCTATAGACAAAAGGAGCAAGAGTAACATCTTCAGATTTTTCTTCCAAATCTAAAATACAACTAGTTATACGATAAGTTTTCAAAGTGCGAGTTTTGGTTGGACGCAGTCGCTTTCTTGAGGCACATCGTATCTACTGAAGTCATTCAGGTGGATCCTACGAAGATTTAGGTAGTTTAGAACTATCCTAGACCCACTTCAACTATAGAGATCCGGAGTTTCATGGGTTTGGCGGGATATTACCATCGACTAGGTTAACCCGGAAGGGTGCCCCATTCAAATGGTCAGATGAGTGTGAGGTGAGATTTTAGAAGCTCAAGACGGCTTTGACTATGGCGGTAGTGTTTGTGTTGCCCACAAGTTTAGGATCTTATATAGTATATTGTGATACATATCGCATTGGGCTTGGTGCGGTAATGAGTTAGAATGACAATATTATTACGTATGCATCACGTCATGTGAAGGTTCACGAGACGAATTACCTTGTAAATGACTTAAAGTTTGCTGTCCTAGTTTATGCTTTGAATATTTAGGGGCATTATCTTTACGACTTGTCGTGTAAGGTATTCATGATCATCAAAGCATGAAATATTTGTTCAAGAAAAAGGAGATCAATTTGTGGCAGAATAGGTGGTTGGAGCTATCGAAAGACTATGATATCATCATGTCGTATCACCTCGGGAAGGCCAATATGATGCACAATGGCTTGAGTAGATAGTACGTGCGTACGGGAAGCCTTGCGTACATTATAGTAGGTGACAGACCACTTGCTTTTGATGTTTAGGCTTTGGCCAATCCGTTCGTGAGGTTGGAATTTGTTTGCCCAATCTTGTTCTAGCATGTATAGTCGGCCAGTCTTCCTTGTCTAGCAGCATCGCGGAGTAGCAATATGATGACCCTCAGTTGCTTTTCCTAAGGGACATAGTGTGACACAATGATTCCAAGCAGGGTATATTAGGAGATGATGGACCACATATCTTGGTACTCTATTCATTCGGGTGCCGCCAAGATGTATCAACACTTGCTGTAGCATTATTGGTGGAGGAGGATGAAGAAGGATATAGTTGTATATGTAGCTCGGTATATTAATTGTTATCATGTAATGTATGAGCATCAGAGACCTTGTGGATTGCTTCAGCAAATAGAGATTCATGAGTGGGAGTCAGAGCGTATCATTATGGAGTACACATTTCACCTCGCATTTCAAGAGGGAAGCATAACGTAAGTTGGGCATGCAAGTTGAGTTGAGCACAACATTTTATCAATAGATAGATGGACATTTTGAGCACACTATTCAGATATTGGAGGATATGGTCCATGATTGTGTTATAGATGTTGGAGTTTCGTGGGATTAGTTCTTTCTACTTGTGTAGTTTGCCTACAAGAGCAGCTACCACTCAAGCACTCAAATGTCTCCATATAAGGATTTATACGGGAGGCGATGTCAATCACCAGTGGGATAGTTCCATCTGGTAGAGTCTTGGTTGTAGGGTACAGATTTGGTACAAGATGCCTGATAAGGTCAAGATAATTTAGGATCAAATTCACACAACTTAGTCTAGGAAAAAAAATTATGCCAACCGTAGAGTTCATGATATTACATTCATGGCTGGAGAGAGGGTCTTGCTCTGGGTTTCACCAATGAAGGGTGTGATGAGGTTCAAAAAGAAGGGCATGTTGAGCCTAGATATATCAGACCTTTTGAGATTCTTCAAAGAGTGGGTAAGGTGGCTTACGAGCTCGCATTGATGCCTAGCTTGTCAATAATTTATTCGGTGTTTGTTGTTTCAATGCTCCAGAAGTATCACGGTGATTTGTCCCATGTGTTATATTTCAGCTTAGTCCACTTGGACAAGAGTTTGACTTATAAAGAGGAGCTGGTGGCTATTTTGTCCCGGCGATTTTGTCGGTTGAGGTAAAACTGTTATACTTTAGTTCGAGTGCGGTGGAGAGGTCAGCCCTTCGAAGCAGCTACTTGGAAGTCCGAGTTGAACATCGGAGTTTATATCCACATTTTTTCACCAATCCAGTTACTTTTCTATGTCCTTTGAGGACAAACGATTATTTTAGAAGTGGAGAATGTGATGACCTGATAGGTCATCTAAAGTTTTAAAACCTAATTCTATATTTGAAAGGCTCCAATAAGTTTTTTTAAGTGTTTCTCGATTTGCGTTCATAGTCCTGGTGCTTACACGTAAAGATTTTATGTTTAAAATAAGTGGTAAAATATAAAATTTTGCCTTAAAATCTATTTGAGATGACTTCGATCAATATTTTGAGGAAACGAACACAGATGCGTGTTTGGATGGTCTCGATGGGATTGTATCGTGATTTGGGACTTAGGAGTATGCACTGAATCTAACTCGGAGGTCCTTGCTCGAGTTTTTGTATTTTGTTGAAAATTTAAAGTTTGAAATCTTAATTAATGTAAAAGTTTTACCAATGTTTGACTTTAATGATATCGGGTCTGTAATTTAGTTTAGGAACCCGATATAGGCTTGTTACTATATTTATGACTTGTACGTCGAATTTGGTGTGAAACAGAGTTGGTTTGACATGATTTGGATGTCCGCTTGTTAAAAATAGAAGTTTTTATTCGCATAATATTTTTGGACTTGTGTGCATATTTGGTTTAGAGCCCCAATGACTCGAGTGAGTTTCACTTAGTCTACAGAGTGAGTTTTGGACTTAGGAAAATAGTTAGTGTATCTTGTTCTGATGCATTCCTCTAATCTCACAATTGCGAGGTTAGAGCTTAAAATTGCAAGGAACCCATGTTCTTGATATAGTCGCAATTGCTATGGAAATCTTTGAAACTGCGAAGATGGCTGGTCGAGCACTGGATAGTATTTGCGATCAAAGGGTCACATTTGCAGATAGCCATTGTTCGCAATTGCGAACAAATCATCGCGATTGCGATGATATCAGAAATGCTGAGACTTCACAATTGAAAAGTTTTTCTTGCATTTGCGGGGTTCGCAATTACGAACCCCAGGTCTCAACTGGGACATTTGCAACTAGTAAAAAGTTGAATTAGAAGGGATTTCTCTCATTCTTTCAAAAATTTTAACATAGAGAACCATAGAAGCGATTTTCCCAAAGCCTTCTTCCTCAACTCATTGGTAAGTAATTCTAGCCTATTTTATTTCAATCTCCCATTACGTTTCATAATATTTCAACCTAAAATCTAGTTTTCATTGTGGGAATTAGGGTTTGGATAGAATTAGGAATTTTTGTAAAATTGAGATTTTGATCTCAAATTCAGGGCGGATTTCAAAATGAATTACACAACCAGGCTCGGGGATGAACTGGTAATCAAATTTTTGTCAAAATTTTGGGTTTGGACCATGCGAGTCCAGGAGTTAAATTTTGTTGACTTTTTCAATATTGACCTAAATTGAATATTTTGCAATCGTGGGTAGTTTCCGAGTTTTTATTTGAAACGTTCGCCAGGTAATTTGCTAGATTTTGTTTGTTTAAAGGCTTGTTTGGAAGGCAAAGTTGTGGTTAAGTTTTGTGTTAATCTTTGGAGCAAGGCAAGTGTCATAGTTAACCTTGAGTTGAGGAATTATGACTTGTTTTCTTATTTGATACTTGTTGAAATATTAAGTACGTCGTATCTGTGAGATGACGAGTACTTATGTATTGTTGTTAGGCTAAAACATCCAGGTGGGACTTGTTTCTTTTCGTTAATGCTTTCGTTGATCATGATATCCATGCTAAGACTAGTTAATAACTAAATTGATCGTTCCTTCCGCATTTATGTACTATCTATATTAATCGAGTATTGTTCGTGAAATTGAGGTTGGTTATGTGGAACCCTTTTTTTACATGCTTGCTCTTGTTCATTTTATCTCCTTCTTGTTATATGTTCATTTTATATGGTATGAGAGTGTTTTAATGCATGAAGGATGATGCCGCGCCATATTGTGAGTGTTGATGCACAAAGGGTGATGATGTGTCATATTGTGAGTGTTAATGCACGAAGGATGATGTTGTGTCATATTGTGAGTGTAAATGCACGAAAGGTGATTTTGTTTCATATTGTGAGAGTTAATACACGAAGAGTGATGCCGTATCACATTTTTAGAGTTAATGCATGAAGGGTGATGTTATGCCGTATGTATTGATTTATGATGGAAGTGAGTAAAAGAACGAATGGTAATGTCGTGCCATTATTATTGCTTCATAGTGAGGTTGAGAGTAAAAGACTTATTAATTGTTCTGGTTATCATTTCCAGTTGTTGTTATCGTATCTTTTACTCCTTTCACATGTCCCCTCCCAATAGTACATGTTTAGCCTTTAATTATTATTTATTATACATATATCATTATCCGTACAAGATTGTTTACGTCGGTGTCTTTTCATAGCCACATTACTACCTCATCAAGGTTAGGCTCGGCACTTACGGAGTTCATTAGGTCGCTTATTCTCATACTACACCCTGCACTCATTGTGCAGATTGTATTACAGGTCTCAGATATTTGTGAGGCGTTTCAGCTCAGAACTGCTTTTGGAGACCCGAGGTATGTCACGACCCAAATCGATGGGTCACGATGGGTGCCTAAGTCCTATCTGTCAAACACCCTAAGCATGCGTCAAAGTTGTGAATTTGAATAACATCTGCTGAACTACAAAAATAACATATATGAAGGAAACCTGCAAACAAGGCATATGTAATTATACATGCAGGATACAATGACTGAGCCGGTAAGGCTGCTATAGACAACTATTCATAAAAAACTGAAAGCTGACAAGGCCACATACATCCATAGTATCTACAGACCTCTAATTGAAATATAACTGTACAAAGTCGGGATTGATCCACGTTGTGCACGCGCGCACACACAACACACACACGCGCGCGCGCACATTCACACACACACACACACACTATATATATATATATATATATATATATATATATATATATATATATATATATATATATATATATATATATATATATATATATATAAACGTATCGTATCAAAGTCAAAGCAGCTCCGGATCAAGTGGAGCACACCAACTCTTGCTGACCAGGGATCCTCAGAAGGGAGATCGTCAGTTGGCCTACCTGTACTGGCGGGCATGAAACGTTGGCCGTGTAAAATAGGGCGTCAGTACGAAAATTTTACTGAGTATGTAAGCCGTGTTTATTATTACGTAAAAGACATAGATGAAGCATGGGATACAGAAACACGTCTTTAAATCTAAATAACTTTGTAAATTGTGAAACATTTATAATGTCATGCAAGTGCATATATATGTCATGTCATAGGTATGAGTGTACACAATATTATCAAGCCACTGAGGGCATCCCATCATATTGTCTCGGCTACTATGGACAACATCATCAATATTTACCAGTGGATCATGTGGTGGTGTGTATATAACGCCATAACCTTTTCCCATAACCCATATACATATATTTACATATATCGTATATAACGCCACCTGATCATGGTTCAAGGCACATGAGTGAAATGCTTGAAAAATACGTAATAATTTTAATACTCCTCACGGATAAACTTTTCCAACTGCGTATTATTCTGAGACCCGTGAACACAAGGCAATAATAATTCTCATGGAGAATCAAGAATATAGACACATCTTAATTCTCATGGAGAATCAAGAATATAGACACACCTACTATTTCTACGAATAAAGTAATTTATGAAAACTGTGTGGTTGCTCGTTTCGTCAGTGTAATTTTGACCACACCAAAAGAAAGAAAGGAGGGCCTTAACATAGCTGTTTCTAGAATTATTTGAACGGAATGTAATTTCTGCTTCTTAATCCTTGAACGAAATTGTGGTTGCTTGTTTGAAATTTAAATCGAAATTTTGGCTAAGCATTTGAATTTGTTTGGATTAAAACCAAGGACAAAATGAGATGTTGCTGGGAGCTTTTACAGAACAACATTGTTTGTTATTGGAAATGTAGTGTACCGTTCTCTCCTTCTTGTCTCTTTACTAATTGTAATTTTTGTCATGAAATTGTGTTGCATGGACTATTGAGTCACTGCTTTTGTGTTGTAATGGAGAACTTTGCAAAATTCTGGATGTTGTTCTTGTTCCAAGTGTTACGATTGCCACTGCCAATGTTGGTGGAGCTCATTCACTTAGTAGAGCAGCTAACAATATAGCCGAAGATAATCCAATAATAGCACATACCAAGTCATGGATAAGGTTTACAAGTACAAGTAGAAGTCTTATTAAGAATTTATGCTTAAGTCTTAACTTGGTTAAGTTACTTTAACTCTTAGGTGTACCTACACTTATATTATAATGAGTTACCTTTGTGATTAGTGGCCTTGTGCGCGTGTTAAGTTTTGTCCGCTTATTAGTTAACTGGGTAATATTCTGTTACTCTGTAATTAATTAATTACCCGCTTAATTTAAAAACTATCACAAATTAATTAAAATTCTATTTATTTTTAATATACTATATTTATACTCTATACATTATACTACTGTGCTCATATGGTACCTTCATGGTACTAGTTCATAATCATCGGGTATTATCGCTCGACCTGTATTTTATTTCAAATTGGTCACTTTCAATGAAACTCATTTTCTTTAATTCGTGTACTCCTCTATCCTTCATAACACTTATTTACTGCTTATTATAAATAACATAAATGTGTTATTTCGTCCCCGAATCTACGTCAATTAACCGAAGGCGAAACTTTTAAAGTACGAAAATGTGACGACCCTAAGGATCATCACAAGATTTCTTCCTTTTTTCGTGCTTTCGAGGCTTTGAAAACCTTGCTTTTAATTGGTTCGATTTGCGTGAGCAATCCGGGCGCGTAACTGGAAAACGTTTATGTAGGAGTATGTAAATTTTGTGAAAAGTTTGATGAATTTTGATATTAATATTGTTAAAATTAACTTTGGTCAATATTTTGGGTAAACGAACCTGAACCCTTGATGTGATGGTCTCGAAGGGTTCGTAGAGAAAAATGAAACTCAGGCGTATTCTCAGAATCGAAATCCGAGGTCCCGAGCCCCAGTAATAAATTTTCTGAAAGAAATTATTTTTCTTAAAATAATATGAAATTTTGAAATGAAAAATGAGTGAGAAAGTATAGGTATCGGGTCCGTATTTTGATTCTGGCGTCTCGTACAAGCCTTAAATATGTGTTAAGCACTTTTATGTGAAGTTTGGTCGAAATTGGACGTCGTTTGACGTTTTTCGGACCTAATTATCTAAAGTTTGAAGTTTATGAACTTAGAATAAAAATAAATATTTTGAGGTTTGATTAATTAATTTTGATATTGTTTTGGTGATTTGATCGCTCAAGTAAGTTTGTAGGATATTATTGATTGAGTGTGTGTGTTTGGCTGGGAGCCCCGAGGGCTCGGAAACATTTCAGAGGTGGTTCGGGGTATTTTTGGCCTTATAGTAATTGCACAAATGTTGTTTCTGGTATTCAGGGATTTTGTTCTCTGCAATCGCATTACCATCCCTACGATCGGATAGAGTCCTCTTCAAGCACCCCAAATTTTTTCTATGTGGTCGCATAAGCTCACTCGCGCTCTTCATAGTTTGGCCAGTCTCTTCAATGCAATCGCATTTGCTTGTACGCGGTCGCACAATGTTAGGCATCACCCGAAATTTTGGCTTCCCTTTCTTCTATGCGATCACATGACCTATTCTGCTATTGCATAAGCTAACTTCCCACTCCTCTATGGAATCACATAACTTGCCCCGCGATCACATAGACCAAAAATGCCCAACCATTTAAATTGCCCATAACAGAACCCATTTCGGGATTTTTATCATTTTCACACGAACTCCTCTCCATATGATTTCATAGGGGATTTTGAAGAGCTTCTTTCTCCATAGCTTCTTAGGTAAGTGTTCTTTATTTTATTTCCTCTTAATTTCTTCTTCTAATCACTAATTTTCTAGCCCTAAATCATGAATTCAAAGTAAAAATTGGGGGGTTTGGGTAGAGTTAGGGTTTTGGTAATTTTGTCTAAGTCAACCCCAATTTGGGTTCGAATCCTAAAATAAATTATTTATCTGAACTCATGGGGTTGTGGGTGAACAGATTTTTGTTCGAGCCTCAAGTTTTCACCATGTGGGCCCGGGGTTGGATTTTGGTATTTTAGAATGAATGCTAGGGAGTTCATTTATAGGCTATGGGATTTTGGTTTTGAGCCTTTATTATATTATTGAATTGATTATGCCTAGATATCATTGTTTCGAAGTTGGATTGTAAAGGAAACACTGTATTAGAGAGTTAACTGCTATTCTTGGACCGAGGTAAGTTCTTGTTCTAACTTTGATTAGAGGGAATAGGATTTGGATATTATTTGTTAATTGCTAAATGTGGAGTATGGTGTATAGGCATGTTGACGGTTATCTATACACCGGAGTCTAGCATGACCGTGGGTCTTAAATATGTTTGATTCGGACTTTGTAATACGTCATCTATGCTTAATTGATAATCTTCCTATATTGTGAATGGTTGACGAAAAATTGTGACTTGTATATTATTGGAGCGTTGGATCAAACTAGAATTTAATAATTGAGAAAGAAGAGATTAAAAGAGGAAGTGTTGTGATTATACCCTTGACGGGATTTAACCATTATATGTATTCTCCCTTGCCGAGATATTTGGTCTGTTAGTCATACCCTTGCCAGGTTAAATCTTTATGTTATTTAACTTCCCTGATGGGGCCTCATTTAGAAAGATTATAGGTATTATTCATTACGAAATGGGATCGTGTGGCGCGCCATCCACATATGAATTATGATATGGGATCATGTGGCACGTCGTGCACCTATAAATTATGAAATGGGATCGTGTGGCGCGCCGACCATTTATGACTACATATTATGGGATCGTGTGGTATGTCGTCCACTTATGAACTACTAAATGGGATAGTGTGGCGCACCAACCACTTTTGTATGAGTTATGGTATTGATGTATTTCCGTTGTTATATCCGTTGATCTGTTTCACTGTATCGGCCACGAGCATGCCCCTTCCCCTTTTAATTTGATGTTTCTCTGTTTCTATTTATGTTGCGTTTGTATATATATCTGCGCAGGTTGTTTTGTTTTTGGTAGGTCCTGTCTAGTCCCGTCACTATTTCGCCGGGATTAGGCAAGGCACTTACTAGCACATACAGTCGGTTGTGCTGATGCTACACTTATGTGCTTTTTCACAAGTTATGATACCGGAGAAACTTTCTGCCCACATCAATAGCCTAGTAATCGGGATCTGACTTCAGTCTAGGGACTTACAAATTAGTTTAGCTTGCGTTTGTAGGTGGAAGTCCATTTCCATATTTCTAGTTGTTTTCATTATACCGAGACATACATCATGTATTTTCTATTCAGACTTTTTTGTAGTACTCATTAGTGGTTCGTGAGCTAGTGACACCAGACTCCGAGTAGAGATATGTTTAAACTTCTGTTTTTTTATTTTAGTTAAGCAAGCATAAAGTCTTGCACTTTTATTTAATGGATTTCTTATATTTGTATTATGGAGAAGTTATCAGAGAATATTTAAAGTTTAGTTGGCCTAGCTCCGTTAGTAGGCGCTATCATGACTACTGATTGTGGTAAATTTGAGTCGTAATAAGTTGGTATCATAGCAGTAGGTTACATAGGTCTCACAACTCACGAAAAATCTCGGTAGAGTTTGAAGGATTGGTACGGAGGCGTATGTATTTATCCCCAGAGGCTACAGAGTTGGAAATTTTCACTTTGTTCTTTCTTATCGTGTGATTTTGTTTCACAATACTGATTTTTGTTCTACTGTGTTCTTTCGCAGATGGCTGGAACACGTGCGTCCTCTTCTACCACGCATCGGCTCGAGCCCCTAGCAGCATCTCCTATGAGGGGAAGAGGGAGAGGTCGTGGCAGAGGCCGAGGCTGGGGTAGAGCTCAGCCCCGAGCAACAGTCCCTGAGGTGCAGCCTCATGTTGACTATGATGAGGAGTTTTCAGCACCAGCAACTCCACTAGGCCAAACTCAGGTCCCAAAGGGTTTGCCAACCACTCGAGTACTTCAGGATACTTTGGTCTTGTAGGCTTTATGGAGAGCGTCTCTAAAGCTAGTTTGCTTCCTATAGCACAACCCACTTCTCAGGCTGGGGGAGGAGTTCAAACTCGTGCACGTGTACTCCGGAGCAGCTATCTCCTAAGGCTCAAGTTCCAGCTGTTCAGCCAGCTTTAGTAGCTCAATCGGGTATTCCCGCTCAGACCAGTGATGGAGCGGTGATGTTTGCATATATTTTGTGGAGGCTTTAAAGGCTCACCAAGCTCTTCACCACCACCTCCAGCGGTGCCACTACAGAGGATCCTGATGACTTCTTATTCAGCTTCCATGAGGTTCTCCCGACAATGGGTATTGTCGAGGAAAATGGATTTAGGAATTCATATTTGGTTCCAGGGAAAAGGCAAAAAACTTTCAACATGCATGGTACGAGTGAGCTGGATCGAGGTTTAAAACGTGGCTATGGAGGAATGTGAAAATCTCTCTTGCGTCTCTCCTCCATGTCGCAATTATGATTGATTAGCTTCTTCATTCGCGCAAACTACAGTCTAAATACCCCTTTGTTGTGTTGCATTTTGTGATCTTCAATCACTTTTTTTAGAAAGCTTGACCAGTAAGAAAAAGTGTTTGGTGGAAGCCAAAAAGTGGGTGACCCACTTTATTCGCCAAGCGTATGATCTTCGCTTCGCGTGAACTCGTCTCAATTGAAGAGATCGAGCAAGCTCGAATTGACGTAACATGAAGCCTATTAACGGATAGTCCGAGCGCACGTTCAGATATTGGAGGATATGCTCCAAGCCTGTGTCGTTTATTTCGGAGGCTCGTTGGGCCAGTTCATGCCATTAGCAGAGTTTGCCTACAACAACAGCTACCAGTCCAGCATTCAGATGGCTCCATATGAGACGTTGTATGGTAGGCGAGTTCGGTCTCCAGTGGGATGGTTTTGAGCCGGGAGAGGCTCGGTTATTAGGTACAGATCTAGTTCAAGAGGCATTAGATAGCCTCAAGATCATTCAAGACAAACTTGAACAACTCAGTCTAGGCAGAATAGTTATGCAGACTGTATGGTCCGAGATATTGCTTTCATGGTTTGTCAGCGAGTGTTGCTCAGAGCGTCACCTATGAAGGGCGCGATGCGATTCGGGAAGTAGGGAAAGCTTATCCCTAGGTTCATTGCCATTTAAGATTCTTGATCTTGTGGGAGATCTGGCTTATAAACTTGCCTTGCCACGTAGCTTTTCAGCCATGCTTCCGGTTTTTCATGTATCCATGCTTCGGAGGTATAACGGCGATCCAACCAACATGTTAGATTTGAGCACTATCTAATTAGACAACGATCTATCTTATGAGGAGGAGCATGTGGCTATTTTGTATCGGCAAGTTCGACGGTTGAAGTCGGAGAGTTTTCCTTCAGTGCATGTTCAGTGGAGAGGTCAACCTCCTGTGGCATCGACCTGGGAGTCCAAGTCTGACATGTGTAGCCATTATCCTCATCTATTCCTCCACTCAGGTACTTCTTTCTTTTGTCTGTTCAAGGACGAACGATTGTTTTGGATGATGTGGTGACCCAAAGGGTCATCACCAGATTTCTTCCTTTTTTCGTGCTTTCGAGGCTTTAAAAACCTCGTTTTTAGTTGCCTCTATTGACGTGAGTAGTCCGAGCGCATATCTAGAAAACGTTATGTTGAAATATGTGAATTTTGTGAAATATTTGATAAATTTTAATATTAATATTATTAAAGTTGACTTTGATCAACATTTTGGTTAAACGTACCCGGACCCGTGATGTGACAGTCTCGAAGGTTCCGTAGAAAATATGGGACTCGAGCGTATTCCCGGAATCCAAATCGGAGGTCTCGAGCCCGAGTAATGAATTTTTTTAAAGAAATTGTTTTTTTAAATGATATGAAAATTCGAAATGAAAATGAGTTATAAAATATAGGTATCGGGCCCGTATTTTGGTTCCGACGTCCTGTACAGGTCTAAAATATGTGTTAAGCGCTTTTTATTAAGTTTGGTCGAAATTGGACGTTGTTTGATGTGTTTCAGACCTAAATATCTAATGTTGGAAGTTAATGAACTTAGAAAGTAAATAATAATTTTGAGGTTTGATTCATTAATTTTGATGTTCTTTTGGCTATTTGATCGCTCGAGTAAGTTCGTATGATGTTATTGAGTTAGTGTGTGTGTTAGGTTGGGAGCCTCGAGGGCTTAGGAGCATTTCGAAGGTGGTTCGGGGTGTTTTTGGCCGTAGAGTTATTGCGAGAATGTTGTTTCTGGTGTTACTGGGAATTTGTTATGTGCGATCACATTACTAGTCCTGCGATTGCATAGAGTCCTCTTCAATCATCCCAAATTTCTTCTATAGCTCGCATAAGCTCCCTTGTGATCGCATAGTTTGGCCAATCTCTTCAATGCGATTGCATTTCCTTCTATGTGCTCCCACGGTATTAGGTCTCACCCGAAATTTTGGCTTCCCTTTATTCTATGCGATCGCATGACCTCTTCTGCGATCGCATAAGCTAACTTCCCACTGCTTTATGCGGTCACATCAGTTGCCCCGCGATCGCATAGACCAAAAATGCCCAGTGATTTAAATTGCCCAAAACAGAACCCATTACGGGATTTTTCATCATTTTCAAACGAACTCCTATCCATATCACTTCATAAGCAATTTTGAAGATCTTCTTTTTCCATAGCTTCTTAGGTAAGTGTTCTTAACTTTATTCCCTCTTAATTTCCTTATCTAATCACTAATGTCCTAGCCCTAAATAATGAATTCAATGTCGAATTTGGGGGTTTTGGGTAGAGTTACGGTTTTTGCAATTTTTGGTGATTCAACCCCAACTTCGGGCCGAATATTGAAATAAACTATATATTTGAACTCATAGGGTTATGGGTGAACGGGTTTTGGTCCGAGCCTCGATTTTGGATCATGTGGGTCTGGGGTAATATTTTGGTATTTTTGGAAGAATGATAGGGACAACATTTCTAGGCTATGTGATTTTGTTTTTATGCCTTTATTGATATTATTGAATTGATTATGCCTAGATATCATTGTTTCAGAGTTGGATTATAAAGGAAAGGAAGTATTAGAGAGTTGATTGCTATTCTTGGATCGAGGTAGGTGTTTTTTCTAACTTTGGTTAAATGTGTTTG
This sequence comes from Nicotiana benthamiana, assembly GCA_034376525.1. NCBI lineage: Eukaryota > Viridiplantae > Streptophyta > Magnoliopsida > Solanales > Solanaceae > Nicotiana > Nicotiana benthamiana. Next base: position 93,245,597 of record CM067336.1, read on the forward strand.
AGTCGGACTTTGTGATACATCATTTTTGTTTCATTGATAAGCTTCCTAAAATATAAATGGTTGAGGAAAAATTGTGACTTGTATAATACTGGAGCGTTGGCTCGAACTAGATTTTGATAATTGAGAAAAAAGGGATTAAAAGAGGAAGTATTGTGATTATTCCCTTGCCGGAATTTAAGCATTATATGTATTCTTCCTTGCCGGGATATTTGGGATGTTAGTTGTACCCTTGCCGGGTTAAATATTTATGTTATTGAACTTCCCTAATGGGGCCTCCTTTAGAAAGATTATAAGTATTATTCATTGTGAAATGGGATCGTGTGGCGCGCTGTCCACTTATGAACTATGATATGGGATCGTGTGGCACACCGTTCACCTGTGAATTATGAAATAGGATCGTGTGGCGTGCTGACCACTTATTAGTACATACTATGGGATGGTGTGACATGTCATCCGCTTATGAAGTATGAAATGGAATCGTGTGGCATGCCGACCACTTATATATGAGTTATGGTGTTGATGTGGTTTAGTTGTTATATCTATTGATCTGTTTCATTGTATCTCTCCTGAGCATGCCCTTCCCCTTTTCAATTGATTTTTCTCCATTGTTATTTTTGTTGGCTTTGTATATATATCTGCAATTTAGTTATTGATAGGTCCTGTCTAGCCTCGTCACTACTTCGGTGGGCTTAGGCCTGGCACTTACCAGCACATGGGGTCGGTTGTGCTGATGCTACACTTCTGTGTTTTTTGCACAGATTACGATAACGGTGCAGCTTTTGCCCCACAGCAGTAGCGTATTGATCGGGAACTGACTTCAATCCAGGGACTTACGAGGTAGCCTAGCTGGCGTTCATAGACCGAAGTCCCTTTCCATATTTTTAATTTGTTTTCGTTGTACAGAGACAGACATCATGTGTTTTCTATTCAAACTTGTTTGTATTACTCTTTAAGACCTAGTACCTGGTGCTAGTTTCCCAAACCTGCCTGCTTATCGAATGCTACCCGCCTTTTCATTTCAGCCCCTTGCGCTAGCATCGTTCAGTTCCCGAGCCCCCTATCATCTGGGGATTCTTTTTTCATACGTAGTCTTTCAACACTTGATTCAATGGTGTCAAGCTCCTTCTACTTTGATGAGGAAACTTGTCAACTAGACTTAGCGGAATGTCCAGGGGCAAACCGGTCGTTAAGATAGAGTCGGTTGATCTCCAGGTTCTGATTCTGCCTCATCTGATAATTTCGTGAGCTAGTGACACCAGACTTTGAATAAAGATATATTTTAAACTTCTGCATTTTTAGTTTCAGTTAAACCAACTTAAAGAGAACTATTTATGTGAGTGCAATCACATAATAACTAGTTATTCGTCATATTTGCGACATTTATACTTTCGTTTTAATTTAAAATAATAAAAAGATTTAGCTACTGTAATAGATAACTACTTACGTCAGTGCAATCATATTCATCTTTTTTCTAATGCTTTTTCCAGCCTCTGATGATTACTTGAAGTATTCAGTGTTAATGGTACTAAATGTTATAGTCAAAAGATTAATAAAGAAAAAGATCTGAAAACGAAAGAAAGTAGATAAAGGGAAAGAGAAAAGGAGTCTCGCGATGATTGACAGACGTGTGAAACATTCTGAATCATGTATATTAATCAACTTCATAATTATTAGCGACAATTTCATGCACAGACAGTCAAATTTTACAAATTTGAAGACCATAAATATTAATTAAACACAACACAACTATCAAAAGAGAGTCCGTCTGCTCAAATTTATTGCTTTGGTCAAGAAAGTTAAAGCTTTAATTAGTGGAAAGTTCAGTAACATTTGGTTCTATGGGGTGCTTATGGAACTCTTACTTTCTTGGTCCTTTCACTTTCATATCAACACGAGTTATTAATCCTTTATAAAAAATTTTGAATTTCAGAACTCTTTTAGCTCTTCAATATGCAGTGGGGAGCCATAATATTTATTGAGGAGTGTCAATATATATAAAAATAAAATATATGAAAAACTATTAATGAAAATTATTATATAATATATATGCATATAATTTTTGTTAACCTACTTAAACAGTGTATTTTTCCCGCGAGGTGGCTCCGCCACAGTGGCTATGTGTGTGACCATAAAAAGGGATATAGGAAAAAAAGAAGATAAAGGAACAAGCTTAATGGGGTTTAGAAGAAAGCAACTGGCCAGTATATCCAATTATTATCTTAGCTTTGTACCCTAATGATATCGAAAAGACATCTTTTGGGTAATGCCATAAACTGTACACGTTGCCAAATCTTGCTGAGGGGACATGTTTTTCTTAAAGAAGTGTCTCTAGAAAACCACTTTCAACGCATAAGTTGTGAGTTCGAATCTCCTCAAGAATAAGGTGGGAAGTTTTTGGAGGAAAAAATATCGGGGGTTTATTTGGAAATAGCGTCTCTAACTAAGGGTAGGGGTAAGGTCTGCATACATATTACCCTCCTAGACCCCACTAAGTAAGATTATATTGGGTCGTTGTTGTTGTCATCTCTAGAAAACCACCATGTTAACTCATTTCTTACAAAGACTATCTCCACCAAGGCACTGTTCTTTTGGTTTTGGATAATAATCTTTTTCAATAATTTAATTACTGTTATCTCAGAGATTTGTCTTTTTCTAAACTTCGGAAAACAAGAAAAGCTAGTACTAATTTAATAAGATATGAATAAAGTAGACTATATGGGTAGAGTTAAAATCTACTGAATAAACCTATATCTCCCTTGCAAGAACAAGGGAATAACAACTAATTAATCGTGTGGTGGGATGAAAGAGATTCTTTAATATTTTTTATTAAGGGCTTATCTCACAAAGAAATTCCGGGTAGAAAATTCTTTTCCCTTTAAGAAACCTTATGTGGAGTAGACTCGAATAAGTGGGGCTAATGAACTCCTGATACCTTATGGTTAAGTAATAAAGATAACTTTAAAAAAAAGGAAGCAGATATACTAACTTGCTTGGAGATCTAATTTTATAGTAGGGGCTAGGGGGTGTTTACCATGCTGTGATCGTGTACGTATGTGTTTATGCATGTTTTTTTTATAAGTGAATTTCCCGGTTTAAATTCTGAAAAAGAGGGGCGATATTGTTTGCTAAGGTAAGATGGCTGAACGTTTGAAACTGATCGTGTGCTATTTAGTCCATATTGGTAAGGGGTGGTGCAGTCCATAATGGTGGAGGATAACAATAACAATAGTGTTGTTGATTTGTGGTGAAAGTGAAGGAGTGATAATGAAACTTCATTTTTACATAAATTCTTGAATATATAACGTTTTGATAATATTATTATTCTATAATAGATCTTTATTATTATGATCTATCGAGACCCATTAAGTAATTGTAAAAATTAAACAAACAAAATTAATGATTAAGATCTGAAAAATTAAGATACAGATGCAAAAAAAAAAAATACACTTAATGATTAGGACCTGAATTATAAAGATTCAGATACACATTAAGTACACACAGATGAGGCCAGATTTTACTATAGACCTTAATCATTAAGATCTATCAGACCTATTAAGTTGTCGTATAACTGGAAAAGAAAATAGAATTAATGATTAGGATATAAAAAAACAAGCGCACTTAATAACATATATCTGAATGATGAAGATATATACCTCCATTAAGTACAAACAAATAAGGTCTTACTGTGAACTATCGTGACAGCACCAAGTCTTAGCGACTATTATGCAAAAATTAAACAAAGATACGAAAACTAACAATTTAACAGGTAAATATAATAAAGGAATTTAAAATATTGCTCGACATATTCAATAAAACACTCTCGAACTGAACATATGCACTCCAAAAATCCAAAATATAATGAATCACAAGATACAATACATAGTGTTTCTAACTCCACAAATCTATCAAGGAAGAATATACAGGAAGTCTATAACTAAAGGAAGAATAGAGAGGTACTTCTAGGTCCACGGACGCGACTGTTATACCTTAAAGTCTCTAAGATCTCCTCTCCTCACTGGAAGAATGGCTGAGAAGTGGTACCTGGATATGTACCTGAAAATATGTGTAGAAAAGGGCATGAGCACACCATAGGGTACCCAATAGGTGTCAAGCCTAATCTCGATCAAGTAGTGATGAGATCAGTTCAGGGCCCTACTGGTTCATTCATATAATAAGATAACACAGTATGGAATACCGTAGTAGAGTTAAAAAATAGTAATAATCAATGAAAAATAATATCATAGGATGAAATATTCTGTACACAAAGATATAACTAGTGGATCTCCTAGATACCGACCCGTAGACCCAAATGTAAATGTACGGAGGATCTTATAAGATGTCGTCACGTAGTCCAAATCGTAAATGTATAGGAGGATCTCTCGAAATACCCTTCCATATTAAAAAAGGTAAATATCCAGTATAGGGGGATCTCCCGGGACACCGTATTGTAGACCCAAACTAAACATATATGGGATCTCCTAGAATAAATTTCATAGTCCCAAAATAAATACACATCTTATTATCTATACACAACAATTCCATCTAGGAAAAATATGTGGTTCTAATCAAGTTCGTAGCAAAGAAGAAAGGTAATTCTTACTCTGAACATGCTACACAGAATCCAATTAAGTAGCTAAAGCTGATAAGAGATCTAAGACACCTAAGCATGCTTTCCTAAGCTGAACATGAGGCTACATATACTAGTATGACTCTTCCGAACGTGTTTTTGTCAGGTTTTTTATCGAAACCATGTTCTGATGAAATTCGAAGTTCTTAGACTCAAATTCTTGATTAATTCGATTTTACGGCGTTGATTTTGAGGTTCAGGTATTGGTACAAGTTTGAATAATGTTATGACATATGTCTGTAGGTTTGGTTGTGGTCCTAGGGCCTCGGCTATGTTTTGGATGCTCAACGGAGCATTTTGGAGTTGTGAAAATTACAGAAAATCCTATTGTTGTTGCAGGTTCCATTACCTTTTTCACTTCGCGTAGCTTTGACCTTATTCTTCTACGCTTTCGTGTAGAGTAATTCTTGAGGAGGACCAGTTTCCTCATAGCGTATATGTCTAGGCCATCGTGTTTGCATCACTTCATTTACTTCATGGCGTAAGAGTTCTTCTGTCGTATTCACGTAGCATCACCAGTCCAGGTGTAACACCCCAGACTATAGACAGAGTCCTATATTGGAAAAACACAAGAGGGATGTTGGGTATATAAGTTAAAAAGTCTTAGACCCTACAGACATGTTTTAAACCCGTGAGGGCCTGCCCAGAGGGGACACTGTCACAAGCAGGATGGGGTATTACACCGGGCCATCGCGTTGGCGAAGGGAATTTTTGGCAGCCTTCATTTTTCTTCTTCATGAGCGCGAGACTTCCTATATGTTCGCGATGCATTAAATACCTTGAAAGATATAAACATTTCAAAATCTGAGGGTTAGCCATTTTTTTCAAAGTACAAGCATGTGAGCTTAGATTTGGGACAAAATTCGAGGGATAGTCGAGGGCAACTACTGGATTTGGGCCATTTGGAGTTGGATACTCATGGCAAATGTATGGTTTCTAATTGATTTTTGTGCTGGTTTGATGTAAGTGTCTTGTCTAACCTAGTGTGGGGGACCTTTCTCTTTTGGGGCATGATATTTTATATTTGAATGCCTCGTACGTGAGGTGACGAGCGTGTGCTTGATCTAATTGTTAAAAGTACAATTTTTACATGAAGTATTTCAATTGGGTTTTCTTGCTTACTTGTTTATTCTAATTGTATGTTTTTCCTGTGTTTGTTTGGAGAAGCATGTTTAGTTTATTTACTTGTCTATTGGCTTATGGTGTGTTTTAAATTTAGGACTACAGGACGGCATCCCGAAAGATCCCCTGCACGTGATATATTCTAGACTAAGAGTGTGGGATACCGAGAGATCCCTAGCACATGTATATATAGGTATTGAGGATACCAAGACCTCATCGGGATACCAACAGATCCCTCGTGTATAAGATACGGATACCACGATATCCTAGGGATACCAAGATATCCCTCGCGTATATAATGAGGATACCAAGAGATCCTTGGGATACCAAGGGATCCTCGACTATTATTTCCTGTTGTGAGTAGTATTCCTTCTATTGTTTTGTTTCTTCTTTCTATTACTGGTTTCCTTATTTATCCTATTTAGATTCTCATTGTAGACTTTATGTATATTATTTTCCTTATCCTATCCTTTATTATGTTTTATCTCGGTAGGGCCCAGACCTTCCTCATCACAACCTGATCAAGGTTAGGCTTGGCACTTACTGAGTATAGCTCTGGTGTACTCCTGGCCCTTTTGCGCATGTTTTAGCATGTGTAGATCAAGGTACTTCCACCCAGGTCTATCATCCTCGACGCAGAGAGATCTATCTGAGGCTTCGAGGCACTTCTGCCGCGTTCGCAGACAAGGAGTCTCTATCTTATTCCAGCTTTAGTTGATAGCTTTCCTTTCTTTTAGTTGTTTAAACATTCTGGTGTTAGAGTAGTGTATTACTCTTCTATTAGCCTGTGTTTCCCGTGAGTTTCCGGGTTTTGATATGTTGTTACGGATATTCTGTGATGATTGAGTTGTATATACTGAGTGGCACTTATATACAGTTTCTCTTGTAAATGTTCAAGCTTAATTGTTTATTTTTTGCGAGTTTAATTTCTTTTTCCGCATTATAAGGCTTGCCTAGTCGTAAGGACTAGGTGTCGTCACGACATGTTCATGGTGGGTGAGCTGGGGTCGTGTCGAGTTGGTATAAGAGCTCTAAGTTCATTGGTGTCACAAGACACATTCCAGTTTGTTAGAGTCTCGATGATCGGTAACTAGATGTCTGTACTTATCTACGAGAGGCTACGTAACTATTTAGGTAAAATCTTCAATTCATTTGATATCATTTTCGTGCGATATTTTTCATATTAATTCTAAACATTTGTATTCTATTCTCTTACAGATTGTGAGGATATATGCTACTCGGGAGAATCATGCACCCGCCGCCCCTCTACTGCCACCGTAAGAGGCAAGGGACGAGGAAGAGGCCGTAGACACGCATGTGGTGCAGCCAGAGCACCAGCGCAAGCTGCCTCTGAAGTACCGCCAGGAGATCCAGCCAAAGTTCAGGCACCTGACACGCCTACAGCTACTGCTACTCCAGCCCTTCAGGAGACTTTTGTACAGTTTATGAATATGTACACCACATTCTCTCAGGCAGGTTTGCATCCCCTTGCTCCAGCCAGATCCCAGGGAGGGGCAGGGGCACATACTCCGCCGCCCACACTCTTGAGATGCGAGTGCAGTTTTAGCAGGTCCTAGAGATCATTGTGGTACAGCCTGCAGTACCAGTTCAGCCCGAGGATGGGACACCTGCTTCTCAGGATGAGCAACGGAGGCTTGAGAGATTCAAGAAGTATCATCCTCTGGTTTCAGTGGATTATCATCAGCGGATGCCTAGGGATTTCTAGAGGAGTGACATCGTATTCTTTGTACGTTGGGCATAGCGAGATCTGGGAGGGTATCCTTTATTGCCTTCAAACTTCGAGGAGCCGCCTATGATTGGCGACGCACTTATGATATAGACAGTCCAGTCGAGGCTACTTCACTGACTTGGACCCACTTATCGAATATGTTCAAAAGAGATTTTGTACCTCAGAGCATTAGGGATACGTGGCGGACAGAGTTTGAGCATTTTTTCTATAGTGTTATGACCGTTTCGGATTATGCTATCTGTTATACCCGATTAGCTAGGCATGAACCAGCCTTGGTTGCTACTGTCCGCGAGAGAGCTTGCTGGTTCATTAAGGGTTTTATACCACCCATCACATCTAGCATGGATTGAGAGTTGGAGATTGACATTCCTTATCATCAGGTAGTGATCATTGCTAGGAGGAAGAGGGTATGCTCGCTAGGGAGCGATAGGAGAGGGAGGTTATTCGGTCCCGAGAGTCGCGCCACTACTCTGGTGCATGTACCCCAACAACAGGTTGTCATTGTAGGGGTTATATGGGTCTCACCATTCATTCAGCTTTTCTATCAGCCAGCAATGCTCCAGCTCCTCCTAGATCTTAGGAGCGTTACTGCACCTCCAGTTTCTAGCTGGTCTCCTGCGCAGGGTGCTTTTAGAGTTTAGTCCAATAGACCTGGCCTTAGTATGTCACAACTACCACATCCTTCCAAAGCTTATTTTGAGTGTGGTGACACCCGCCATGTGGTGAGGGATTTCCCTAGAGTTGGGAGGAGTGCACCTCCATAGACTTCTCAGCCACAACGTGCTAAATAGAGTTCTCAAGCCATGATACTGCTTCATATGCTACCCCATCTACCCAGCCAGCTTGGGACGGAGGACGGGGAGGTAGAGGTCACCCTCAAGGGGGAGACCATGCCAGACATTTTGCCATTCATGCTTGTACCGAGGATGTTGCTTCTAATTCTGTCATTACAGGTATTATACGGGTTTGTCTCAAAGATGCGTCGGTTATATTCAATTCAGGCTCCACTCATTCTTATCTGTCTTCTTATTTTATCTCCATATTAGGGTGTAACCCATCATTCTTTGAGTTCTCCTATTTATGTTTCCAGTACTATGTGAGATTCTGTTGTTATGGACCACATTTATCGATCATGTTTGGTTACTATTTGTGTCTTTGAGACCAGAGCAAATTTATTGTTACTCAATATGGTGGATTTTGATATTATTTTGGGCATGGATAGGTTGTCGCCCCATTATGATATTCTTGATTGCCACGCCAAGACCGTGACGCTGGCTATGCCAGGTATTCCGTGTGTTGAGTGGATTGGTACTTTTGATCACAATCCCAATAGAGTTATCTTTTTCCTTAAGGATCGGTGTATGGTTTAGAATGGGTATGCTGTATAATTAGCTTATGTAAGAGATGTTAGTGTTGATACCCTTTATGTTGATTCAGTCCCAGTGGTACGGGATTATCCCCATGTGTTTCATGGTGATCTTTCGGGCATGTTTGCCGATTGAGATATTAATTTTGGCATTGATTAGTATCGACGCCCCCATTTTCTCGCGAAAGATGGTTTCAACATTATGGATGAAAAAACTCTTTTATTCCCTGTTGTGAATTGGGATATGGTTTTTAGAGAGTCGCCACCTAATGATTATAGTGCATTAGGACACTTAAAGATGAGAAAAGATTTTTTGAAGGAAAACCAGAGTTTGGGTAAGGGATTGAGATTATCTCGAGGGATAGGTGTTTGTCCCCCCTAAAGATCAACTAGTATGGTTCTCGGCCCTGCTTAATTGTGACTTTAAGAAGAGTGGGAATAAATAAGCGAAGTTTGCATGTAAGAAGTATAAACAAGTTGAAAATTTTGAAAGAAGAAAGACATACGTGATTTTGAAAGGAGGAAGCTTAGTTGGATAAAACATTAATCTAACAAAAATATCAATAAATAAATAAGGAGAAAAGGGGTTCTAGGGTTAAATATAATATGGATCACTATGGTGCAATACCCTGCAATAATTCTCACACGAGATATTAGCGCACCATTCATCATATCCATATTCTACCCTTCCCACCCCGTAAATGTATTTAAACGCGATTAGTCCGATTTACTTATTGCATGCTAGTACTCGTCACAAGCTATCAGTCCCGCGGTATTAGGACTTCTAATCCTAAAGGGAAAGAAGGGGATAGAGGCATATATGGGATTTAAAATGACAAAATACTAGTTTCCACAACCAAAAAACAAATAAAAAATACGGGGATTGACAAACAAACATGCAAAGGCTCATGTAAAACCCTCTAAATCACATAGCAATTAGTCTAGCATGCCTTACACATACAAGTAAGTCTAAAATCAGAACTTAAGCGACAGACGGACCAGTTTAACACATAGGATTAGATAAAACGTCTACATTGGGCAACGTGGATCCAATTGTTAGGATTTGAAGCATTTTAACTAATTATTTATTAAGGGCCTAATACAAAAAAGGATTGGAAACAGAAGCTGAAGCTTGTATAAGTTTAGAAGGGTTTCGAAAATTGACAACATTGTTTAAAGAAATGTACAGTAGAGTTTTCAGAAGTAAAGTGTTAATAAAAGGAAGCGAGAGTTTGAAATTTTTTTTGAAATTAACTTCATGAATTAAAATTCAAATAGAGAATTGGAAAAAATAGATATTAGAGATAGGAATACGTGTTTAAAAAGTTGCAGATAGGTTTGGACGAATTTGTTGAAACGTTGAAATAGTTACGGGATTACTACTTATATAACTTAAGTGAACTTGAGATCCTATAGGCAGGATATCTACTTTGGTTTTATTGACTCATTTTTATTTTAAGCATTAAAGGTAGGCAAGTATTGTATTACCCTATTGTTAGCCTATCTTTTATGCAATTCTATAGGCATGATTTCTATATGTTTGAATGAAGAAGAATGCAAAGCCTATAGACATGATCTCTAGTTGATTTAAAGTATTAAACCTATATGCATGATATATAAGTGGTCGAATTCAAACATTAAAGCCCTATCAGCATGATATCTAGGCGATTCAAAGTATTAAAACCCTATAGGCATGATGTCTAGGTGATTCAAAGTATTAAAACGTTATAGGCATTATATCTAGGTAATTAAACAAACAATATTGATCATATAGGCATGATCTCTACCCTTTAACATATTCAAGCAACTAAAAACCCCACTCCTACCCTTTACTACTATACTCCTCGAATTCTTTTTACAAAGTTATTACTACCGAACCAAAACCAAAAAATAAATAAAATACATCACAGCCCACAGATAGATCCAAACTGCCTATTGCAATATCAATATCCAATACATGTGTTTTACCAAATCTGGATTCCAGATTCCAAGGCCTTTTATTATTCCGAGTGTTTCAAAGTTCCAAGGAGCTTCAAGAGCTCAGGCAATGCTTACACTCTGAAGAGTGAATATTGTAACAGAGTAGTGCAAGTGTGGAATTACCAGCCCCCAGGCATCCAAGTTCACAGGAAACTCCAAGGTCCCTAAGCATGGCTTACCAAAGGCGGGTAGAAATTAAGAATTAGGAGTAAGTGCAAAGTGAGAGAGGAACCACCGCAGGGGGTGGTCATACCCAGCCATGGCATAGACTGGCAGACCCCCTGACCCCTTGCTCATATTCAAAAAAATAAAAGCTCACTCTTAGAGATTCAAACTCAGGCCCGAATAGTGATTAGGACACCAACAGACCCAAATTAAATCTCAACACATATAGGGGAGAGGGAATAGGACAGCTACTGAGTGAAGACTCAGGAGAGTCTAGTTCTGGATCACAGACAACAATTCAAATTGATGCCATGGCTCAGGACAATACTCACATATAAAGGTAGTAGAGGGAAATGGTTAAAAGCATTACATAAAGAAGCATAACATGCTTGAAGGTAATCAATAGTGCATGAAAGCATAAGTAAACAAAGAAAGAAAGAAGTGTAGAATAAGAGAAGTTGAACATATAACCAAAGGGTGCTATTTTACTGGGAAAACATACTAGTCACAAGTTTACAACAACGGAATAGCAATAGCAAACAAATAGCGAGGCAGTCAATAGGAACAAACCCAAGGAACTTTAACAAATACTTAAGAGTTAAGAGAAACTCCAGGAGATTCAGACAGCAGGAGGTCAAAGTGCAGAGCGCTCAGCCGTAGTACAGAAAACAGAGAGCAGTAATAATAGTAGAGAGTGGTAAAGAATATTTCGTGACTGAAATATCTGTGGAATTGTTATTTTTTTAAGTGAATTATGATTTGAAGTGAAATTTATCGATGAATGAATGAAGAGAGGATCATGTATTTATACTTGAATTCATGTAGGTAAGCAAGGAAAGAAAATAATCAAGTATCAATCAGAAAACAATCAGTAGAAGGGAATTACATTAATTAAGGAGTTCAAAATTTGAACGGTGAAAGAGCAGAAGCTATTTAAGGAAAGGGAATCAAGTAGCATATCATGCACAACATGCAAATAAGGGGTAAACACATAAGGGAAAGTTTGAAACACACGGTTTAAGTAAATAAGGCAAGAAGTAAATCAACTAGTACATAGTAAATCAGGGAATCAAAGATTCGAAATCAATAATGAACCAAGTGAGAAAATAAGGAATAGAAAATTTCAATTTAGACAAGGAAAGAATCAATCAAGTTCACACAATGGCAGTAATGGCAGTCTGAAATCAATTCCCAAAATTAGAGGCTACTATGAGATGAAACATCTACATATAAAGACGCGTAAGTTTTGAATATGCAAGGCTAGAACAAAACAAAGAAAAGTGTCATGCAACCAAAATTAGTGAGTAGGGAACTATTAAGTAAGGGGAAACATCAATATTTGGTGTAAATATAATGATGGAAAATAAATGACTCCCAAAAATGAGCAATTTGGGAATAATTATAGAGGTTTTATACTGTGAAAATAAACAATAAATTAATTCTAAAAATCTTTAAAAAAATAGGAAAAATATTAAACCTTTGGGGATGCTTGTATATGCATATTCATGTTATTTTGAAAGTATTTTTTGGTATAGAAAATACATTGGAAAAAATTGGGTATCAACAGCTGCCCCTCTTTAACCGAGGAGGACGATTGTGGGGCAAAGATAAGATGGCCAATTTTGATCGGAGTCGGCGATTGCGAAAGAATTTTGACCGCACTCTGGTTTCTGAGCTACCTACATATCCATGGTTTTATAGAATTCAGGCTATATTTTTTTTAGAAACCAATGATGGGGATTAGGAAAAATGCACGCGATGGTCTAGTTTGAGAAAGGTTACGAAGTCGAACAGATTGAGAAAAATCGGCAAGGGAGCGCTCCCGCTGAGACGGTGATTTTTTAGCCGATGTACCTGTGAATAAAAGACGCAGTGTATATTTTTTCATAATTTAAACATGATGTAAGTTCCTATTTGGACCATGATTGTTCCCTTTAGACAGTTAGGATTGTGTGCTTAGACTATGCTGTCTCGGGCCATGAAGAGCATAAAGTTAAGATTCGCAAGCCATGAAATGATGTTCTTGGGCTATGCAGATGGTGCCTCCAAACTATGATGCCTTTGAATAAGTTGGCGATCTTTCATCCCATGAGAAGGTGTCAATCTTTCAGCCAAATGAATGCAAGGATGGCGATCTTTCAGCTAGAGCTAGAATTTAAATTGCAGGTGGCGATATTTTGAAGATTAAAAGTGGCGATATTACAACCATGCAGGAGACAATGCTTAGTCTCGGAAGGCAGATAGGTAACCTTATGCAGGATGGAGGTAGTGCTTAACCTCGAAAGGCAGAAGATAGTCTTATTCGATGTGGATGGAGATAGAGCTTAGTCTCGGAAGGCACATAAGTAGCCTTATGCAGAATGGAGGTAGTGCTTAACCTTCAGAAAAATAGCCTTGTGCAATGCAGATGGAGACAGAGCTTAGTCTCGAAAATCAGTTAAGTAGCCATATGCAGGATGGAGGTAGAGCTTAACCTCAGAAGGTAGAAAAGTAGCCATATACAATGTAGATGGAGATAGAGCTTACCCTCGAAAGGCATATAAGTAACCTTATGCAGGATGGAGGTAGTGCTTAACCTCCGAAGGTTGAAATGTAGCCTTATGCAATCCATATTGAAACAGATCTTAGTATCGAAAGGTAGATAAGTAGCCATATGCAAGACGGAGGTAGTGCTTAACCTCGAAAGGTAGAAAAGTAGCCTTATGCCATGGAGATGGAGGCAGAGCTTAGTCTAGAAAGGCAAATAAGTAGCCTTATGCAGGATGGAGGTAGTGATTAACCTCGGAAGGTAGAAAGGTAGACTTATGCAATGCAGATGGAGATAGAGATTAGTCTGGAAAGACAGATAAGTAGCCTTATGTAGGATGGAGGTAGTGCTTAACATCGGAAGGCAGAAAGGTAGCCATATGCAATGCAGATGGAGACCAAGCTTAGTCTCGAAAGGGAAAAAGTATCCTTATGCAAAAAATGCAGAAAATGTAAAGAGTGAATAGTAAAGATATTTTCTTAGCTAACCACTAATTATGATATCGTGGTTGCTGGGGATGTTAGGTGTATATAGTAACTTTGAGAATGAGCGATTGTTCTTCACTCCTGAAGAGCACGAGTGTGTGAATGTATTAAATAATTTGTGACCTGAGGTGTCTGCATTCAAAGCAAAATCGTGAGTTCTATAGAGGGGAAATGTTAGTTCGTATCCCCTGGCTATTGACGTTACGTATCCTCGGGGTAACATTGCTAAACAACAACGATACAAATGCTATTTATGCATAATTCAGTAAATATAATGTAAGTACATATTTGGAAAACTGATTTTATTTTGGATGAACCAATAACTGCAACGTGCTTCAAAGACACGGTAACCTCGCTCGTCCGGAATTTTGAGGGTCCTCCTCAAAATTCTTCCCCAGTTTACTAGGCTGGCTCTGCTGACGGTTGTGATGAATCACTGAAGGCGGATCGGCTCCAAAATTTTGAGGGTCCCCTCAAATTTCTGCCCTAGTTTACTAGGTTCATGCTCATGCGAAAACTGACAAAGTGACTTCAGAATTTTTAGGGTCCTCCTCAAAATTCTGCTCCAGTTCTAATATCGGGGAAAGATGGAAATTTAATTATAATGTGACCAAACCCATAGGGCTACCTATGTATCCCATCTTTAATGGGAATCAGGTCAGGCGTAGTTCAAATTATATCATAGAGAAAAATATGTAATCAAATGTAGTATCTCTTTACTATGTCTTAGTTGATCGGCTTTGACCAGTTAGAACTCGGTAAACCATATACAGACCCTGCCAATTAGGATAAAATTTTCCCTTCGCTTCATCTTGATGCAGAAATATTTTCTTAAAAGGAATATCGAGCCTCGTACGGGGTAAACTTCTTGCTAAGGTAATAGATGGCTTTCTCCTTTTTCTCGTTTCATCATGTTATCCTAAGACACAACCAAACGGTCCATCCAATACTGTGAGATAAATTAATAATGTCTCCCTGGTTTAGGCGGAACAAAGACTAGTGGCGTTGACAAATATTCCTTGATTGTGTCGAAAGCCTTCTAACAGTCATCAATCTATTTAGCGGCACCGTCCTTCTTTAGCATCTTGAAGATAAGTTCACAAATAAGAGTGGACTAGGCTATGAACCGGCTGATATAGTTGAGTCTTCCCAGAAAACCGATTACCCTTCTTGATCTTTGGTGGTGGAAACTCTTTAATGGATATGACGGTTGACGGATCCAATTCTATTCCCCGGAGACCCACAATGTAGCCCAATAACTTTCTGGCAGGGACCTCAAATGCACACTTGGCGGGATTCAGTTTCAAGTTGTATCTCCTCAATCTATTGAAGAACTTCCTCAAATCTTCCATGTGATCTGTAGATTTCTTGGACTTGATGATGACGTCATCCACATACACCTCGATTTCTTTATGTATCATGTCATGAAAGATAGTGGTCATGGCCCTCATGTAGGTAGAACCAGCATTTTTCAAATCGAACAACATCATTTCATAACAGTACATCCCCCATGGCGTGATGAACGTTGTTTTCTCTACATCTTCTTCATCTATCCATATCTGATGGTATCCAACAAAACAATCAACGAACGAGTATAGCTCATGTTTTGCGCAGTTGTCAATCAATATGTGTATATCTGGCAAAGGGAAGTCGTCATTAGGACTGGCTCGGTTGAGATCCCGGTATTCGACACACACTCTAACATTCCTGTCCTTCTTTGGTACAAGCACGATATCGGCTAAACATGTCGAATACTCTACCACTTCGAGAACCCTGTCTTTGACTTGCTTGGTAACCTCTTCTTTGATTTTGCAGACTCATGCCCGGATTGAATTTTCTAAGCTTCTATGTTTCTGGCTGGCACACGGGATCCATCGGTAACTTCTAAGCCATAATGGATGTGCTGAGACCGATCATGTCGTCATAAGACCATGCAAAGATATCCTCATACACTTTTAAGAACTCTGTGTACTCTTTCTTGTCCGATGGCGACAAATGTACACTTATGCACGTTTCTTTGACATTATCTGAGTCTCCCAAATTAACAACCTCAGTTTCGTCAAAATTGGACTTAGGCCTATTCTAAAAATTCTCGACCTCCCTGCCAACCTCTTCTAGTATTTCGTCCTCTTCTGAATCCATGTCCATTTGCTGCATTGCCTTATTGCAAGTCACATTCGTTGGTTCATTATCAAGATATGTAATAATAATGCTATGTAAAATTAAGTAAGTGGTAGGGATAAGTAATAAGACCGAGATGTAAAGATAAAATTGGAAAATACTTTATATTAAATTCATAGTTATTTGAAACATCGGAGCTCTTTTCAAAAGTAAAGACAATGCGGAAAAGTAAAATCAACTAAAAAGTAAAACGTGATGCATAGTGCGTCATTTAGCCTTGCTACCCCAAAGCTCTTCGGGCACTGGTGGTTCTGACTGACCAATTGGCGAGGCGTTCTCCTCGGTTCACAATTTGAATGGAAGGGCCTTCTTCCCCCTCTTCCTCGAAGATAACACAACAATCCATATCATCCTCAAGAAATAGATTCTTCGTTGTTGCCAGCGCCTCGTCTTCGTATGATCCATACATAACGTCGGTCGACTAAAAAGTCTGCTCCAGATGGGGTATGGGATGTTTTAATGGATAGTAGGGACTGTGCCATTGTGGTGACCAATAATTGAAATCCTCCCAGCTATACTCGTACCCCATGCCAAAAGTGGTACCATGCTTCTTCAACTTGATAGGTTTGGTGATGCCCTGAAGATTTTTTCCAAGTCCCTTTTTGGGCTCGTATCCTCTCCAATTCAGAGTGCTCTCAATTTTTTTATCCCACCACTTGGTCTTGTCTATGGCGTTGACCCATTCAATGTGGTGGTATGTTTCTCCATCTATTTTCCTTCATCTTCCGATCATCAGGATGGTTTGGCGGCTGTATATAGGGTTGCTACCATCTCCACGGATGATCACTTCCTGATGATTCCATTCAAATTTCACAGCCTGTTGTAAGGCTGATGCAGTAGCCCCAGTGGCGTGGATCTAGGGTCGTCCCTGCAACAAATTATAGGATGCTGGCACATCTATGACTTGTAAGTTAATATCGAACCAGGTAGGTCCCATCTATAAGCACAACATAATTTCTCCAATTGTGGATCTTTTAGACCCATCAAAAACTTTGACATTGATAGCTCCATCTTTGATTTCATACAAACCTTTACCCAATTTCCGGAGAGTTATTACCGGATAGATGTTAAGGCTGGATCCCTCGTCGACTAAGATCCTGGTGATAAAATAATCCTCGCATTGCGTAGTGATGTGCAATGCCTTATTGTGACTAAGCCCTTCTGGTGTTAACTTATCCTCGTGAAAGGTGATCTTGTTGATTTCCAGTACTTGCCCCACCATATTTTTATTTTCGCCACCTGTTATGTTGCTGGGAACATAAGCTTCACTCAATATTTTCATTAAGGCATTTTTATGCGCTTTGCTGAAGAGCCAGAATAGAAATTTGTGCTGGTGTTTCCTTTAGTTTCTCAACGAATGAGTACTCTTTGGCTTTTATCAAGTTTAACCAGCTCATCTAGAGGCTTGCTTGCTAGACTCAGCCAAATGTTATGGTGTGTATATCATGCATGTCCTGGTCATGCGTTGCACGCGATTGTCACTCTAGTATATGTTTTTCCTTTCCTTCTAATCTTAATTGTGTAGTCTCAAGGTATGGTGTTCGACTTAAACGGGGTCACATCTATCATGGCAACCAAAATTGGCATCCGGGGAGGGCTTCGGTCAATTGGCTTGGCTATGGCGGTATATTGTCTTGGAGGGCTTCGGTCAAAATTTTGTCTGGGTAGAGGAAAGTTTTGCCGGGTAGGTGGTGACTAGCGATAAGGTTGAGAGTTGTATGCTTGGTATACAAGTGTGGTTTTGGAATACCTGGGTAAGGTTGCTTAATATGTGAATGGTGGAGGTGATTGGTAGGCACATGGCGGCATCTGGTATGTAGGTGAGGGTGCTTGGTAATTTATGGTATGTTGATATGTGAGTGGAGTTGAGGGATAGGTCTGGTACTTCACAGGGGAATACTGCGCAGCCATTGTGGAATTTACGTCCTTTTTCTTTGATGAGCCACCAGACTTTAAAGCCTTGTTGGTAGCTCGCAATGCCTTGAGGTTAGTGACCATACCATTTTTGATGCCTTCTTCATTCCTTACTCCCAACTTGATGATCTCGAAGAACTTTTGACCCTCTATTAGCATCAGCTTTCGTAGTATTGCGGATCCTGAGCACGGACAAAGAACAAGTTCATTTGTTCTTCCTCCAAGGCTGGGCTGACCTTAGCAACTTCTGACCTCTAACAAGTAACATACTCGCAAAAGGTCTCTGTGGGTTTCTTTTTTAGATTCTTGATATAGGACACACCTGGTGCGTTTTTAGTGTTGAACCTAAATCGGTTAATAAAGTCAGAGGCCATGTTCACCTAACTTGTCCATTTCTTTACATCCTGGCTGATATACCATGATAAAGCATCGCCTTTCAAAATCCTCATAAACAGCTTCATGCGAATTTTCTCGTCCCTTCCAACTCCTACCAGCTTATCACAATACATTCTCATGTGGACCCTAGGATCACATGTCCGATAGAACATCTCAAACTTGGGAGGTTTGTACCCTTGCCAAAGCTCAACATCTCGCTACCCACAAAGATCTTCATATTTCAACCCTTCAACACCTTTACTACCTTCGAAACCTTGGACCCGGTTAATCAACTTCTTGAGTTCAGCGGCCAAATTTTGAATGATGGAGCCTTTTCCATCTGATTCAGGTACAATTTTGATTGGCTAAGTTTAGTGGGGTATAGTGTCCACAGAGATAGGAGTGTTATGGTCTTTTGTGGTGTTTTGTGGTTCGGGAATGAGAAGTGGAGTATTATTGCATGTGCTGCAGGCTTGGACTTGAGTGGGTTGTTTTGGTGATTGTAAGGTATTTTGTGGAGGTGAAGGGTTTTTGTTGTTAACAATAGGAGCTGCAAGAGTGATTGACAAGCTTGCTAGGTTCCTAACTAGGTCCAATTCCTCCAGAAATCTCAGCAAAGTTTGCTCAAGATGAGCAACAGTCTCCTTGGTAATTATAGCATTTTGAGAAGTTTCCTCAAGTTTCTTTCTAGTGCTTGCATCTCACATTTTGTCTTTGTTCCTGTTTTTGGTAGGACTCGGAGGAAGAGGTGGTGGTGGAGGACCCTTGGATCTTGTTGAGTATGTTAATGGTGCCAGAATGCAAGAACTAACCTTTAGGGATGGGAATAAAAATAAAAGAAAAACAAAAAGGCAAAAAGCTAGTGCGGATTATGAGAAATAATATTGCGGTATTTAAACACGTTGTGCAACAGTATAAGTCATTACCTAATTTGGGTGCCTCATTGTGACCGATGTTGGCCTAGCGACAAATTAAATTTGGAGAACTTATAATGCTAGATGCCGCATTTTATTGATAAAACAATACAAATCTTGAAACAACTGAATGATAAAAGATGTCACAAATGGGCAGTGGCCTTATTATATTTATGAAAGCATGAAATAAAAGATCCTAACTACTTGGTCCCAGAAGGACTTTCTTCAGGTTGAATGTTTTCGTTCATCAAATCCTCCAACTCACGCAGATTCTCTATTAAAAAACCTTTGCAATACGTTCTTTTCGCTTTCCTCTGCGTTTTGACAGTCAATGACTCTTTTCTTCACTTTTCCTTCTAATTCCAGCATGCTCTACTCCACATATTCCAGCTTCTCAGTAGCCTTGGTGACCCTATCTTTCCATTGATTGTTCATTTGATGGGAGATTTATCCATCAGGTCAGCAAGAGTGAGGGTATACTAACCATACCGAAATCGGGGACCTCGTGCCTCATTTTCTGCAAAACTAAGTGTTAGGCCTTTACCCCCACCAGACTCGACTATTTAAATCAATAATAAGCAAATGATTTAGTTCTCCAAGTAAATGAACATAACGTGGAGGTGTCCGTTTTGGTTTTGAGGTAACCCGGTGGACTTTGGTTTAGGCTATCTTAAGGAATCATTATGTTGACAACATAACTAACTCGGCTAGGGTTCATCGTGATGCATAAACAGTTTAATGGAATAAGGTTTCTACTTTTGAAGTGCTAGATAAGGTACCCTTGAGCGGACAACTCAAGAAGGAAAGGCGCAGAACCGGCAACTACATCGTTGATCAACCTGTTTTACCGTAAATATACATTTGCCTCAATTAGAGGTTATAATATTAGAAGGGCACAACCACTCGTTATAAGAGTCGCTATAGGATTTGTTTTGGCACGAGTGGAATATGATATTGAGGAATGCAGTTACAATAATGAAGCAAATTGCATGTATTTTCATATTCATAAAGATTACAATAAATACTCGAAATTACAATGGAATAGAAATAATAAGGCAGTAAAAGAAGAAATTAATAGGAAAGAAAAACACGAAGAGCCAAGTTAGTATTTTTTATGAAACAATTAGAGATAGAAAGTAAATGCAATTAGGAAGCAATAAAGTCACAAAAGCGTGTAATGGTAAAAGCCTTCAAGAAATCCCCAACATAGTCACCATGCTATCGACGGCCTCATTTTCTCGCGAAAACGGGTTTCGATATTATGGATGAAATAACTCTTTTATTCCATTTTGGGAAATTGGGTTATGGATTTTGGATAGTCGCCATCTAATGATTATAGTGCATTAGGATACTTAAAGAAAAGAAAAGATTTTTTGAAGGAAAAACAGAGTTCGGCTAAGGGTTTGAGATTACCTCGAGCGGAATGTGTTAAGACACCCCTCAAGATCCACTAGTATGGTTCCCGACCGTGCTTAATTGTTACCTTAAGAAGAGTGGGAATAAATAAGAGAAGTTTACATGTAAGAAGTGTAAACAAGTTGAAAATTTTAAAAGAAGAAAGACATAAGTGATTTTGAAAAGAGGAATCTTAGTTGGATAAAACATTAATCTAAGAAAAATATCAATAAATAAAGAAGGAGAAAAGGGGCCTAGGGTTAAATATAATATGAATCACTTTGGTGCAATACCCAGCAATCATTCTCACACGAGATATTAGCGCACCAGTCATCATATCCACATTCCACCATTCACACACTGTTAAGGTATTTAAACGTGATTAGTATTGTTTTACTTATTGCATGCTTGTACTCATCTCAATCGATCAGTCCCTGTATGTTAGGACTTCTAATCCTAAATGGAAAGAAAGCGGTAGAGGCATATACGGGTTTTAAAAGGACAAAATACTAAATTCGACAACCAAAAAATAAAAAACAAATAAGGGGATTGACAAACAAACACATGCAAAGGCTCATGTAAAACCCCATAAATCACATAGCATTTAGTCTAGCGTGCCTTACACATACTAGTTGGTCTTAAATTAGAACTTAAGTGATAGACGGGACCGGTTTAACACATAGAATTAAATAAAAGGTCTACATTAGACAACTTGGATCCAATTGTTACAATTTAGAGCATTTTAACTACTGATGATGAATAGCATGATATGGAAGTTCTGCGAAATTACATTGTGCGCAGTTATTTGAACAAGTAAGCATGACCATCCTTGCTTAATGAATGCTAATTTACTTTCATGAATGTGAATAAGTAACCTCTGATATGTGAGACATTAATATCCACCTCATACATGTTGCGAAGTATGCCATAATATGTGAAAGTTATGAAACAGTTTATTAAATATGATTTGATCCTAACAAGAGTGGAATATTTTATTCTATATTTCTCTCTCTCTAGTTCTTCAGATACTCTGGTACAAAGTGTTTTATCGGCCACTGGTTGCAGTTCCCCATTCACTGATTTTATCAGAAAGGATATAACTAGAAGTTGTTTACAATTCTTTCTTTTTATTTTTTCTCTTTTTCTTTCGATCGTCCTTTGTGATTTTTCTTTGCCACATTCTTGTCCATATCGGATTGTAAGCAACCTTCAGTTTCAACCGAGAGGTTGTGAGTTCGAGTCTCCCCAAGAGCAAGGTGGGAAGTTCTTGGAGGGAATGATGTCATGGTCTATTTGGAAATAGCCTCTCTACCCTAGGGTAGGGGTATGGTCTGCATAGACACTACCCTCCCCAGACCCCCCACTAAGTGAGATTATACTGGGCGGTTGTTGTTGTTGTTGTTAAACTAGTTCCTTCAATGAAACTATACTCCACAGGGCTGCCATTCATAACTAATTACTGAAATATTTTTACCTGTATACTAGGTGAATACGCCAAGTCTGGACTAAGTGGATCTCACAGTGTGAACCAGTAGCCATGTTGATATTAGAAGTAAGATGCTTTGTGTTCATGTTGAAGGTTCAGGAGATGGAAACTTGCATGTATGGAACATCAATAGACTAAATAAGGTAATCTCTTCCCCATGTGTGTTAGGCTTGTAGCAGCTGTTATTTGTGGATAAAATTGACAAGTAGCTACTTTTCTGTCCTGTAAGTGAAAAATACCACTCTCATGGAGTATTAAATTCCATGGACGAAACTCCATAGATTCCATGACACTGGATAATTTTCAATTACAAGGCTGAAAGGTGGCTGGCCCGCACTGTTACTGCTTATTTGATTCTGTATCATTGATACTTCTGTTCGAGTGGCCATTATTCCATCAACTGACAATATCTATTAAAGAAATAAATTGGTACTTCTTTGAATTCTGAAGCATATCAAAATTTACTTTTGCATATGGTAGTTCACTAGTTTGGGCAGAGTCACCATACTATATTGTTATTTGTTGTCATATGGAAGATCATCATATGACTTTGAAATTGCAGTATTAGTCTATGCAGAAGTTCTACAAAATTGCATGTTATACATGAGGAATTGAGGTCAAATATTATTATGAATGGGGTCGATTTCAAGCTCAACATTTAATAAGACACTCTAACAGCCAAGGCAGCAATTTTCTCATTGCTTCTGCAATAATGATAGAGTTCTAGTTTGCATAGTCAGTCATGGATATGAACCATGATAAATTAGGACTTGTATAAAAAGAGTGGTCATTTCGCACTGTAGCATACTTTCCATCTATTTTCAGATGCTGTGGTGCCAGCATAATTATCTGATCTAAAGTATACTCTTATGTAGCTAGTGTCCAGTGAAATCAGAAAATGTGTTGGTTGCATTAGAAGCTGGTGATTCAGTAGTCATAGGTGAGTCCGCTGGTCTACTCTTACCCATGCTAATGATAGTAGGCCTGCTAGGAGTTCTCGTGTCTGTGCTACGATCACTTAGTAGCATTACGACCACTTCAGACAGGGTTGTAATTTGAAAATGAAAACCGACCTTTTCAAGGGGATATTCAGTGACAGGCTCAGTCTGCATATCATTGCTCCTCCTGCCACTGATTATTTCAAGAATGACAACCCCAAAGCTACAGACGTCGACTTTCTCTGTTAGATATCCATGAATTGCATATTCTGGTGCAGTATATCCCCTGTTTCAATTAGAGCTCATTGAGTTGTTCTCATAATGCTTTTAGTGATATTAGGTAAGAAACTCGAGCAGTCAAATTGACTTACAAGGTGGTAGGGCTACAACAGAGCACTCTGCTGCTTCAGTAATGTGCTCAAAAAATCTCCCTATATCAAATTCATGGAGTTGCTATTCTTCGGACTGTCTTGAGTTGGAAAATAGCTCATGTCCTCTAATCTTTGATAGCTGAAATGTGTTTGCTTAGTCTTCTTATTTTTGGAAGTGTTTACCAATTTTTGTTCCTTGACACAGCGAGTAGTAACACGAGATAATTGTTTTTCGAGTTATTTAATAGCAAGTAATTTGGAGTTATTCATTTAAAGACATCAACACTATCTGGACTAGCTACACTTCTTTTGACACAATTATTTTATAATTTCAACTTATACCGTCTGATGTTGGACAATTTAGCGGGTGAAAGATTTCAAAATGATGAAAAGTTGCGGAAATCATTTGAATACCATCATCTGGATTATTTATATAATGACATTAGTTATTTAGTTTAAATTATATATTTTCATGTTTTAAGTTAATGTGATATTAATATTTTTAATTAGTACTTCCTTTTGTTTGTTAAGGTAACTGAGATACATTATGTTTTTTTAGAATTAATATTAGTGTATTTTATTATTTGAGTCATTTTATGTATGAATGTAGTAACTATCATTAATTGTGGCTAAACTATTTATAATTGATGTAAAACAAAATGTCGCTAAAGATATTGACTTTTAGCGGCTATTTAGTTAAACATATTAGCTATTAGAGTGGAAGCTCAAACAAAGATGTTTTCAGAAGGGAAACTATGGCTATTTTAATTTTCACAAAATAACTTCCATTAAAGCTGCAAACTTTTAGTTGTAATTATTTTTCGTGATGACCCAAAGGGTCATCACTGTAATTCTCCCTTTCTCTGTGCTTCTGAGGCCTTGAAAACCTCTTATTTGGTCGCCTCTATTTGTGCATGCAGTCGGGGCACGAAGCCAGAAAGTTTTCATGTGGAAATATATGAACTTGGTATTAAAAACTACAAATTTTGATAATAATATTGATATAGTTGACTTTGGTCAACATTTTGGATAAACGGACACGGACCCGTGATATGACGGTCCCGAAGGGTCCGTAGGAAAATGTGGGACCTGGGTATTCCCGGAATTGAAATCCGAGATCCCAGGCCCGAGTACGGAATTTTGGAAAGAAATTATTTATCTGAAATTGATATGAGAAATTAAAATGAAAATAAGTTAGAAAGTGATGGTATAAGCCTCGTATTTTGATTCTGACGCCATGTACAGGTCTTAAATGAGCGTTAAGCGCCATCTGTAAAATTTAGTTAAAACGGACGTCATCTGACGTGTTTCGGACTTGAAAATGAAAAATAAGAGTTTTATGGAAAGTTGGAAGAAATCATGTGTTTTGAGGTTTAATTCTATGTAAATGATGTTATTTTGGAAATTGGATTACACGAGTAAGTCCGTACGATATTTTTGAGGTTGTGTGCATATTTGGGTTGGAGCTCCGAGGGCTCGGGTGAGTTTTGGATTGGTGTTGGGTTCATTTTGCATGTTGGGAATGAGCTTCGGGCGTTGCAGACTTGCAGGCTTCACAATTGCGAAGCCTGGTTCACAAATGCGAACATGGTCCTAGAACTACTGAGTTTGCAAATGCAAACGAAACATCGCAATTATGATGCCTATTCTTTCCCAGCAGTCTTCACAAATGCAAGAATAATTCGCAAAAGCGAATGCCCCTAGCCAGCGTTGAGTTCGCAAATGCAAACTTTGACTTCACAAATGCGAAGTCTGCCCTTTCTGCTTGAGTTCGCAAATGCGAACACTTTTCTCGCAAAACCCATACTTGCTGGGTTCGCAATTGCGAATCCAAACTCCCAAATGCGAGATTTGCACCTGTGAATTTTATACTTAGCCGATGTTTACGTTCATTCTTCATATTTTCAAAACTCAAACTTCCATTGGCGATTTTCTCTCAACTCGTTCTTTCCCAAATCAATTGTAAGTCAACTTTTACTCAATTTCTTCTATCTTTAACATCTTTTATTATGATTTTATCATAAAATCAAAGCTTGCAATGGGTAAAACTGAGCATTTGTGGTAGAACCTATGTTTATTCGAAATTGGGGATTTGGACCTCAATATGAGGTCCGATATCAAAACAAAATACATATATGAACTCATAGGGGAATGGGTAACCCGATTTCGGTTCGAACCTCGGGTTTTGACCACGTGGTCCCGGGGGAGTTATAGGAATTTTTTGGCAAAACATTGGGAAATTCATTCTTATGCATTCAAATTTCTTTAACAAGCATTTGTTGATATATTTGGGTAACTTGTGACTAGATTCGAGTGGTTTTGTTGCGAATTCGAAGGGTAAAGCGATCCTAGAGGCGTGAAGTGAGTTTATAGCTTTCGAGGTAAGTGTTTGATCTAACTTTGGCTTGAGGGAATAGGATTAGCGGGTTTGATTGCTATTTGCTAAGTGATCGAGTAGGATGTATAGGCATGGTGACGAGTGTCTATACACCAGTGTCTAGCATGACCGTGAGTATAAATGCTTTTGAATCGAAAGATATGATACAACTATCTTGTTAAGTTGATAGTTTCCATGTAAAGTGTTGGTTAAGAACGAAATGAATTATAAGAGATTGTGAAGCAATGATTCCCTTGCCGGGACAAGTGTTGATGCCCCATTTTTTCCTAAAAGAGCGAAATCAGATTTTACAACATTATGGGAAAAACAACTCTATTTTCCGTTTGGGAATTGGTTATGGAATTTTGAGAGTCGTCACCTAATGATTATAGGGCATTAGGATATTTTGGGAGGAGAGTATTTTGAGAAGAAAACCACAGTTCGGGTAAGGACTTGAGATTATCTCGTGGGGAAGGTGTTAGGCGCCCTTCAAGATCCACTAGTGTGGTTCCCAGCCCTGTTAATAGTGGCTTTATAAAAAAGATGAAATAATTAAACAAGTAAGGTTCACAAATATAGCACTCGTACCACTTGAAAATCTTTAAAGAAGAAAGAAGGACGTAAATTTAACATAAAAGGGAGGATTGACTTGGAAAAGCATTACTATAGAAGAAATATTTAAATAAAGAGACAAAAGAAAGAAGGGTCCAAGGTTTAACTATAATATGAATCATTCGATGCAATATGCCACACATATTCCCAAAGTGGGGTGACTTTATGGTATTATTTCATCGTAATCATCTCCATATTCTACCCTTCCCACCCCTTAGAGGTCATTTAAGCGTGTGAATCGGTCACGAATGCTTATTGTTTTCTATTACCCGTCCCATCCTATATATCCTAGAGGGCATTTAGGATCATTATTCCTATAAGGTAGGAACTAGGTTGAACCCGTAAGTTTAAAGGATAAAATGATTAGCAACATAAAAAACATATAGGACTTGCACATAAAGGGATCATATAATCATATAAAAACATATAAAAGGCTCAAATACCCCTCCACAGGCGAACACATAATTAGCACGTCTCAAACACATGTAAGGTCGAAGGAAAATAGAGCATTTTAAAATATGGAGTGTTGAAAATATATTTAAAATAGCAGCAGAATTCGCAGAAAAGTGTTGGATGGAAACTTTTGGGACTTGAGAAAAGGCAGTGGATGTGTAACAGTTTAGAAATCGGAGGGATAACCTTTTAAACACACTTGAAATCACATGTTAAGACATACCACATATGATAAACCAGCTTTTTAGATAGGAGAGGTAGAAAACAAGTGTACAACTATTCAGAAGTTCAAAATAACGTGTAAGTGTATTAGTTTTGAACCATAGTTTCTAAAATTGCATAAGATACAGTAGTCAAATAAGTTTTAGAAAATAGTAATCCAGTTCTGGACTAGGAATAAGAGTAACTTAGTAAAATATTTGCACAGAAGTGATTGAAAATAAAGCAGAAGTTAGTGTAAAAAACCAGCGGACTTTAGAGAGGCAACAAATTCAGATGGTTTAAAGAGGGTAAATAGCTTGAAGCATGATTTAAGGCGATTAATTAATTTTATCTAACCTAAGGTTTTCCTAGGCGTTATTTAACAATAAGAGAAAGGTGGACATACATGTTTGTTTCCCAGTTTTAAATGGAACATGTTAACCAATTTTACGTCTGTTTAACAAAGTTAGTGAGGCATTCAACAGTTCCAAACGAGATACCCTAAGTACATGATATCTAATGCATATAAAGGCCCTGAAATATGGTCTAAATGCAATGGCAGTAACTTGATTATTAACCGATTGTGACTATAAAAATAACAAGCTGAAGGTAAAAGACCTAAGAATATGATTTATGTATGTGAGATGCATGTCCTATACATAGTTTCTATTACGCAAATAGATAAGTAAAATCCTATACACATGTTTTCTACCCATTCCCTAATAATCATGAATAACCCTCCCCCAATTTCACTATAATCCCCATTGTTCTTTACAAATTATTACATCCAAGTAATTTAAAAAAATACAACAGTGATAAAAGAAAATAAGAAGTTACCCTATAGAGAGACTTCAGCCAGGCCCAAGCATCTCCAACCTCACTCCTTTCGAGTTTCAGAGCCATTACCAAGGCTTGGGTGCGGCAAAGTTCCCTAAGGGTTCGTTTGAACACCTGGCAAATACATTGCACCCAAAATATCCCAATTGGACAAGTGCAAGCATGGAAGTGCCAGCCTTGTGCATCAGAGTTCCATGGGTTCTAAAGGCTCCCAAGGAAGTGCTTACACTAAGGGGGCATACTCTAAAGCTCTAAGAATGAGATTGTGATCAGAATTGAGACAGTTAAAAAAAATTGAGAGACAGTTTAAGAAAACAGTTGAAAGAATTGAGAGAGTTAAGAGAATCGTTGAGAGAGTTGGAAAGTTGAGACAGTTTAAGAGAATAGTTGAAAGTGTTAAAAAAAAAGTTCAGACCGTTTAAGAAAATAGTTAAAACAGTAGGAAAAGTTTTTTTGAAATCACTTTGGGACTGGCCAGTTTTAGAATAACATGGCATCACACAAATATGGGGGCAAAGGGGAAAGGGGAAAAATAAGTAAAGTGAACTACTCACACACAGACAACATATTGGAGGAAAATAATCAGACATGGTTGCAAAACAGGGGTTCAGTTCTTACTGCACCAAACTCCAATATAATCAGCCTCAAGAAGAGGTTTCAGGGCTGTTAAGTAGCCAAGCGAGCCTGAATACACGCTAGTAGTGCACATGGAAAGGGAAAACATACAAGGATGGGGGGAGAACATGTTAAGTTAAACTTGCTAGACTAGTAAGTAACATGCTAGTGACAAAAAGAGCAACAAACCCATACATAAAACCAAACAAGAAACATTATGAAATACAACATTAATAGAAACATGTTGTTATGGAAACTGTACCTTAAAGGGGTGACATACCAGTTGCAAGTAATAGAGTACAATGAAAATAGTGCACAGAGGAACAAGGTGACCAGAGAGTGTAAGAAGCAAAGAAAATAACAGCAGTATGAGAATAGCAGCAGCAATATGAGAATAACATAAGCAATGTGAGAAAAGCAGCAGCAACAGACCGAAGTAAACAAACAATAGAACCCAATAGTGTAGACTTAATCAACCCAGCCTACTCAATCTTGTCTTTCAGCCGATTGAGTTTTCAAATAAGAGAATGAGAGAGTATAGTAATAGCAGAGAAAGAGAGAATTCAAAGAGTCTGAGGTTGTGAGAGCAGTGTGTGTTTTTTTAAAGAAGGTTTAGAGAAATTGTATTCGTGTGTCTGTCAAGCGAGAAGAGAAGAGTAGTACTTATAGTTTTCAAAAATAGGGTAGGGAGTATATAATTGTAGAAATAGTACCAAATTGAATCAATCACAGGACCTTAATTCAAATTAATCAGGGATTCATGATTCGAATACAAAGGAAGCTATATTATATAAGGAAAGTACCAATCAGATTACTAATTATACCATAGTAAAGTAGTAGGTCTGTAGTATGTAATAAATGCCAAATACATAATATTCAAACAAGGAAAACAGATACTGAAAAAAATATTTAAGAGCACAAATATGATAAGGATACAAAATTAATTCTAAAATGAGTCAAAGAATCACGGACGAGACTAAAATCAGAGGGAATCAGTGCTAATTGTAGAGAGCATTTCACAAGCAAGGAAATAATGCAAGAAATCAGTGTGAGAACCTTTAAGGAAAATGCATACATATTAGGGATTCAAAGTGATGCATAGAATCATTCGAATAGCAATTAGACCTATAAACACAATAGGCGTGAAAAATCCGAGAACATTGCTAAACAAATCATAGAGAGCAGGAGGTTGGAACCATGGTAAAAAGTTTAAAGCATGGACTTAGAAACAAACATGCTCGTAACAAAACAAACATATAATACATGCATACATAATGCTCGAAGGAAGCAGAAGATGTAGTGACCTTGAATGGGGGTCGAAAACCCTAGCAATAGAAATTAAAGAATGAAACTCAAGTTAACAAGGAAAACAAGCGAACAAGTGAGACAAACAAACACAAATGAACATACAGTAAGCAGAAGAAACGATTTTGAAGAAGGGGTCAGAAGCCCTAATTTGAAAGAGCGGTAATCATCGGAAAATTTGAAATAACCGGAAACACTAAGTAAATATAGGGTAGAAAACAAAAATCAAACTGAGAGTTGTTTTTTTTAAAAGGGTAGTGATTAAAGAGGAAAAATTAGGGTTTGGAAACAAATTAGGGAAAACAAAGAACCAGGCCGTGAAACTCGTATATAATGCCATATTAGGCATCATCGGACAAAAACCAACGGAGAAAAGCTGGCGAAGGGCCCAGGTGGAGCTTTAGTGACCGTCTTTCATGGAGGAAGCTGCTGGGCATCAAGCTTTAGAGAGAAAACAACGATATGAAGTGCCATGGTGAGTGGTGATCGAGAGGTGTAAGGGTGGAGGTGGCTGCAACGGTGATGAAGGCCATGAGAGAAGTAGATGGTACTTCAGAGACAAAGGGTTAGAGAGCATTTAGGAGTGAATGGGATACAAGGGCGGTGGATTTGGAAAATGATTTAGGGTTAAGGGGTTTTGGGGGTTAAAAAGGTTTGGGTCGGGTGATTTTTGTAATTGGGTCGTGATTTGGGGGTGAATTTGCGTTGAAATGTTGCCAAAATTGAAAGACTAAAGGGCTATAATTTAAATTTCCATTTCCCCCTAATTTAATTTTATAAAATAGTAAATGTTATTATGAAAATCCGATACAAGTACTGAGTTAATAAAATACATAGAAGTGTTCATTAAAATTATTGTGAATGATTTTGTAGTTAAAAATACTTGCCAAATTAACAAATGGGCTAAAATTGCAATTCAATGCGATTTCAATTTAGAAATACCTAATGCACTTGTAAAAGTTTGCAAAAAATTATATAAAATATACTTTTTATGAATATGAAAATAAAATAGATTACTTATCAAAGTACGAGATTTGGGACTAAATACTGAATTTTATAGTACAAAATAAGTCGTAAATTAGTTTTAAAATACTTGAAGAAGTGTAAAAAAATACCAAACCTTTTATTGATGCTTATATATGCATCCATATGCTTTTTTGGGAATATATTGAGTATGAAAATAAATAGAGAAAAGTTGGGTATCAACAGCTTCCCCTCTTTACCAGAGAAGGATGAAAGAGTTGTCGGGTAAAGATAAGATGGCCAATTTTGACCGGAAATGACGATTGTAGTAGAATTTAGACCGTGCTCTGGCTTCTGAGATGCCTACATATCCTTGATTTTACAGGAATTAGGTTGTAGGTAGTTCAGGAGCCATTGGCAGAATATGCCAATGAAAATTTTGGAAAAGGCGGACGCAAAGGGGTTTGTGATTTGGGAAGGATTCGGAGATCGAATGAGCTGCGAAGAACTGGAGAGGGATTTCTCACACTGAGACAGCTGTGCCAGCCTGTGTACCTGCAAATGACGGATGTGCATACATATTGCATAATTTAAACGTGATGCAAGTTCCCATTGGACCATGAATGCTCTCTTCAAACGAATAGGACGCCGCCTTCATACTATGACGTCCGGGCTTTGAAGAGCATAAAAGTAAAGATTTGCAGGACATGAAATGGTGTTCTTGGGCTATGCATATGGTGCCTCCGAACTATGATGCCTTTGAATAAGTTAGTGATATTTCAGCCTATGAGAAGGTGGCAATATTTCAGCCGAATGAATGCAAGGGCGGCGATGCTTCAGCCAAAACGAGAATTTAAATTACATGGCGGCAATATTTTAGCCAAAGCGAGAATTTAAAATGCAGGGCAGTGATATTTCAGCCAAAGCGAGAAT
This sequence comes from Nicotiana benthamiana, assembly GCA_034376525.1. Lineage (NCBI taxonomy): Eukaryota > Viridiplantae > Streptophyta > Magnoliopsida > Solanales > Solanaceae > Nicotiana > Nicotiana benthamiana. The sequence goes on from CM067336.1 coordinate 93,277,489, forward strand.
TTAAAATGCAGGGCGGTGATATTTCAGCCAAATGAAACTGCATGGTGATCTTTCAGCCAAAAAATGCAAAATAAAGGAGGTAGAGCTTAACCTCGGAAGGTAAAGAAAAGCCTTATGCAATGAAAATATGCAGATGGAGACACAACTTAGTCTCGAAAGGCAGAAGAATAGCCTTATGCAAGATGGAGGCAGGGCTTAGCCTCGGAAGGCAGAGAATAGCCTTATGCAAAATGCAAAATGCAGGTGGAAACAGAGCTTAGTCTTGAAAGACAGAAGATAGCCTTATGCAGGGTGGAGGTAGAGCTTAACCTCGGAAGGCAGAGAGTAGGCTTGTGCAGAAATGAAAAAAATGATGACAGAGACAGAGCTTAATCTCGAAAGGAAAAAGATAGCCTTAAGCAAAATGCAAGATGGAGACAGAGCATAGTCTCGAAAGGCAAAAAATAGAATTATGCGGGATGGAGGTAGAGCTTAACTTCGGAAGGAAGAGAATAGTCTTATGCAAGATGGAGGCAGAGCTTAGCCTCAGAAGGCAAAAAAATAGCCTTATGCAGGATGGAGGCAGAGCTTAGCCTCGGGAGGTAGGAAATATCCTTATGCAATGCAAAAGTGCAAATGGAGACACAGCTTAGTCTCGAAAGGCAGAAAATAGCCTTAAGCAAAATGCAAGATGGAGACAGATCTTAGTTTCGAAAGGCAAAAAATAGCCTTAAGCAAAATGGAGGTAGAACTTAGCCTCGGAATGCAGCGAATAGCCTTATGCAATGCAGAAATATAAAGGAGAAGATAGTAGCGTGTTCTTAGATGGTAGATGATTGTGATATCGTGACTGCTTGGGAAGTATATGGTGTGGCTGGTAAACTTTGTGACATTAGTAGTCATTTCGGGGTTTCGGTTCCGTGAGGCACATGCCTCACCCATTTGTATCCTGAATTCCTGCATCCAAAGAATAATTGTGAGTTCTGTAAGGATGGGGGGTTAGTTTGTATCCCTCAACTCGTGGTGTCTTGTACTATTTGGGGTAGCGTTGGTGAACGATATTGATCCGAATGATTTTGTGGAAAATTGTGGAAAACATGATGCAGGTGTATATATATATGTAAGTAGAGAAAAAGATAGTTTGTTGTTTTGTGATGAACCAACAACTGCAACGTGGTTCAAAGCATGGCAACCTTGCTGGCTCCAAAATTTTGAGGGTCCTCCTCAAACTTCTGCCCCAGTTTACTAGGCTGACGCTGTTGACGGCGACGTTGAATAGCTGAAAGCGGATTGACCTCGGAATTTCTTGGGTCCTCTTTAAAATTCTGCCCCAGTTTACTAGGTTGATGCTGGTGCGAAGACTATCAAACTGACTTCGGAATATTGAGGGTCCTCCTCAAAATTCTGCCCCAGTTCCAAATGCGGGGGGCGGGGGGGGGGGGGGAATGGAATTTTTTTAAAGATGTGACCGAACCCATTGGGTTGCCTACGTATCCCCTCTTAAACGGGAATCAGGTCAGGCGTAGTTCAAATTACATCATAAAGAAAGCATAATGACTAAATGTAGTATCTCTTCACTGCATCTGAGTTGATCGGTTTGGCCAAACATCTTCGTCCATTTTTGGAAGAATAAGGGCTTCTCTAGTTAGAACCTGGTGAACCATGTATGGACCTTGCTAGTTGGGAGAGAACTTCCCTTTGGCTTCATCTTGATGTGGGAATATTTTCTTTAACACCAGCTGTCCTGGTGTGAACTTCCTGGGTCGAACTCTCTTGTTGAAGGCTCTGGACATTCCATTTTGGTATAGCTGACCGTGGCAAACCGCATTCATTCTCTTTCCATATATAAGGGTTAACTGCTCGTAGCAATCCTTGACCTAGTCTGCGTCGTTTTGCTCCGCTTCTTGTATGATTCGCAGATATGGAATTTCTACCTCGCCGGGAATGACCACCTCTGTACCGTAAACCATCATGTAGGGACTTTCCCAGGTTGATTTGCAAACTATAGTACGATAACCCAATAAAGAGAATGACAATTTCTCATGCCACTACTTATGCCTTTCGATCATTTTCCTTAGTATTTTCTTGATGTTCTTGTTGGCTGCTTCCACGGCTCCATTCATCTGATGTCTATAAGCTGTAGAATTTCTGTGTCTAATCTTGAAAGTTTCACACATCACTTTAATCAAGTCACTGTTGATATTAGAATCGTTATCAGTGATGATCGACTCTGGAACACCGAACCGACAGACAACACGATTTCGGACAAAGTCTGCCACGACTTTATTGGTTACTGCTTTGTATCACGCTGCTTCAACTTCTTTAGTAAAGTAATCAACTGCCACTAGAATTAACATGCATCTGTTTGATGCGGCAGGCTCGACTTGTCTAATAACATCCATTCCCCAAGCAGCGAACGACCATCGTGAGCTCGTTACAGTGAGCTCGTTCGGAGCTACCTTTATCATATTCGCATGTGTTTGACAGCGATGACACTTCCAGAAATACTTAATGAAATCTGTTTCCATGGTCATCCAGAAATATCCTGCTCTGAGTGCCTACTTTGCTAGAACAAAACCGTTCATGTGCGGCCCACAAGTCTCTGACTGCAGTTCCTCCTATAACTTGGTTGCTTCTGTCGCATCGGCACACCTTAATAGTCCCACATCGAGAGTCCTCCTATACAGGATTCCTCCGCTGTGAAAAAATTTTTTGGACAACCTTCGAATAGTGCACTTTTGAATAGCATTAGCAATTTCTAGATATTCCCATGTTGTTAGGTACTCTTTAATGTCGTGGAACCAGGGTTTTCCGTCGGCTTCTTCCTCAACATGTGCACAATATGCTGGTTGGTCATGAATCTTGACCTGGATAGGGTTGATGAAATTTTTATCTGGATGCTGAATCATGTAAGATAAAGTGGCAAGCATATCTGCGAACTCATTCTGTATTCTGGGAACATGCTGGAATTCCGTTTTTCTGAACCTCTTTCTCAACTCTTGTATGTTATGAAGATACGGGAGTATCTTGGAACTCTTGGTAGCCCATTATTCTCAAACCTGTTGTATGTGTAGGTCAAAATCCCCAATCTCTAGCAGCTCATGAATGTTCATATCAATGGCTAGTTTAAGCCCCAAAATGCAAGCTTTGTACTTGGCCATATTATTGGTGCACGGGCATCCGAGCTTGGATGATACCAGGTAGTGCTGACCGGTTTCTGATACCAGTAGCGCTCCTATACCAACTCCTTTCTAATTTGCGGCCCCGTCGAAAAACATCCTCCAACCGTCATAGGATTCTGCAATGTCTTCTCCTATGAAAGCTACTTCCTCGTCGGGAAAATACACTTTCAATGGTTCGTATTCCCCTTCAACAGAATTTTCTACGAGATGATCCACCAAAGCCTGTCCTTTAACTGCCTTCTGTATGACATAGACAATGTCGAATTCACTCGACAAAACTTTCCACTTGGCGAGCCTACCCGTGGGCATGGGCTTCTGAAAAATATATTTTAGCGGATCCATTCTTCATATAAGGTAGGTAGTGTAAGCACAAGAATAATGCCTCAACTTCTGAACCATCCAACTCAAAGTACAATAGGTGCGTTCAAACAAGGAATACTGAGCCTCGCACGGGGTAAATTTCTTGCTGAGGTAGTAAATAGCTTGCTCCTTTCTCCCCGTCTCATCATGTTCCCCCAAGACACAACCAAATGCTCCATCCAAAACTGCGAGATAGAGCAACAAGGGCCTCGCAGGTTCAGGCGGAACCAAGACTGGAGGCGTAGACACGTATTCCTTGATATTGTCAAAAGCCTTTTGACATCCATCGGTCCATTTGGTGGTGGCGTCCTTCTTCATCATCTTGAATATAGGTCCGCAGATGACGGTAGACTGGCTATGAACTGGCTGATATAGTTGAGCCTCCCCAAGAAACTCATTACCTCTTTGTTGCTCTTTGGCGGTGGCAATTCCTGAATGGATTTGACATTTTATGGATCCAGCTCTATTCCTCGGTGACTTAAGATGAAACCCAATAACTTTCCCATAGGGAACCCAACTGCACACTTGGCGGGATTCAGTTTCAAGTTATACCTCCTTAGTCTGTTAAAAAACATTCGGAGGTACTCCATGTGATCTGTAGCCTTCTTGGACTTAATGATGACGTCGTCCACATATACCTCAATCTTTTTATGTATCATGTCATGAAAGAGGGTATTCATGGCCCTCATATAAGTCGCTCCCGCATTCTTCAACTCGAACGGCATAATTTTGTAGCAATACATTCCCCAAGGCGTGATAAATGACATTTTCTATGCATCTTCTTTGTCCATCCATATCTGATGGTACCACGCGAAGCAATCGACGAATGACTGCAACTCATGCTTGGCGCACCTGTCGATCAGAATGTGTATGTTTGGCAAAGGGAAATCATATTTGGGACTGGCCCGGTTGAGTTCTCGGTAGTCAACAAAGACTCAAACTTTCCCATCCTTCTTCGATACAGGCACAATGTTAGCTAACCAAGTTGGATACACTACCTACTTGGTGACCTATTCTTTGATTTATAAACTCATATCTGGCTTGAATTTTCTAAGCTTCTGTTTTACCGGCGGACATGCAGGATCTGTCGGCAAGTTGTGAGCGACGATGGATGTGCTGGGACCAGTCATAACATCATAAGACCATGCAAAGGTATCCTCATATTCCATCAATAACTATTTATATTCCTCTTTCTCTGTCTATGATAAGTGCACAGTGATGCGTATCTCTTTGACATTCTCTATATCTCCCAAATTGATAATTTCGGTGTCACCCAAGTTGGACTTAGATCTACTCTCAAAATTCTCAGCCTCTCTGACAACCTCTTCTGGTATATCATACTTCTCTGAGTCTATGTTTATTTGTTGCATAGCCTCGTTGCAAGTTATAGTTGTTGGTTCATCATCAAGATACGTAATAGTATTGCCCGTAGGTTTCCAGGCGATGGTAGTCCTGATTGACCAGTTAGTGAGGCGCTCCCCTCGGTTTACAGCCTGAACGGAAGGGCCTTCCTCCCCTTCCTCCTCAAAAATCACACAACAGTCCATATCCTCTTCCAGAAACAGGTTCTTCATTGCCGCAAGAGCCTCGTCTAATTCTGACCAAGACTGTCGGCTGGTTGAAATATCTGCTCCAACTGAGGTATGGGGCATTCCAATGGGTAATTTTGGCCGCGTCATGGTGGTGACCAGTTTTTGAATTCTTGTCAAGTGTACTCGTACCCCATGTTTCTTCAACTGGATAGGTTTTGTGATTCCTTGAAGATTCTTACCAAGTCCTTTCCCTGGTTCATACCCACTCCAATTTAGAATTCCCTAGACCTTGTTACTCCACCGCTTTTCCTTGTCCACTGCGTTGACCCGCTCAATATGATGATATGTTTCTCCGCCTATTATTCTTCTGCCACTGATCATTGGAATGGTCTGGCAAATGTATATGGGGTTGCTACCGTTGTCGTGGATGATTACCTCTTGATGATTACATTCGAACTTTAGAGCTTGATATAAGGTCGACGCCACAGCCCCGATGGCATAGATCCAAGTTCGTCCCAGCATTAAGTTGTATGATGCAGGTATGTTGATGACTTGAAGTCGACATAAAACCAAGCGGGCCCCATTTGCAAACACAGGCTAATCTCCCCGAGAGTGGACCTCTAAGAACCATCAAAAGCCTTAACGTTAATAGCCCCATCCTTTATCTCGTGCAATCCTTTGCCTAACTTCTTGAGGGTGATCAATGTATAGATTTTGAGACTAGAACCTCCGTCGACTAAAATCCTGGTAATTAAATGATCCTCACATTGCACAGTAATGTGCAGTGCTTTGTTATGACTGAGCCTTTCAGGTGGCAATTTATCCTCGTGGAAAGTGATTTTGTGACTTTCCAATACCTGGCCTATCATGTTTTCCATCTCACCTCATGTTATGTTGCTCGGGACATAAGTGTCGCTCTATCTTCATCATGCCGTTCTTATGCGCCCCGGAACTCTACAGCAATGCTAAGATGGAAAACTGCGCCGGAGTCGTGTTTAGCTTTTCAATAACTGAATATTCCTTAGCCTGTATCTTTCTCGAGATATCAGTAGGTCCAGTTTCAATGGGACGTCCAAACGCCTGCTTCTTGGACTCAGCCAGGTGCTCTAGTATGTATACCCTGCCTATGCTAGTCATACCTTGTGTGACAATTGCTTCAACCGTGTGTGCTTTTCCTTTCCTTCTTGCCTTGATTGTGTAGTCCCAAGGTATGGCATTTGACTTAAATGGTGTTATGTCTGACATGGTGACTGGAATGGGCACTCTTGGGGCACCGTAGCAACTTCAATTGGTGCGAGCACCTTTGGAGTCCCGAACTCTACCTCAATTGGTTTTGGCACTTTTGCAGGAGGTTCCTTGAACTCAAATTGTACTGATATATTCACCATGTTGTCCTCAGATGGATGGATTTACACAACAATAGGATTAAGAGTGACCGCCGTCTTCTTGGGCTCATCTCCCTGAGACATCAAACCAATCGACCCTTCAGGGTCCCAATCGTCTTCAAACTCAATCACGTGGATGCCTCCACCTTTGTTGTCTGACAGAGGGTTGTTACGAACATTACGAGCAGGATGATGAACTTTTTGTCAATTAAGGTCTGAATTTTGTCCTTCAACGAGCAGCACCTATCGATGGTATGGCCCTTCATCCCCGAATGGTATGCGCATTTTTTATTTGGGTTTATCCATTGGGAGGGGTTTTCTGGGGTCATAGATGGGATGGGTGTAACATATACAGTGGCTTTGATCTTCTCATATAGTTGGTCAATGGGTTCAGCAATAGCAGTGTATTATCTTGGCGGTTTGCATTCAAAGTTTGGTCTTGGTCGTAGGAAGTTTTGGCGGGTAGGTGTTTATGGATAGTGAGGAGTTTGGGAGTTTTAAGCTTGGTATACATGTGCGGGTTGGGAATATCCTGGCGAGGTGGGCTGATATGTTGGTGATGGAGATGTTTTCTAGACGGGATGTGGGTTTTGATAGGTAGGTGAAGGTTCCTGGTAATTTAGAGAGGGTTGGTATGTGAGTGGAGTTGGAGGGTAGGGTTGATATTTCATGGGAGAGTGGTTTCTTTATGCAGCCATTACGGAGTTTACATCCTTTTTCTTCGACGTATCACCAGATTGCAAGGCTTTCTTGGTGGCCTGCAGTGCCTCAAGGTTAGTAACCATACCATTTTTGATTCCCTCTTCAGTCCTTTCTCCCAGTTTGATGATATCAGCGAAATTATTCCCCTCTATAAGCATCAGTCTTTTGTAATACTGTGGGTCCTGAGCACGGACAAAAAATCTGTTCATTTTGTTCTTCTTCCAAAGCAGGTCTAACCTTGGCAGCTTCCGACCTCCAACGAGTAGCATACTCGCGAAAGGTTTCGGTGGGCTTCTTCTTCAAATTTTGAATATAAAAAATGTCCGGTGAGGTTCCCAGTATTGAACCTGAAACGGTCCATGAAATGGGATGCCATGTTTACCCAACTAGTCTATTTCTTCGCATCTTGGCTGATATACCAAGATAAACCATCACCTTTCAAGCTCCTCATGAACAGTTTCATACGGATATTTTCATCTCTACCAACTCCCACTAACTTGTCACAATACATCCTGAAGTGAACCTTGGGATCACCCGTACCATCAAACATTTCGATCTTAGGAGGTTTGTATCCCTCTGGGAGTTCGACATCAGGTTGAACACAAAGGTCTTCATAATTCATACCATCTACACCTTTATTACCTTCCACGCCTTGAACCCTGGTAGTGAGTTTCTTAAGTTCAGTAGCCAAGTTTTTAACAATTGAGTCTGGTTCTGACACATCTGATATGGGATGTGCATAGTATGGCACAGTATCCACAAAGATAGGGGTATCTTGACGATTTGGAGCATTTTGGGGCTCCGGGATGAGCGATGGAGCGTTGTTGCGATCTTGGGTTGGGATCTTCTGTGGAGGTGCAGGGACTTGATTGTTGGTGTCTGCAGGAACAAGGGAGATGGACAAGCTTGCACAACTCCGGACCTGGTCTAATTCCTCTCAGAACCTTAGCAAAGTTTGCTCCAAATGAGCAACAATTTCTTTGGTGATTGGGATACTCTAGGAAGTCCCTTCAATTTCCTTTCTTGCTTCATTATCTCCCATCTTTCTTTTTTTCCTGTTTCTAGGAGGAGGAAGAGGAGGAGGAGGAGGACCCTTAGATCTTGCTGAGTATGTTGATGGTGCCAGAATTTACGAACTAACCTTTGCGGAGGGGAATAAAAATAAAAGAAAAACAAAAAAAGGTAACAAGTTAGTGCGGTTTCTTATAAAGCAAGCATTACGGTATTTAAACACATTGTTGTGAGAATATAAGTCGTTTCCTCTTAGGGTGACTTGTTGTGCCCGAGGTAGGCCTAGTGACCGATACGATTTGGATAATTTTTAACACCAAGTGCCTAATTTACTGACACAAAATAGAACGAGTCAAAACAGACAAAAATCACTATTGGCCAAGGGCCTTATTACATCAAGAAAGTAGTAAAATCCTAACTACTTGGTCCCAGAAGTACCTTCCCCGGATTCGGCGTTTTTGCCTCCCTCGTACAATTTCATCAGCTCGCGCAGTCCCAGCAACAAGTAAGCTCGATCCAGGTGCCCACCTTTGTTACCTTCAGCTTCCTGACAGTCATTGATCCTTTTTCAGAAACTTGCCTTCCATCTCTATTGGACCATATTCCAAGTACCCTAAACGGTTATTTGTGTGGACAGCCATGTCTTTCCACTTATTGATTACCTTTAATTGGGCCTCTAGCATTTCCCGATGTTCACTTTCACACTCTCACATCCTTTTGTGTAGCTGATTATACTTGACTATTTCTGCAGCTTCCTCGTAAATAACCCTGTCACCATGGATGAAACTCATTTTTCCTAAGCCAATGTGATCATCTTCTAGCCACCCCAAATAAAGCGGCGCATGCCCCGCCTGATACCTATCTGGCTCCATAGATTCCTTTTCGAAAATGAGTTTTGAGTGCCACCTATGCTGAGCCCAACACTTGTGTGAGCTATCGTCATCCTGGAAATCAGCCGTGTAGTGACTAATCTTCTTCACCCTTGGTATAATCTTCTTTCTCCCCACTTGCCTCATGACTCGAAGAGGGAGATAAGGGTAAGTTCCTCTTAAACCTATGAGGACAAGGAATGCCGCATCTCTAGATCGAATGATAAACTCTCCAGTTGGAAACCACTTGTACATCAATTGTACCTACTATTCTCTCAGATTCTCTAATAGTTCAACCCATCCACTGGCGTCTTTTGGGTGAGCGAACATATCCGGCATGAAATGCATTTGCTTTGGATGATGGTAAGCGATATGGTCATCCCAATCTCGACGTATGATCTCCTATCTATACTCTGCTTTCTAATGATGTTCAATGATCCTGAGTTGTAGTAGAAAATTTCACCCTTCAAAGTGTGGTGCCCCTTGTTGACATTTTTCTAAGGCTCAGTACAGTTCGGTGAGGATCATCGGTACTATGTTGAATTTCTGCCCGTCGATACCCTCAATTACGACTTTGGTTACCATGGCTAGTCTCATATGGATTCTACACTTCTTCATCGGAAATGCTCTCATGCCTAGGAAACAGAACATCAATACAAAGGCTCTCCTATGTATGTGCCCCAAATAGGTGAGGGCGAAATCGTTCATGTGAGTGCGGTAAGATTTGCGGCACCCGAACCTTTCATATATGAAGTGACAGGATATGTAGGAGTCCTTTAGACTGGTAAGATTAGGATTCTTCTTGAGCCCCATAATTTTCAAGAACCCTCTACCCTTGCAGTTTTCTAGCATAAGCAGCCTTGGGCTATCCCAAGGGATTCCGGCAAAACCCCAATTTCTTCTAATAGCAGAGTAATTTCAATACCCCCAAAGCGGAAGACGGACCGTTTCACTATCCCAATACATAGTAGCAGCTTCCACAATCTTGTTATCTGGCCTAACTTCTAGGAGTGATGGAAGATTTCCTAAGTGCTTGCGGATAAGAACCCGATCACTACCATGCAAATCATCCCACCAGCTAAGCAACTTTGGACGAATGTTTGATACCATACCGATTTTGGGGACCTTGTGCCTCATTTTCCTGCAAAATGGACAGTTAGGCCCTTAACCCCACCGTACTCGACTATTTAAATCAATAATTAACAAAAGACATTTAATTCTCCAAATCAATGCACATAACATGAATGTCTGTTTGGGTTTCGTGGAAACCTGATGTAATTATGGTTTAGGCTATCCTAACGACTCATTATGCGGACGACATAACTGACTTAGATAAGTTTGACCATGATGCATGAATAGTTAAACACATTAAAGTTTTTATTTTTGAAGGGCTAGACAAGGTACCTTTGAGCGGACAACTCAAGAGGGAAAGGCACAGAACCGTGGACTACACCGTTGATCGATTGGTTTTACCGCAAATATGCTTTTGCCCAATTTAGGTGGTTTGTAATGATTGAAGAGCGCAACTACACATTATATGTGTTGCTATGGCATTTATTTGGCACGAGTGAAAAATGATGTTGAAGGATGCAATTACAACAATGAAATAAATACATGTATTTTCACGTTCATGCAATAATGATTAAAATAAATGCTCGATATTTAAGACGGAATTGAAATGAAGCAGGAAAACAGTTAAAGAAAAAGAAAGATACGAAGAAACAAGTTAGTAATTATGGAGAAATGATTAAGAGATAAATAAAGGTAGTAAAGAAAGAAATAAATCCACGATACACGTAATGGTAAATGCCTACAAAAATTTCCCAGCAGAGTCGCCATGCTGTCGACGCCCCCTTTTTCCCTAAAAGAGCAATGATTATAGTGCATTAGGACACTTTAAGAGAAGAGTATTTTGAATAGAAAACTAGAGTTCAGGTGAGGGCTTGATATTATCTCGAGGGGAAGGTGTTAGGCACCCCTCAATATCCACTAGTGTTGTTCCCGACCGTGATCATCGTGACTTTATAAAAAAAAGATAAAACAATTAAACAAGTAAGTTTCACAAATATAGCATTCATACAACTTGACAAGCTTTAAAGAAGAAGAAGGACGTAAATTTAAAATAAAAGAGCGTATTGACTTGGAAAAGCATTAGTATAGAAGAAACATTTAAATAATGTGAACAATAAAGAGAAGGGTCCTAGGTTTAACTATAATATGGATCATACGATGCAATATCCCGCACATATTCCCAAAGAGGGGTCACTTTATGATATTATCGCATCGTTATCATCTCACTATTCTACTATTCCCACACCTTAGAGGTTATTTAAGCGTGTGAATTGGTCACGAATGCTTATTGCGTGCTATTACTTGTCCTATCCTATAGATCCTAGAGGGCATTTAGGATCGTTATTCCTATAAGGTAGGAACTAGGTTGAACCCTTAAGTTTAAAGGTTAAAATGCTAAGCGACATACAAAACAGCTAGGACTTGCACATAAAGGGATCACATAATTATATAAAAAAACATATAAAATGCTCAAATACCCCTCCATAAGTGAACACGTTATTAGCACGTCTCAAACACATGTAAGGTCTAAGGAAAATAGAGTATTTTAAAAGTTGGAGTGTTGAAAATATATTTAAAATAGCATCAAAATTCTCAGAAAAGAGTTGGATGGAAACTTTTGGGACTTGAGAAAGGGCAGTGGATGTGTAACAGTTTCAAAATCGCAGGGAAAACCTTTTAAGCACACTTGAAAATACATGCTAAGACATAACACATATGATAAACCAGGTTTCGGATAGGAGAGGTAGAAAACAGGTGTAAAACTATTCATAAGTGTAAAAGAGCGTGTAAGTTTATTAGTTTTGAACAATAGTTTTGAAAATTGCAGAAGATACAATATTCAAATAAGTTTCAGAAAATAGTAATCCAGTTCTGGACTAGGAAGAAGAGTAACTTAGTAAAATATTTGAACAGAAGTGATTGAAAAAAAGGCAGAAGTTAGTGTAAAAAATCAGCAGACTTTAGAGAGGCAAACAAATTCAGACTATTTAAAGAGGGTGAATAACTTATGCATGATTTAATGTGATTAACAATTTTATCCAACCTATGGTTTGCCTAGGAGTTGTTTAACGATAAGTGAAAGGTGGACATACATGTTTGTTTCCCAATTTAATAAGAAACTGGTTAACCATTTTTATGTCTGTTTAACAAAGTTAGTGAGGAGTTCAACAGTTGCAAAAGAAAGACCCTAAGTACATGATATCTAATGCATATAAATGCCCTGAAACATGGTATCTAAATGCAATGGCCGTAACTTGATTATTAACTGATTGTGATTATAAATATAACAAGATGAAAGTAAAAGACCTAAGAACAGGATTTTTATAAGTGAGATGCATGTCCTATACATGGTTTCTATTACGCAAATAGATAAGTAAAATCCTATAAACATATTTTCTACCTATTCCCTTAATAATCATGCGCAACCCTGCCCAATTTCCCTATAATCCCCATTGTTCTTTACCAATTATCATAGCCAAGTAATTTAAAAGAATACAACATCGATATAAGAAAATAAAAAGATACTCTACAGAGAGCTTTCAGCTAGGCCCAAGCATCTCATACCTCAATCATTTAGAGTTTCACAGCCATTACCAAGGCTTGGGTGCGCTAAAGTTCTCTAAGGGTTCGTTCGAACCCCTGGCCAATACCAAGCACCCAAAATATCCCAATTGGACAAGTGCAAGCATGGAAGTGACCGCCTTGTGCATCAGAGTTCCATGAGTGCTCAAGGCTCCCAAGGTAGTGCTAACACTAAGGGGGCATACCTTAAAGCTCTAAGAATGAGATTGTGATTAGAATTGAGAGAATTGAAAACCGTTGAGAGACAGTTTAAGAAAATAGTTGAAAGAATTGAGAGAGTTAAGAAAATAGTTGAGAGAGTTGGAAAACTTGAGGCAGTTTAATAGAATAGTTGAAAGAGTTGACAAAAAAGTTGGGACGGTTTAAGAAAATAGTTGAAAGAATTGGAAAAGTTCTTCTGAAATCATTTGGGGCTGACAAGTTTTACAATAACAGGGAATCCCACAAATTGGGGGCAAAGGGGAAATGGGACAAATAAGTAAAGTGAACTAGTCACACAAAGACAACATATTGGAGAAAAATTATCAAACATGGTTGCAAAATAAGGGTTCAGTTCTTACCGCACCAAACCCCAATATAATCAAGCTCAAGGAGAGGTTTCAGGGTTGTTAAGTAGCCAAGGGAGCCTGAATACATTCTAGTAGTGCACATGGAAGACGAAAACATACAATGATAGGGGGAGAACATGTTAAGTTAAATTAGGTAGACTAGTAAGCAAAATGCTAGTGACAAAAAGAGCAACAAAACCATAAGTAAATGTAGACAAGAAACATTATGAAATGCAAGATTAATAGAAACATGTTGTTGTGGAAACTGTATCTTAATGGGGTGACTTACCAGTTGCAAGTAATAGACTATAATGACAATAGTGCACAGAGGAACAAGGTGAGCACGGAGTGTAAGAATCAGAGAAAATAACAGTAGTATAAGAATAGCAGCAACAATATGAGAATAGCAGCAACAATGTGAGAATAGCAGCAGCAACAAACCCAAGTAAACAAACAATAGAACCAGTAGTGTAGAAGTAACCAACATAGGATATTTAGCCTTGGATTTTAGCCATTTGAGTGTTCAAATAAGAGAATGAGATAGTATAGTAATAGTAGAGAAAGAGAGAATTCAGAGAGTCTGAGGTTTTGAGAGCACTGTGTGATTTTTGAAACAAGGTTTAGAGAAATTGTATTCGTGTGTCTATCAAGTGAGAAGAGAAGAGTAGTACTTATAGTTTTGAAAAATAGGGTAGGGAGTATATATTTATAGTAATAGTACCAAATTGTGTCAATCACATGACCTCAATTCAAATTAATCAGGGATTCATGATTCGAATGGGAAGGAAGCTATATTATATAAGGAAAGAACCAATCAGACTACTAATTACACCATAGTAAATTAGTAGGGATGTAGAATGTAATAGAGGCTAAATACATAATATTTGGATAGGGAAAACAGATAGTTAAAAAATATATAAGAGCATAAATATGGTAAGGATACAAAATTAATTCTAAAATTAGTCAAAGAATCACGGACAAGACTAAAATTAGAGGGAATCAGTGCTAATTATAGAGAGAATTTCACAAGAAAGGAAATAATTGAAGAAATATGTGTGAGAACCATTAAGGAAAATTCATACATATTAGTGATTCAAAGAGCTGCACAGAATCATTCGAATAGCAATTAGACATATGAACACAATAGGCGTGAAAAATAAGATAACATTGCTCAAGAAATCATAAAGAGTAGGGGGTTGGAACACCAGTAAAAATTTTAAAGCATGGAACTCAAAAACAAACATGCTCGTAACAAAACAAACATATAATACATGCATACATAATGCTCGAAGGAACCAGAAGATGTAGTGACCTTGAATGGGGGTCCAAAACCCTAGCAAAAGAAATTAAAGCATGGAACCCAGGTTAACAAAGAAAAAAACAATCAAGTGAGACAAACAAACACAAACGAACATATAGTAAGCAGAAGAAACGATTTTGAAGAAGGGGTCCGAAACCCCAATTTGAAAGAGTGGTAATCATCCAAAAATTTGAAATACTTGGAAAAACTAAGTAAAAATAGAGTAGAAAACAAAAATCAAACTGAGAGTTGTTTTTTTTTAAAGAGTAGAGATTAAAGAGGAAAAATTAGGGTTTGCAAACAAATTAGGTAAAAGGAAGAACCTGGCCGTGAAACTCATATATAATGCCATTGAAGGCATCATCGGACAAAAACCAATGGAGAAAAGCCGGCGAATGGGCCCAGGTGTAGCTTCAGTGACCGTCTCTCATGGCGGAAGCTAGTGGGCTTCAAGCTTTAGAGAGAAAACAATGATATGAGGTGCCATGGTGAGTGGTGAACGAGAGGTGTGAGGGTGGAGGTGGCCGGAAGAGCGATGAAGGCCATGTGAGAACCAGATGGTTCTTCGGAGATGAAGGTATAGAGAGCATTTAGGAGTGAAGGGGATACAAGGGAGGCGGATTTGGAAAATGATTTAGGGTTAAGGGGTTATGGGGGTTAAAATAGGAAAGGTTAATCGTGGACCGTTGATCAAAATGATCAACGACCACGATTTAAAATGGGGGTCCAGGTGGGTTGGTTTGAATAGGTTTGGGTCGGGTGATTTTTGTAATTGGGTCATTATTTGGGGGGTGAACTTGGGTTGAAATGTGGCAAAAATTGAAAGACTAAAGGGCTATAATTTAAATTCCTGTTTTTCCCCTAATTTAATTTTATAAAATAGTAAATGTTATTATAAAAATCCGATTAAAATATTGAGTTAATAAAATACATATAAGAGTTGATTAAAATTATTATGAATGATTTTGTAGTTAAAAATACTTGCCTAATTGATAAATGGGCTAAAATTACAATTAAATGCGATTTCTATTTAGAAATACCTAATGCACTTCTAAAATTTTGCAAAAATTATGTATAAAATATACCTTTTGTTAATAAGAAAATAAAATAGATAACTTTTCAAAGTACGAGATTCGGGACGAAATACTGGATTTTATAGTACAAAATAAGTCGTAAATTAGTTTTAAAATACTTGAAAAAGTCTAGAAAAATACCAATCCTTTGTGGATGCTTATAAATGCCTCCATATGCTATTTTGGGAATATTTTGAGTATGAAAATACATAGGAAAAATTGGTTATCAACAACAAGTAGGCTGTTACTATTAAATTTTCCCTTGCCGGGATATTTCGACTATTAGATGTACCCTTGCTGGGTTTAACTGTTATATTGTCGATTTTCCTTATTGGGACCTCCTTTAAAGAGATTATTAGAGTTATTAAATTATAATATTGGATCATGTGGCACGCCGAACACTTATGAATTATAATACGGGATCGTTTGGCGCGCCAACCATAACTTATATTGATGATTATTATTGGCCTGAGATGCCGGTGACATTGTGCACGGAGGAAATGGGATCGTGTGGTGCACCGTCCACTTATTTACAACACTATGGGATTGTGTGGCGCATCTTCCACTTAGATTAGACATTATGGGATCGTGTGGCACGTTTTCTACTGTAGATTTGTGTATCATGAAAACCGAAATAGATCTGCTGTTGTTTCTGATTTTCTATTTTCATCTAGTACTCCCCGATAGCATTTCCCCTCCTAGCTTTATCTGTATTATTTTATTATTTTTTCCTTCCCGTACTTGTATATCATATTGCACAGTTTGATTGTGGTAGGTCATGTCTAGCCTCGTCACTACTTCGCCGGGGTTAGGCCAGGCTTTTACCAACACATGGGGTTGATTGTGCTGATGCTACACTTTTGTGCCTTTTGTTCACAGATCATGAGACAGCTCACGGACCAGAGTAGTAGATTGGAAGCGTGCCTTCAGTCTAGAGACTCCTAGGTAGTTCGCTGGCGTGCGCGGGCCCTATGTCTCTTCTATTTCATTCTGTTTGTTTCATTGTATCAAAACAGACTCCGTATGTATTTTCTTTCAAAATCTTATTTATAGTACTTTATAGTAGTCCATGAGTACTTTGACACTAAATCTTTGGTTGAGGATGATGCTAACTTTTTCATTATTTCTTTTGTTTAACATTAAATTAAGACTTCCGCCTGAATTCACTATTTTTTGTTATTTTGTTGAAAATTAGCTGAAAGGTATGTTTAAGTTGTCTTGCCTAGCTCCGACAGTAGGCGCCATCACGACTCCCGATAGTGGGATTTTCGGGTTGTGACAAGTTGGTATAAGCGCACTAGGTTACTTTGGTCTCACAACTTACGGACAAGCTTGGTAGAGTCCGAGGGATTGGTACGGAGACGTATGTATTTATCCCCCAGAGGCTACAGAGTTAGGAAAATTTCCCTTTGTTCATTCTTGTCATGCAATTTTGTTCTTCAAATATTGATTGTCGTTCTACTATGTTCTTTCCCAGATGGCGAGAACACGTGCGTATGCTTCTACCACGCAGCAGCCCGGTCTCCCAGCAGCAGCTCAGCCCGAGCTCCACGCAGTAGCTTTTGAGGCCGTGCCAGAGACCGTGGTACGAGAAGAGCTCAGCCCCAGGCAGCAGTTCCAGAGGTGGATTCTCATATTGACTTTGGTGAGGAGGTTCCAGCCCGAGCAGTTCCAGTGGGTCCAGCTCAGGTCCCAGGAGGGGTTATGTTTTCCCCGGATCTCTAGGATGCTGTCGTTCGTATAGCAGGCTTTGTGGACAGTGTTCCTTGAGTGGGTCTGCTGCCAATAGCACCAGCCACTTCTCAAGCTGGAGAAGAAGATCAGACTCATGCTACGCGTACTCCCGAGCAGGTAGCTCCCCGGACATAGGTTCCAGCGGTTCAGCCCCCAGTGGCAGCTCAGACATGTATTACAGCTCAGGCCGTAGATGGGGCTGCCATGTCTTTGGATGCTTTGTGGAGACTTGATCAGTTCTCCAAGCTTTTCACCACCGCTTTCAGCGGTACTTCATCAGAGGATCCCCATGATTTTCTATTCAGTTGTCATGAGATCCTCAGGACTATGGGTATAGTGGAGACCAATGGGGTTGATTTTTGCACCTTCAAGCTTGCAGGATCCGCCAAGACTTGGTGGAGAGATTATTGCCTATCTAGACCAGTAGGGTCTCCATCTTTGACATGGGATCAGTTCGCGGAGTTATTCTTTGAGAAGTTTCTCCCTGTTACTCAGTGAGAGACACTTCGTAGGCAGTTTGAGCGCCTGCAGTAGGGCTCCATGACACTTACACATTATGAGACTAGATTTATTGATTTGGCACGCCATGCAATAGTGATACAACCTACAGAGCGTGAAAGGGTCCGGAGATTCATTGACGGATTGATTCAGTCGATCCGTCTTTAGATGGCCATGGGAGTTTGAAGTTATATTACCTTTCAGGAGGCGGCCAATGCAGCCCCCCGAGTAGAGATGGCACTCGCTCGAGGGGGTGGTTAGGGGTCAGATAAGAGGCCTCAACATTCTGGTAGATTCAGTGGTACCTCATATGGTGGTAGGGATTTGCATGACAAAGGCCATCCCACGAGGCTCTTTCAGTAAGCCCTCCAGGTTTCTCATGGTACTCAATGTGGTCACAGTTCTCAGCCACGGTATTTTGACCAGTAGCTTTTCAGCTCACCATCAGCTCCTGTTAGCGCACTACCACCTCGATATTCTCAGCAACCAAGGTCTTGCTTCATTTGCTTTGCCCTGAGGCATATTTCCAAGTATTGCCCACGAGCTTCTAGCAGTTCACAGTAGTAGGGTCCTCGTACTATGATTCAGGTAGCAGGTGATCCCCCGACTGCCCAGCCAGCTAGAGGCGGGGGTAGAGTCCATAGAGGTGTAGGTATGGAGCGTAGAGGTAGAGTTCAAACCACCAGAGGCAGGGGTCAGCCTGCAGCAGATCGTCCTAGAGACATAGCTTAGGGAGGTGGGGCCAGCCCCATTGATATGCTTTGCCGGCCAGGCCAAAGGCCGAGTCGTCAGATAATGTGATTACATATACTATTCTTGTTTGTGATATGGGTGCTTCTGTGTTGTTTGATCGGGGATCTACGTATTCTTATGTGTCGTCCTATATTTCACCCTATTTGATCATGCCTAGTTAGGCTCTGGGTATTCCAGTATATATGTGAACACCGGTTGGTGACTATATAGTGGTCGACCGAGTGCATCGTTCTTGTGTGGTGGTATTTGAGGGTCTTGAGACCCGTGTCGACTTATTGCTATTAGATGTGGTAGACTTTGACGTTATATTGGGGATCGATCGGTTGTCCCCGTATCATGCTATCTTGGACTTTCACGCCAAGACAGTGACGTTGGCTTTGCTAGATTTGCCCCAACTTGAGTGGAGAAAGACCCCAGGTCATGCCACCCGCATTGTTATTTCGTATGTCAAGGCTCGACGTAAGGTCAAGAAGGGGTGTCTAGCGTATCGGGAGTATGTTCACGACTCGAGTGCAGAGATTCCATCTATTGACTTTGTTGCTGTTGTTCGAGAGTTCCCCGAGGTTTTCCCTTCAGACCTGATGGGTATGTCGCCCGGCAGGAATATTGATTTCGATATTTATCTGGCTCCGAGAACTTAGCCGATTTCCATTCCGCCATATCGCATGGCCCCGCTAGAGTTGAAAGAGGTGAAGGAGTTCAGGACTTGCTTGATAAGGGTTTCATTAGACCTAGTATATCACCTTGGGGTGCACCAGTGTTGTTTGTGAAGAAAAAGGATGGGTCGAAGAGGATGTGCATTGATTACCGGTAGTTGAATAAGGTGACGATAAAGAACTAGTATCCACTACCAAGGATTGAAGATTTGTTCAACCAGCTTCAGGGTGCTAGGGTGTTCTCGAAGATAAATTTAAGGTCTAGTTATCATCAGCTGAGGATTAGGGTGTCTGATGTCCCTAAAACAGCATTTCACACTCGGTATGGGCATTATGAGTTCTTGGTCATGTCATTCGGATTGACCAATGCCGCGACAGCATTCATGGAGTTGATGAACTGAGTGTTCAGGCCTACATGGATTTGTTTGTGATTGTATTCATTCATGACATTTTGGTATACTCTCGCAATCAGGAGGAGCATGAGCAACACCTCAAAGTGGTTCTTCAGACTCTAAAGGATAGTTAGTTGTACACCAAGTTCTCGAATTACAAGTCTTTTTTTAGTACACTCGCATTCCTAGGTCATGTCGTATAAGTAGAGGGTATTCAGGTCGACCCGAAGAAGATAGAGATAGTCAAGAACTTGCCTCGACCAGCTTCAGCTACAGAGATCCGGAGCTTCTAGTTAACTGGTTACTACATACGTTTTGTAGAGGGTTTTTCATCCATCGTAGCCCCAATGACTAGATTGACCAAGAAGGGTGCCTAGTTTATGTTGTCAGATGAGTGTGAGGCGAGTTTCAAGAAGCTCAAGATAGCTCTGGGCCTTATACTATTTATTTTGATGCTTCCCGTATCGGACTTGGAGTCGTGTTGATGCAGAATGGCGAGTTCATAGCATATGCTTTAAGGCAGTTGAAGATTCACGAGAAGTGTTATCCAGTTCATGACCTAGAGTTAGCAGCCATTGTTCACGCCTTGAAGATCTAGAGGCATTATTTATATCGGGTGACGTGTGAGATGTACACGAATCACAAGAGCCTTCGATACTTGTTCAAACAGAAAGAGTTGAATTTGAGACAGCGGAGGTGGTTGGAGTCATTAAAGGACTATGATATTTCAATCTTATTCCACCTAGGGAAGGCCAATGTGGTGGCAGATGCATTGCGTACGAAGTCCGCCAGCATGGGTAGTCTTGCCTATATTCCGATAAGTTAGAGACCTCTTGCCTTGGATGTTCTGGCCTTGGCCAATCGATTTGTGAGATTGGATATTTCTGAGCCTAGCAGGGTGTTAGCTTGCCCGGTTGCTCGTTCATCATTGATTGAGAGCGGCAGTTTGATGACCCCCATTTGTGTGTCTTGAGGAACACGGTATAGCGGGGGGGCTATAAGAAAATGACCATGGGAGATGATGGTGTATTTCGAGTATAGGGGCGAGTTTGTGTGCCCAATGTTGATAGTATTTAGGAGTTGATCTTAGCAGAGTCCCACAGTTCTCGATATTCTATTCACCCGGGCACCACAAAGATGTATCACGATTTTCGACAGCATTACTGGTGGCGCAAAATAAAGAAAGACATCGTTGTATACGTCGCCGTTTTATGAATTTTCAGCAAGTGAAGTACGAGCATCAGAGGCCCGGTGGGTTATGTCAGAGGATTGAGATTTCCGAGTGGAAGCAGGAAAGAATCACCGTGAATTTTATTACTGGCTTCCGATGACTCGCATTTTATTCAAATTGCCACCACCTATTCATCTAGGAGATACGCTGAGATTTATATCAGATAGATTGTTCGCCTTCATGGGGTGCCCATATCTATTATTTCAGACCGGGGTTCGCAGTTTACCTCGCAATTCTGGAGGGCGGTACATCATGAGTTGGGCACCCAGATTCAGTTGAGTACAGCATTTTACCCCCAGACGGATAGTCTGTCCGAGAGGATTATTCAGATGCTTGAGGATATGCTTCGAGCCTGCGTTATTGATTTTGGAGGCTCCTCGTACCAGTTCTTGCCTTTAGCAGAGTTTGCCTACAATAACAGCTACCAATCTAGTATTCACATGGCTCTGTATGAGGCTTGTTATGGTAAACGTTGTTGGTCCCTAGTCGGATGTTTTGAGCTGGGAGAGGCTATGTTATTGGGTACAGATCTAGTGCAGGAGGCCTTGGATAAGGTTAAGATCATTCAGGACACACTTCGGTCAGCTTAATCTAGGTAGAAGAGTTATGCAGATCGCAGGGTTAGAGATGTTGCTTTCATGGTTGGTGAGCAATTATTACTACATGTATCGCCTATGAAGGGCGTGATAAGATTTTGGAAGAAGGTCAAGCTTAGCCCTAGGTTTACTTGCCCATTTGAGATTCTCGATCACGTGGGGAAGGTGGCTTATAGACTTGCCTTACCGCCTAGATTGTCATTCGTGCATCCAATTTTTCATGTATCCATGCTTCAAAAGTATCACGGCAATCCTACCCACGTGTTAGATTTCAGCACTATCTAATTGGACAAGAATCTGTCACACGAGAAAGAATCGCTGGCTATTTTAGACCAGTAAGTTCGATAGTTGAGGTCGAGGAGTTTTCCTTCAGTGTGTGTCCAGTGCAGAGGTCGACCTCCTAAGGCATCAACCATGGAGCCCGACTCTTATATTTGGAGCCGCTATCCCCATCGATTCCCCGACTCAGGTACTTCTTTCTTATGTTCGTTCGAGGATGAACGGTTATTTTAGAGGTGGAGGATGTGACAACCTAAAGGTTCATCACCGTAATTCTCCCTTTCTTTGTGCTTCCTAGGCCTTGAAACCCTCTTATTTGGTCTCCTCGATTTGTGTGCATAGTCCTGGCGCGAAGTCGAAAACTTTTCAGGTGGAATTATATGAACTTAGTGTTAAAAGCTATGAATTTTGATAATAATATTGATATAGTTGACTTTGGTCAACATTATAGGGAAACGGACTCGGACCCGAGATGTGACGGTCCCAGAGGGTGTGTATGAAAAAATGAGACCCAGACATAATTCCGGAATCGAAATTCAAGGTCCCAGGCCCGAGTACAGAATTTTTGAAAGAAATTATTTATTTGAAATTGATATGAGAAATTGAAATGAAAATGAGTTAGAAAATGATTGTATGGGGCTCGTATTTTGGTTTCGATGCCCGGTACAGGTCTTAAATGAGTGTTAAGCACTATCGGTAAAATTTGGTTGAAATTGGACGTCATCTGACGTGTTTCGGACTTAAAAATGAGAAATAAGAGTTTTATGGAAAGTTGGAAGAAATCATGTGTTTTGGGGTTTGATTCTATGTAAATGATATTATTTGGCAATTTGATCGCACGATTAAGTCTGTAGGATGTTTTTGAAGTTGTGTGCATGTTTGGGTTGGAGCCCCGAGGTGTCGGGTGTGTTTTGAATAGGTTTTTGGTTGATTTTGCATGTTGGGAATGAGCTTCAGGTGTTGAAGACCTGCATGCTTTGCAATTACGAAGCCTTGTTCTCAAATGCGAATATGGTCCTACAACTTCTGAGTTCTCAAATGCGAAGGAAACATCGCTATTGCAATGTCTGTTCTTTCCCAGCAGTCTTTGCAAATGCGAAGAATAATTCGCAAAATCCAATGCCCCTAGCTAGCCTTGAGTTTGCAAATGCAAACTTTGACTTCGCAAATGCGAAGTCTAACCTTCCTGCTTGAGTTTGCAAATGCGAATAATTTTCTCGTAAAACCCATACCTACTGGGCTCGCAAGTACGAACCCAAACTCACAAATGTGAGATCTGCATCTGTGAATTTTATACTCAGCCGATTTAAGTTAATTCTTCATACTTTCAAAAACCAAACTTCCATTGGCGATTTTATCTCAACTCTTTCTTTCCCAAATCAATTGTATGTCAACTTTTACTCAATTTCTTCAATCTTTAACATCTTTTATCACGATTTCATCTTAAAATCAGAGCTTTCAATGGGTAAAAATGGGGATTTGGACCTCAATTTAGGTGCGATTTCAAAACAAAATACATATATGAATTCGTAGGGGAATGGATAACCCAATTTTGCTTCGAACATCGGATTTTGACCACGTGGGCCCGAGGCGTTTTTGGGAATCTTTGGGCAAAACTTTGGGAAATTCATTCTTATGCATTCAAATTGAATTAACTAGCATTTGTTGATACATTTGGGTAACTTGTGACTACATTCGAGAGGTTTTGCTGCAAATTCGAGGGGTAAAACGATCCTAGAGGCATGAATTGATTTTGGAGCTTTCGAGGTAAGTGTTTGATCTAACTTTAGCTTGAGGGAATAAGATTAGAGTGCTTGATTGCTATTTGCTAAATGATCGAGTACGGTGTATAGGCATGGTGACGAGTATCTATACAGCGGTGTCTAGCATGACTATGAGTCGTAAATGCTTTTGAATCGAAAGACATGATACAACTATCTTGTTAAGTTGATAGTTTCCATGCAAAGTGTTGGTTAAGAACTAAATTAATTAAAATAGCTTTTGAAGAAATGATTCCCTTGCCAGGACAAGTAGGCCGTTACTATTAAATTCTCCCTTGTCGGGAAATTTGGGATGTTAGTTGTACCCTTGCTGGGTTTAACTGTTATATTGTCGATCTTCCCAAATGGGACCTCCTTTGGAAAGATTATTAGAGTTATTAAATTATTCTATGTGATCATGTGGCACGACAACCACTTATGAATTATAATACGGGATCGTGTGGCATGCTGACCACAACTTATATTGATCGTGTAGCGCGCCGTCCACTTAGATTATTCATTATGTGATCGTGTGGCGCACCGTCCACTGTATATATGTGTGTCACGAAACCCGGAATAGATCTGTTTTTGTTTCTGATGTTCTATTTTCATCTAGTACTCCCAACATTATATGTAGTATTTTATTATTGTTTCTTTCCCGTACTTGGATATCATATTGCACATGTTAATTGTGGTAGGTCATGTCTAGCCTCGTCACTACTTCGTTGGGGTTAGGCCAGGAACTTACCAGCACATGGGGTCGGTTGTGGTGATGCTACACTTCTGTGCCTTTTGTGCATAGGTTAGGAGACAGCTTACGAACCGCAGCAGTACATTGGGAGCATACCTTCAGTGCAGAGACTCCTAGGTAATTCGCTGGCGTGTGCAGGCCTCTTCTATTTAATTCTATTTGTATTCATTGTATCGAAACAAACTCCTTATGTTTTTTCTTTCAAACTCTTATTTGTAGTATTTTATAGTAGTCTTTGAGTATTTTGACATTAAATCTTGGGTAGAGGATGATGTTAACTTTTTTCGCATTTCTTTCATTTAATATTAAATTAAGACTTTGGCTTGAATTTATTGTTTTTATTGCTTTCTTGTTGAAAACTACCAGAAAAGGTATGTTTAAGTTGGCTTGCCTAGCTTTGATAGTATGCGCCATCACGACTCCCGATGGTGGGAAATCTGGGACGTGAAATTTTTAATTTAGCGGCTATAAACAATAGATGCTAAAGACTATAATTAGCCGTTTGGATTGGATTTAGTAGCCATTATAATTGCTACAAACAATTGCTTTAGCGGAAATTTTTTTTAATGTTGCGGCTATATAATGGGCACTAAAGAAGTATAATTAGCAGTTTTGGATTGGATTTAGTAGCCATTATAATTGCCACAAATAATTGCCGTTAAAGATAATAGTTATATACCATTTACCAGCTTTTGCAAGAATAACCGCTAAAGGCTTTGCCGACCCCATTATCAGTAGCAAAAGGCTAAAGGCCGGCAAAAGATATAGCAACTATTATTATTGCCGCTAAAGATATTTTGTATTGCCGCTAAAGGCCATATTTTTTGAAGTGTATGGGGATAATTCCCTCTTATAAGGTTAGAAAGGAGACTCACATCGCTCTAAAGCGCACTTCTTATATCAAAAACAAGTCCAAGTCCTCAAGTAGGAGCTTTACGATCAAAAACTAGTTAAAGGAAGTAAGAACTAGTCAATATAAGTTTTTACAAGATCGAATTCTAGCTATTTAAGCAATTTCCCAACCCTTTTCACAAGTTTTCCAAATTCCGATCCTGCACCCACGTGCCTTGATTCCGAAATTTTTCGAAGGAAGTTGTTCTCTACAACCTAAGGATCAATAATATATCATTTCTACTTCATTACATAGCAAATTACATGCTTATTATTAGTTTTATTAAAACCCTAGGTCTAGATCTAACCTTAGATTTTTACTTAGTTTTTAGTATTTAATCTACCTAATGTTCATGTAATTAAACTAAGGATGTAGTGATATTACTTACCTTACAATACTATGTAGAAATCCTCTCTTTCGAAGTACCCAAATCGCCCTAGTGTGAAGTAGTGAGTGAAATAAATGACCTTGAACTCGAATTAAAAGATCTCATTGCCATGCGGTTTCTGCTTGTGTGGTTTGGGGACCACATCTGAGGTCCCACTCCTGTGGAAAGGAGGCCACATCTGCGGCTCTGGGTTTTATGCGACTGGACCGCTTGTGCAATCTGAAAGCACTTCTACAAAACCGCTTATGCGATTTTGGCCCAATTTGGTTGGACCGCTTTTGCGGTCTAGTTTCCGTTTATGCGAAATCGCTTCTGCGGTTTATGTATCGCTTTTACTTTTTTTCTGGCCTGCCCTTGGACACTTCTGTGAAGGCTTGACCACATCTACGATCATAAAACCGTAGATGCGATTATTATAGAAGCAGCAGTTTAGCCTTTTCTTTAATTTTTAAATTCACTCGAGCCTTGATCGTTTGACGCTCGGGGCTCCCAAGCCCCGAACATACCAACATGTGTTAAATCACGAGGCAAACCTACTCGAACTCTTGGATCACTCAATAAAATGCTAAATGTTGGAATCAGGTCCTAAAACCAAATAAATCAATCTATTGAACTTCAAGTTCTTAATTTTCTTCTAACAGATCAAAATGCCCTTACACTTCTCGGATTTACACTAAATTTTACGGGTAAGTCTTAACTGATATTTCGGAATCGTACCAAGTTTCAAAACCAAAATCCGAGCCCGATACCTAGGAAATCAATGAATACTTAGTTTCTTTAATTCTTTATAACTTCAATTTAACAGTTTCACATAAATATTCAATACTCGAGCTAGGGACCTCAGAATTCGAATCCGGACATACGCACAGGTCCCATATTTTCTCGGGGACCCTCTAAATTGTGAATCTGTATCCGTTTTCCAAGAAAGTTGACCGAAGTCAAACTTGGCATTTTAAGAAAAAGTTAAAGAAGGAAATGGACATATTCTATTCAACTTCCGAACCAACCATCCCCTGCAAGTTATAAATTAGCTAAAACAAGTGGCGGAAGTTTTATATAAGGGAACATGGTTCTAAAATGCAAAACAACCAGTCGGGTCGTTACAAATTGGTTGTCAAAAGTGTTATTCAAATTAATTAACCAAACTACTTCATGCCAAAAGTACTTTTTTGTTAAAAGTACTTCACAAAATAACATGTTTTTAGAATCACGGCCAAATGGGCTATAACTCCCATTTTTGCAAAAAGGAATGGCACATTTTTATGTGTGGAAATGACACCAGGTAGCCACTTTTAAGCTTGATGATTAAAATATATCCACAGTTTACAATTTATTTAAAGATTAGCCTATTTCGATAAAATTTGAGGACACGACAACATAGAATTGAAACCCCAAAATTCAAACTTCAGGACACGTGTCCTAGAGTTCGAAAATTGTGTCCTGAATTTTAAATTAGTAATTCAAAAATTTAAGACATCTTTTCCTAAAGTTTAAAAATTGTGTACTCAGATTTGAATTTTATGTTCTGAATTTCAAATTAGTAGCTCAAAAATTCAGGATACTTAGTCCTAATGTTTGGGTAAATTAACTAATACATAATACAATATAAACCGTGGATATATTTTAAATAAAGTGCTTAAAATGGCAATTGTTGCACTTTGCCCTTTTTATGTTACCATTTCACTAATCTAATTTTTACCTTTAATGAGAAATATTTATAGCCTCCAAAAAGCTTTTAGCCTTTTAGTTTTAATGACCACAAGTTTTAAAAATTATTTTTATTTTTGTTGAATTTCGAACTGAGACAAAGTGTGTCACATAAATTGAAAACAGAGGAAATAATATGTGACGACCGAGCCGGTCGTCTTTGGAATTTATGCCCCGCTGCCCCATTAACTGCTTTGCCTAAGTTCATTTCTGCTATTGTGGTTTGCCGGGACATTCAGTAATAGAATTCAGAGTGTTTTGGGACACTTAATCCCTAAATGAGAGCTTAAGTGTTGGAAAATGGTGCGTAATTAGAACAGTGTGATGACGACCTCCGATTGGAAAGCCGATGGTTCTGTTAGCTCCATTAGGTGATTTCGTTGTTGGGAGCATGTTCAGAGTGTATTTGGGTATTCGTAGCTCTTTTAGACTAGAAATGCCGAAAGTTAGAATTTTAAAGTTTTCGGTCTGATAGTGAATTTTTGATCCGAGGGTCGGAACGGGATTCCGGAAGTTGCATTCCCTGATTTACTATGTACTAGTTGATTTATCTTTTTGCCTTATTTACTTAAACCATGTGTTTCAAACTTTCCTTTATGTATTTACCCATTATTTGCATGTTGTGCATGATATGCTACTTGATTTCCTTTCCTTAAATAGCTTCTGCCATCTTGCCGTTCAAATTTTGAACTCCTGAATTAAAGTAATTTCCTTCTACTGATTTTTTTCCTATTGATACTTGATTATTTTCTTTCCTTTCTTACCTACCTGACGTCAAGTATAAATACATCCTCCTCTCTTCACTCATTCATTGATCAATTCAACTTCAAATCAGAATTCACTTCAAAATTAATAACAATTCAACAGACATCTCTGTCTTGAAATATTCGTTACCACTCTCTACTAGTATTACTGCTCTCTATTTTTTGTACTACTGCTCAAAATTCTGGTCCTTTACCTCTTGCTGTCTGAATCTCCTAGAGTTTCTCTGAACTCCTAAGTTGAAGTTCCTTGGGTTTGTTCCTGTTGACTGCCTGGCTGTTTTTTTTCTGTTGCTATTTTGCTGTTGGAAACTTGTAACTGGTATGTTTTCCTAGTTAAATAGCACCCTTTTGTTATGTGTTCAACTTCTCTTCTTCTACACTTCTTTCTTTGTGTGTTTACTTATGTTTTCCTGCACTGTGTGATTAGGTTGAAGCATGTTATGCTTCTTTATGTTATGCTTTTAACTATAGGTGACCAGTGGGTGGGCCGGGCCGGGTCCGGGTCCAAATTTTATGACCCGTCCGGGTCCGGGCCGGTCCGGTCCGGGTTCAATTGGGGGCGGGTTGCAATTGGGCTGGGTTGAGCCGGTCCGGGCCGGGCCGGGCCGGGTTAATCTTTTTTTTTTTTTTTTGAATTACGTATAGTATAAATATCAAGAATCAAGCTTCGAATGCCGATTTCCAAATAAGAAATTACGATAAATTAAATTCGGGAAAATAAAGACAATAAAATTATGAAAGTAGAATATGAATTCTTGAAAATTGAAGAGAAGAGAGTGATT
This sequence comes from Nicotiana benthamiana, assembly GCA_034376525.1. NCBI lineage: Eukaryota > Viridiplantae > Streptophyta > Magnoliopsida > Solanales > Solanaceae > Nicotiana > Nicotiana benthamiana. The sequence goes on from CM067336.1 coordinate 93,306,267, forward strand.
GATATTTGCTAATTTGAGAATTGAGAGAGAGATAGATAATTTTGAGTGAGGAAATGAAGAAGAGGGGAGGGTATTTATAGATTTTTAGAAGGGTTATTAATGTAATTTAATAAAAACAAAAAAAAAAACAAAAAAGGGCCAAAAATGCAAAAAGACCCGTTGGCCAACGGTTCTGGACCGTTGCCAACGGGCAAGTGGGCCCCAGCAGCTAAAAAAAAATTTTTTTTTAAAAAAAAAAAAAATTTTACCGTTATAACCGGTCCGGGCCGGTCCGGGTTGGCCGGTTCGCCCGGTATTTCTCTTTCCGGGCCGGTCCGGTCCGGGTTAATTGCCCGGTAAGGCCTTACGTCCCAACCCCCTTCCCCCCCTAACCCAGCCCGCCCCCCCCCCCCCCGCGCTAAACCGGTCCGGTCCGGGCCGGTTTTGACCGGGCCGGTCCGTGCCGGTCCCGGGTCAACCCGGCCCGGTTGACACCCTTACTTTTAACCCTTTCCCTCTATTGCCTTTATATGTGAGTATTGTCCTGAACCATGGCAGCACTTTGAATTGTTGTCTGTGATCAAGAACTAGACTCTCCTGAGTCTTCACTCTATAGTTTTCCCATTCCCTCTCCCCTCTATGTACTGAGCTTTAATTTGGGTCTGTTGATGTCCTAATCACCATTTGACCTGATTTTGACTCTCAAAGATTCTGGTCTTATTTGTTTGAATTTGAGAAAGTCACGGGTGTGGCGGCCTATGCCATGGCTGGGTATGACCATCCCCTGCTGAGGTTCATCTCTCACATTGCACTTACTCCTAATTCCTAAGTTCGACCCCCCTTTGGTAAACCATGCTTAGGAACCCTGGAGTTCTCTCTGAACTTTGATGCCTGAGGGCTTGTAATTCCACACTTGCAGTACTTTGTTACAATATTCACTCTTAAGAGTGTAAGCATTGCCTGGGCTCTTGAAGCTCCTTGGAACATTGAAACACTCTGAATAAGAGAATGCCTTAGAACCTACATTCCGGATTTGGTAAAACACATGTATTGGATATTAAAATTGCATTAGGTAGTTTGGATCTAGCTGTGGGCTGTGATGCATTTTATTTATTTTTTTCTTTTGGTTCTGTAATAATAACTTTTTAAAAAGAATTCGGGGAGTATAGTTGTAAAGGGTATATGAGGGGATTTTACTTACTTGCATATGTTAAAGGGTAGATATCATGCATATAGGATAAATATTGTTTTTTTAATTACCTAGATATCATGCCTATATGGTTTTAATACTTTGAATCACCTAGACATCATGCCTATAGGGTTTTATACTTTGAATCACCTAGATATCATACCTATAGGGTTTTAATGTTTGAATTCGACCACTTAGATATCATGCCTATAGGTTTAATACTTTAAATCACCTAGTGATCATGTCTATAGGCTTTAAATTCTTATTCATTCAAGCATATTGAAATTTGGGATGTGCGTGCAAAATTTCAGGTCAATCGGACGTGTTTTGGTTATGGTTTGAATCGAAAGAGAGTTTGGTTAAGTTTTGAAGTTTTTAAGTTCAAATCATTGATTAATTTGAGTTTCCTGTGTTATTTTAGGTGGTTTAGGTATTGGTACAAGTTTGAATGAAGTTATTGGATAAGTTCATAGGTTTGGTTGAGGTCCCGAGGGCCTCGGGTGTGTTTCAGATGCTCAAAGGAGAAATTTTCGGACTTAGAGTATTGCAGAAATCCACTCAGTAGTTGCAGGCACTTTTCTTCTTTGTTATCGCATAATGCTTTTCGTGGGGGCCATAATTCCTTCAATGCGATCGCAGAACTCTTCATGTGATCGCATAGTTCTGTCTCCCCCTTCTTCACGTTCGCACTCCTTTTCACGCATTTGCACTGAGTAATCTGAGCTGGTGCCTCAGGGCCTAATTTCTTCTACGCGATCGTGGAGACCATATTGCGATTGCATATGTTCAACTTTTTCCCTTATGCGATCGCAGGACCTGCCCTGCGTTCACATAGACCAAACTTCTGAGCCTTCACACTTTACTCTATGCGATCGCATCTCCCTTCACGTGATCGCATTGAACTTTTCAAAAACGAGGGTTCTTCCATTTTTATCAAACTCAAGCTAGACAGCTCGGTTTTGGGAGATTTTTCGATGGAATTTCAGAGGCAGCTATTGGGTAACGATTACTTACTCCTCTGTGACTAAAATCCACCAATCTAATCATGAATTCAACCTTTAATTTCGAATTATTGATAAAAATTCGGGTAAAGTTCTTAGACCTAATTGTGAAGATTTGAAGGGGCATTTAATCTCCGATTTGGGAGATTTAAAAATTGTTAGACTCGTCGGAGTACGAAGTTTCTAAAAATGTGGAAATTATTCGATTCCAAGATGTTGGCCTGAGGGTAATTTTTGTCATTTTACCTAGTTTTGCGCCTTAACTTTATTTTTAATAGTGCAATTCGTTACTTGAGATGTTATTTATGAGATGTAACTGGATTGAATAGATTTGGGCCACTCGGAGTCGAATACTCATGGCAAAGGCATTGATTCCTAGCGAGTTTGTACCGGTTTGAGATAAGTGGCTTGTCTAACTTTGTGGGGGGGACCTCTCCCCTTAGGATATCTTAAGTGTTGTTTAAATGCCTTGTGCGCGAGGCGACGGGCGTGTACTTCTGCTTGTTTGTTGAAAATTCCTTACTTGACTTATTTATACTGTGTTTCTTCACGTATATAAATGTTAAAAAATGCAATTTCACTTGTTTTAGCTTAGGAAAAGCATGTTAGTAACTTATTTTCTCTATTTGACTAATTTGCAATATGTCTTTCTGCGATCATGCTAGACTCTAGATTTTTACCTAATGCTTGTACTTAACTTCTTTCTGTTCAATACTGAATTGTTGTGATATGTTACGAATGGGTCTATGGGACGACATCCCAGGAGTTCCCTGTACGTATTATATATTGAGATTGGAAGTGCTAGATACTAAGAGATATCCGGCACAAAATTGACTGATTGGAGGATACTAGGAGATCCTCGGAATACTTGGAGATCCCTCATATTTAAATGGAGGATATTAGGAGATCCTCGGGATACTTGGAGATCCCTTTTTTTATATGATGAGGAGACAGGAGATCCTCGGGTTCCACAGCCACCATTACTCCAGCTGTTCAGGAGGCATTCGCGCAGTTTATGAGCATGTATACCACACTGTTACAGGCAAGGTTGCTTCCCCTTCCAGCAGCCATGTCCCAGACTAGGGAAGGAGCCTAGACTCCCGCAGCCCGTACTCAAGACCAGAGGGTACATATGGGACCCATTCCAGATATTATCCCTGTCCAGCCTGCAGTATCGTATCAGCCCAAGGATGGGGCACCTACTTCGTAGGATGAAACATAGATTGGAACGATTCAAGAAGTATGACCCTCCTATTTTTAGCGGACTAGCTACAGATGTTTCTTTAGGGTTTTTGGAGGATTTTCATCACATCTTTCGCACCATGGGTATTACTACCTCGAGGGAGGTTTCTTTCGCAGCTTTCCAGCTTCTGGGAACCGCCTATGACTGGTGGCGCAGTTTTGACTTAGACAATCCGGACGAGGCTGCCTCTCTGACTTGGACTCAGTTTTCAGATATGTTTCACAGTGAGTTTGTTTTCCAGATCCTTAGAGATGCATGGCGTGTGGAGTTTGAGCACCTACGCCGGAGCCCTATCACTGTCTTTGAGTATGCCATCCATTATACTAGGTTGGCCAGGCATGTGCCTGCTTTGGTGGCTACTGTTCCTGAGAGGGTTTGCAGGTTTATCAAGGGTCTTATTCCTTCATTAGGTCTGGCATGGCGCTAGAGTTGGAAATAAATATACCCTATTAACAGGTTGTGAGCATAGCGAGGAGGATAGAGGGTATGCACGCTAGAGAGCGAGAGGAGAGAGAGGCCAAGAGGTCTCGAGAGTCTGGTAATTTCTCTGGTACCCATACTTCAGAAGTAGGACATCATGGTATGTGCTATACGAGTCGCCCAGTTCACTCAGCTCTTCCTTCACCCAGCAGTACTCAAGCTCCTCCCAGATCTTAGGAGACTTATTTGCTCCTCCGGCTTCTAGTGTTCCTCATGCGTAAGGTACCTCCAGATGTCCGTGTAGCAGGGGTGGGCCCAGTCACTCACAACCACCGCGTCCCAGAGATTGTTATAAGTGCGGGGATAACCGCCATATAGTGAGGGATTTCCCTAGGCTCGGGAGGAGTGTACCTCTACAGCAGTCTCAGCAGCAGCGTACCCAGCGGGATTCTCAGACCATTCTTCTAGCTCCAGCTGCCTCCCCACCTGCCCCGCTGGACAGGGGCGGAGATCGAGGAGATAGAGGTCGCCCTCGAGGTAAAGGCGGGGCCAGATTTTATGCCCTTCCTGATCTTGCCGAGACTCTCTCCTCCGATTCTGTTATCACATGTATTATATTTGTTAGTCACAGAGAGGAATCGATTCTATTTTATCCAGGCTCTACGTATTCTTATGTGTCATCTTATTTTTCTCCACATTTGGGTATAGCCCGAGAGACCTTGAGCTCTCATGTTTATGTTTCTACTCCTGTGGGAGATTCTCTTGTTGTGGACCGTATATATCAGTCATGATTGGTTACTATTCGTGGTTTTGAGACTAGGGTAGATATTTTATTACTTGATATGGTTGATTTCGATATTATCTTGGGCATGGACTGGTTCTCGCCCCATTATGTTATTCTTGATTGTGACGCTAAGACCGTGACGCTGGCTATGCCAGGTGTTCCACGTATTGAGTTGAGTGGTACTTTTGATCACACTTCCAACAAAGTCATATCTTTTCTTAAAGGTCAGGGTATGTTGAGAAGGAATGCACCGCGTATTTAACTTATGTGAGAGATGTCAGTGCTGATACCCCCTTTTGTTGACTTTGTCCCAGTAGTACGGGATTTCACCGATGTGTTTCCAACTGATCTTCCGGGCATGCCGCCCGATCAGGACATTAATTTTGGTATAGATTTGTTGTAGGGCACTCAGCCCATATCTGTTCGTCCTTATCATACGGCTCCCCCTGAGTTAAAAGAGTTGAAGGATCAGTTACAGGAATTGCTTAATAAGGGTTTTATTTGACCCATTGTCTCACTGTGGGGTGCTTTTGTCTTCTTCTTAAAGAAGAAGGATGGTTCTATGCACATGTGTATTGATAAGCGTTAGTTGAACAAAATTACAGTGAAGAACCGATATCTTTTGCCACGTATTGATGATTTAATTGACAAGGTTCGGGGCGCACAGGTATTTTCTAAGATTGATTTGCGCTCAAGCTATCACCAGCTAAAGATTCGGGAGCCGGATATCCTGAAGACTACTTTTAGGACTTGGTATGGTCATCACGAGTTCTTTGTCATGTCATTTGGGCCGACCAATGCCTCAGCAGCTTTTATGCATTTGATGCACAGTGTATTTAGGCCCTATCTCAACTCATTTGTCATTGTTTTCATAGATGATATTCTTGTGTACTCTCGGAGTCAAGAACATCATGAGCAGCACCTGAGGACAGTGCTTCAGACATTGAGAGAAAAGAAAATATATTCAAAGTTCTTAAAATGTGAGTTTTGGTTGAGTTTTGTGTCATTCCTAGGCCACATGGTATCGAGTGAGGGCATTCGGGTAGATCCAAAGAAGGTGTAGGCCATACACAGTTGGCCAAAGCCCTCCTCAGCTATAGAGATCTGCAAATTTCTTGTCCTGGCGGGGTATTTCTGTTATTTTGTTGAGGGATTTTCATCGATTGCAGCCCTTATGACTAGATTGACCCAGAAGGGTGCTCCATTTCAGTAGTAAAATGAGTGTGAGGAGTGCTTCCAAAAGCTCACGACGGCTTTGACTTCAGCCCCTATCATAATTTTGCCTACTGGTTCGATGTCCTATACGGTTTATTGTGATGCTTCCCGAGTTGGGCTTGGAGCAGTGTTTGATGCTGGACGATAGGGTGATTGCCTACGCGTCCAGACAGTTGAAGGTACATGAAAAGAACTATCATGTCCATGACCTTGAGGTAGCTGCTATTGTTCACACCTTAAAGATCTGGCATCATTATCTGTACGGCGTGCCTTGTGAGATTTACACTGATCATCGGAGTTTGCAACACTTGTTCAAGCAGAAGGATCTGAACTTGCACCAGAGCAGATGATTGGAGCTACTGAAGGATTATGATAATACTATTCTATACCACTCGGGTAAGGCCAATGTGGTGGCTGATCCCTTGAGTCGCTGGGCGGAGAGTTTGGCTTATTTACCAACTTCAGAGAGACTTATGGCGATGGATGTTCAATCCTTAGCCAGTCAGTTCGTGAGGGTGGACCTTTCTTAGCCCAGTCGGGTTCTAGACTGTGTGGTTTCTCGATCTTTATTGTTTGATCGTATCAGGGAGCAGCAGTATGATGACCGCCATTTTTTTGTCCTCTGGGACATAGTCCAGCATGGCGATTCTAGGGATATGACTATTCGAGATGATAGGGTATTAAGGATGTAGGGTCGGATTTATGTACCCGATGTTAATGATATTCGGGAGTTGATATTGACCGCGGTTTATAGCTCACGGTACTTCATCTATCCGGGTGCTGCGAAGATGTATCAGTATCTGAGGCAGCATTACTTGTGAAGGCGGATGAAGAAGGACATAGTAGATTTTTAGCTAGATTCCTCGACAATCAGCAGGTAAACGCTGAGCACTAGAGATCAGGAGGGATACTCCAGTAGATGGAGATTCTGGAGTGGAAATGGGAGAAGATCACTATGGATTTTGTAACCGGTCTCCCTCTGACTGCGAGGAAATTTTATTCTATTTGGGTTTTTGTGGATAAGCTGACCAAGTCCTCTCATTCATTCTAGTGTGTATTTATTACTCAACGGAGCGGTTAGTAGGGATTTAAATTAGGGAGATTGTCCATCTGCACGACATTCAAGTTTCTATCATCTCAGACATTGGTTCAGTGTTTACATCACGGTTCTGGAGAGCCGTCCAGCATGATTTGGGTACCCAGGTGACTATGAGTACAACTTTCCACCCTCAGACGGATGGAAAGTCCAAGCGCACTATTCAGATTCTTGAGGATATACTCCGTGCGTGGGTGATTTAGTTTAGAGAATCTCAGGATCAGTTCTTGCCATTGACTGAGTTTCCGTATAATAATAGTTATCAGTCTACTATTCAGATGGCACCTTATGAGGCCTTATATGATAGGAGATGCAGATCCCCGATGGGTTGGTTCTAGCCGAGTAAGGCCCGGCTATTGGGCACTGACTTGGTTCAGGATGCAGTCGAGAAGGTTAAGGTGATTCAGGATAGACTCCATATGGCCTAGTCCTGGCAGAAGAGTTACCGGACCGAAAGGTTCGTGATGTTTCCTTTATGCTCGATGAGTAGGTTTTTCTTCGGGTCTCACCTATGAAAGGCGTCATGTTTGGAAAGAAAGGGAAGTTGAGTACGAGGTTCATTAGCCTATTTGAGATTTTGAAAGAGGTTGGGAAGGTTGCTTATGAGCTTTCTTTACCTCCCAGTTTGGTCGGGGTTCATTTGGTATTTCGTGTTTCGATGCTTCGGAGGTATCACGTTGACCCGTCTCATGTGTTGGAGATCACTTCAGTCTAGTTGGACATTGACTTGTCCTATGTTGAGGAGCCAGTGGCAATATTAGACAGGCAGGTCCAAAAACTCAGGTTAAAGGATATAGCATTAGTAAAGGTTTGGTGGTGGGGTTAACCGGCAAAGGAGGTGATTGGGAACCGATCGGGATATGCGCAGTCGACATCCTCATCTTTTTGCTACTTCAGGTATGCTCTCTATGCTCGTTCGAGGACGAACAAATGTTTAAGTGTAACAGTATGTGACAACCGGATCGGTCTTCTTTGGAATTTATGCCCCGTTCCCCATTAATTGCTTTCCCTAAGTTCATTTGTGCTATTGTTGTTTTCCGGGACATTCGGTAATAGAATTCGGAGTGTTTTGGAATACTTAGTCCATAAATGAGAGCTTAAGTGTTGGAAAATGGTCCATAATTAGAATAGTGTGATGACGACTGGAAATTCGATGGTTCTGTTAGCTCCGCTAGGTGATTTGGGGGTTGGGAGCATGTTCGGAATGTATTTTGGGTGTCCGTAGCTCATTTAGGCTAGAAATGCCGAAAGTTAGAATTTTGAAGTTTCCACAACGATAGTGAATTTTTTATCTGAGGGTTGGAATAGGATTTCGAAAGTTGTTGTAGAAAACTCATGTTTTTTGGGACGTGCGTGCAAAATTTCATGTCAGTCAGACGTGTTTTGGTTAGGTTTTGAATCGAAAGCGAGTTTGGTTAAGTTTTGAAGTTTTTAAGTTCAAACCATTGATTAATTTGAGTTTCCTCGTTGTTTTAGGTGGTAGGATTGGTAAAAGTTTGAATAAAGTTATGGGATATGTCTGTAGGTTTGGTTGAGGTCCTGATGTGCTCGAGTGTGATTCGGATGCTCAACGGAGCAATTTTGGGACTTAGAGTGTTGCAGAAATCCACTCAACAGTTGCAGGCACTTTCCTTCTCTGCGATCGCATAGTTGCCCATGCGATCGCATAGTGCTTTTTGTGGGCAGTCATAATTCCTTCAATGTGATTGCAAAACTCTTAATGCGATCACATAGTTCTGTCTCCCCTTCTTCGCGTTCGCACAAAGTAATCTGAGCTAGTGCCTCAGGGCCTAATTTCCTCTACGCAATCGCGGATACCATATTGCGATCGCGTATGTCAAGCTTTTCACTTCTGCGATCGTAGGACCTGCCCTACTTTCGCATAGACCAAACTTCTGGACATCACGCTTTACTCTACGCGATTGCATCTCCCTTCATGCCATCGCATTGAACAAAGTATCAGAACAGTTATAAACTTTACAAAAATGAGGGTTCTTTTATTTTTATCAAACTCAAGCTTGAGAGCTCGGTTTTGGGAGATTTTTCGAGGTATTTTCATAGGCAACTATTGGGTAACGATTCCTTAATCCTCTATGACTAAAACTCACTAATCTAATCCTGAATTCAACCTTTAATTTCTGATTTTTGAATGAAAATTGGGGTAAAGTTCTTAGATCTAATTGTGAGGATTTGAAGGGGCATTTGACCCTTGATTTGGGAGATTTTATATGGTTAGACTCGTGAGAGTATTATGTTTCTAAAAATTTGATAATTATTCGATTCTGAGACGTTGGTCTAAGGGGCATTTTTGTTATTTTACCTATTTTTGCGTCTTAGCTTTAATTTTTATAGTAGAATTAGTTGCATGCGATGTTATTTATGATATGTAATTGGTTTGAAATATTTGGGCCTCTCGGAGTCGGATACTCGTGGCAAGGGCGTTTTTTCTTAACAATTTTGTACCGTCTTGAGGTAATTGGCTTGTCTAACTTTGTTTGGGTTACCTTTCCCCTTAGGATATCTTTACTATTGTTTAAATGCCTTCTGCGCGAGGTGACGGGCGTGTACTTGTTCTAGTTTGTTGAAAATTCACCTTACTTCACTTATTTAGACAATGTTTCTTCACGTATTTAACATTCAAAAATACAATTTCACTTGTGTTAGCTTAGGAAAAGAATGTTAGTAACTTATTTGCTCTATTTGACTAAATTGCAATATTTATCTTTCTGTGAGCATGCTAGGCCCTAGATTTTTACCTGTTGTTTGTACTTAGCTTCTTTCTATTCAATACTGAATTGTTGTAATGCGTTACTAGTGGGTTTATGGGACGGCATCCCAGGAATTCCCTGTATGTATTACATATTGAGATTGGAAGTGCGAGATACTAACAGATCTCCGGCACAGAATTGACTGATTGGAGGATACTAGAAGATCCTCGGGATACTTGGAGATCCCTTGTGTTTAAATGGAGGATACTGGGAGATCCTCGGGATACTTGGAGATCCCTTGTTTATATGATGAGGATACCAGGAGATCCCTAATGATAAATATCCTGTAGTTATTTTTCTTGTATTGTAGCCTATTCCGTCCTACTTATTGTTTTTGCTAGATATTCGAGATTTACTGTATTTCTACTGTTTATTCAATTCATATTTATTCTTATGTTTATCTCAGTAGGACCTCGACCTTCCTCGTCACTACCCAACCGAGGTTAGGCTTGGCACTTACTGAGTATCGTTTTGGTGTACTCATGCTACTCTTATGCACACTTTTGTTGTGCAGATCCAGGTGCATCTGGCCGGGTGTTTCATCAGTGATTTCAGAGCTTGCTATCGGAGACTTGAGGTATATCTGTTGCGTATGCAGACCGGAGAGTCTCCGTCCATTCTATCCTGTAGTTAGCAGTACTGTTTCCTGTTTTCCTCCGTTGTATTAGACACTTCATATGTTAGAGCCGTACTTACAGCCTGTGTTGCTCGTGGGATTTGGGTTTTGGGGTGATGTTACAGAAGTTGTGTGTTCGGTTTATGTGCTAAGCGGCACCGTTATACATTTCTTATTCTATTTAGTGTCTGTTACTGTTTTTATTCCAAACTGTTAAATTCCGCAATGTGTTAGGCTTACCTAGTCGCGAAGACTGGGTGCCGTCATGACAGGTTCACGATTGCTGAACCAGGGTCGTGACATAATAAATGATTGACCAATGTTTTTTAAGTGTCAAAAGTATTCTTCGGCAAGAAGTATTTTTTTTCTAAAATTAAGGTGTTTGGACAAGCTTTTAGAATGAAAAAATTATATTTTTCAGTATAAATAGAAGTAATTTCTTAAAAGCATAATAAAATGGTTTCTCCCCAAAAGTACTTTTAAGAAAAATATGTTTGGTCAAACACTAACGATTGGTCAAAAGAGCTAGTCAAATGAATCAATCAAACATACAGTGCTTCTGACCAGAAGTACTTTTTTTTTTAAATAGCACTTCTCAAGATAAATAGATATTTGCATAGAAGCCATGATGATTGTCACACTCCTTTTTTCCTACCCCGGAAGGGTATTAGGAGTTTTTTTTTCAATTTAAGTGACAATTAAAACATGATAATTTTATTTGAAAATTAGAGTTGTCACTTGGGATAATTTATGGTGTCACAAGTCACCAGTTTTAAATCCCGAATCGAGGAAAGATTGATTCAATTTACAGTCCGCGAACACAGGAATCCGGGTAAGGAATTCTATTAAACTGGGAGAATGTGTTAGGGATTCCCGAGGTTCTATAGTTTTACCACGATCTTTTAATTATTATTATTGACCTAATTATCTGATTTTAAAACAATTTTAAACCTTTTTTGCATTTTTTAACTTTTAGCCGCTTTTAATAATTCGGGAAAAATCCAAGTTTATTAAAACACATCGTAAGACACGCTACATGAAATGAATATGTGGTTCACGATAGGTTCTATTTAACCTTGTTAGAAATTCGAATCGGGTCATATGAAATGCACACCCGAACTCTTTTAATCTAATTTGATGTAGTTCAATTGATGAATAGCAACCTAATTTCGATAATGTGACCAAATCATGTTCAGCTATAACCAATTTAAGTAAATAAGAACAGACAACTGAGCAAGCAAATTCAAAACTACGAAGAACAATTATAGAAATAACACGATTGCATCATCAAACAAATAATTAACATCAAGCTCGAATAAAACAAACAGAGAATGAAAGAGTTGATCTCAATATAGCTGAAAAATTAATTGTTTTACTGTTTTGAACTTATAAATGTGACAAACCGTGGACGGAAACTTGAATGGGCATACCAAACTTAATTCAGCTGAAATCCGTCTTTAAAACCCCCAAAATTCGAAAAGTGAAAGAGAAGGAGCAGAATTTTTATTTGTATCTTTCGAGCTTTGACAAAATATCAATTTACGATGTCAGTGTTTCGCCTCTTTCTGTTTGTCCTTTCCTTTCTGCTTCTTTTTGTTTCGCGCACACACACGCCAACACTAACATAAAAAGTTGAGTACTCAAAATGTAGTCATGTAAAAATTTATATATTCACCAACTACGCACAAAAACTGCTCGAACAGAAGATGACAATTACAGGTTTGGTAATATAAGTTGCAAAGAAAATGCTCAGATGGATAAATAGTTAGGATGTGTATGGTATAACGAAAAATATTTTCTGTGAAAAATATTTTTCAAGATAATATTTTGTTGGAAAACAAGTAGTAAATTTATATCCTCTTTGCTTGTAAACATGAAGAGTTTTTCAAAAAGAGGATACACAATCTTCTTCTCTCCTCTCGACGCACGTTTGTAAATGTACGCCGAGGGTGTTTCCATGGCGAGAGGAAGGGGCCGTCCCCGGAAAGTTCCGATTGCTCTCATAGATCGAGTTATTCCCATCGTCAAATAACCAGTAAGTGCATACCACCAGCTCGACACTGTTCCATTGAGCAACACTGTCGACACTGTTCCATTGGCTCATGCAGATTCAGAGATCAACACAGCTGAGGTTTCTCTTCTTTCCCCCCCCCCCCCCCCTCTGATAATGTAGATAACAGTCAAGGCCCTAAAACTCTACCGTTGATACCGATTGTACAAGGAAATAGGGGAATCAAGCACATGCAGCAACTTCCACAACCAGCAGTTACAGGGCTCAACAACCTAGAAGAAGGGGCTAAAATGGAAGCACCCAAAGGGTGGCAAGTCTATTTCAGAAGAATCGACTTGCTGCTAATGGCATGTCTCTGGAGTATATCCCACCGATGATGATTAATGGCAAACCAGTGGGTCAATTGCTTAAAGATGAAGTGGAGGAGGAAGAACAGAAATGGAAGTATGCTCTAGTTGTCTTTGTTTTAGGGAATGGTCTAGGGTACAATGCTATGAAAAGGTTCATAAATCTACATTGGTCCCATGTAACTGAACCAGATCTCTATTACCATGAAGAGGGTTACTATATTGTAAAATTTCGATCCCTTGATGATGCTAAGGAAATCCTCTGTGCAGGCCCATACTCTATTGCGAATAAACCTATGATCTTGAAGCAATGGTCTGCTGATTTTGATTTTAATGCTGCTTTCCCTACGGAAATTCCCCAGTGGAATAAGTTCCCTAACCTTCCTATGTCATACCGGGGCAGCAGGTCTCTGAGTAGGATTGCCAGTGTGTTGGGTAAGCCTATTTTTGCTGAAGAGTGTACGACTAAGCAAACTAGAATCTCATATGCTCGTATGCTTATTGAGGTGAATGTCTCAAAAGAATTGCCTAGTGATATTGAGCTAATGGATCCAGCTGGGAAGAGTTTTATGCAGGATGTGACCTACGATTGGAAACCATCATACTGTGAGAAATTCCTTATGGTGGGGCACAACTGTCTGGTCAAACCTGCACAACCTAATCCGAAACAGAAAACTAAGGTGACTCAGGAATGGAGAGTTAAAGCTCCAGCTCCTATTGATCAGAGTAAGCAGGAAGTTCACATACAGCAGCCAAGTCTTCAGAAAGAACCCTGTGCCCCTGCAGTATTGGTTGAAGAGTTGAGTAAACAGAAAGGTATTGATACACAAGCATCTCCAGTTTTTGACATTACAAACTTTCCACCTTTATCTCCTATTGTGATGTCTAATTGATTTGAAGTAGGGTTAGTGAGTTGGGCAGATCACCCTCTGGATGAAGGGGAACCAGTTATACTCAATGAAGTGGTTATTTTGGAACATTAGGGGTGTAAATAAAAGGTAGAAACAGAAGGAAGCCAAAGAATATTTTAGAATCAATAAATTTGACCTTGTTGGTCTGGTAGAGACAAAGGTTAAACAGAAGAATGTAGAGAGAATATCTAAGTTCTTGTTACCTGATTGGGGAATACTAACTAACTACAGGGGTGCCATGAATGGTCGAATTTGGATCCTATGGGATACTACAAAATTTTTGGTCACTGGTATTCAGGAGGAGGCTCAATACATCCATTGCAATGTTAGGAATCTCAATGGTGAACTTATCTGCTGCCTCAAAGTGGTATATGGTTTCAATGACATTGATCAGAGGAGGACATTGTGGAAAACACTTCAGAACCTTGCTGCTGTTACTACTGATCCCTGGCTAGTAGCAGGAGATTTCAATGCCATTATGTCTAGTAATGATATACAATCTTGTCACCAAGTTAAACAAGCTGAAGTTACAGACTTTACACAGTGTATCCAGCAGGCTGGATTGGCAGAACTTCCCTGGAAGGGGGAATACTTTACCTGGACTAATAAGCAAAGTGGCAATGATAGAGTGTGCAGCAGATTGGATAGAGTTTTTGGAAATTATGAGTGGATGATTAAGTGGAGCCATGTACACACTGTATATGGAGTTCCACTAATCTCTGATGACAACCCCATGCTGTTAACCCTGGCAGATGATAACAAACTCAGGAAGACTCCCTTCAGATTTTACAATGCATGGATTCAACATAAGGATTTCCAACATCTGATCAAGGTCAACTGGAATGGTAATGCTCAGTATACCCTTCAAGAGGTGTGGAACAATCTCAAGGCCCTTAAACCAGCTTTAAAGTCTCTAATACTAGAGATTTAAAGAATATTACACAGAAGATTGAGGCTAGCCGAAAGGAATTGGAAGATATGCAACACCAGATGAATCTTTCCTATACTGATGCCTTACAACATAGAGAAAAAGAACCGGTGCTGCAATTAGAAAAATGGTCATTGATTGAAGAATTTGTATTACAACAGAAATCTAGAGCCAGATGGATCCAACTAGGGGACTCCAATAACAAATATTTTTCTGCTGTAATGAAGGAGAGAAATCAATATAAGAGGATTACTGAACTGATCACAGATGGAGGTTTGAAGATTACTGATCCAAATGACCTGAAGAAGGAGATCAAGGATTTCTATAAATCACTTATAGGTACATCAGCTACTTCCCTTCCATCTGTTAACAGAATGTACATGAGCAATGGTCCTAGACTATCTCACCACCAGAAGAAGGAATTAGCTGCAGACATCAGTGACACTGAGATCTTGGAAAGCTTAAAAGCAATTGGTAATGACAAAGCTCCAGGAATTGTTGGTTATAATGCCTTGCTCTTTAAACAAACTTGGCACATTACTGGAAAACAGGTACTTCAAGCAGTCAAGAACTTCTTTGAGACTAACAAAATGTATAGACCAACAAACTGTGCCTCTCTTACTTTGATTCCTAAAGTTTCCAACCCACAAAAAGTCAAAGAATTTCGACCAATAGCTTGTTGTTCAGTGTTGTACAAAATAATCTCCAAACTTCTAGCCAACAGATTACAAAAAGTTATGGCCAGTATCATCTGTAATGCACAAGCAGGTTTCATACCAGGGAGGAGGATTGCAGATAATGTCATTCTGGACCATGAGTTAATCAAGCACTACTCAAGATCACATATATCTCCTAGATGTATGATCAAAATTGATGTGCAGAAGGCTTATGATTCAGTTGAATGGAGCTTTTTGCAACAGGTAATGGAGGCTCTAGATTTCCCAACCAGGTTTACAAAATGGATAGTGTTTCCAAACTGTCAGTTACACAGTAGTGGTGAATGGAGAAACAACAGAACCTTTCCAAGCAGCCAAAGGTTTGAGACAAGGAGATCCCATATCTCCATTCTTATTTGCTATTGTGATGGAATACTTAAGTCGATCTCTGGCAGAACTGAGGAAAGCTAAAGACTTCACTTTTCATCCTGGTTGTAAAAAACTAGGAATGACTCATATAAGCTTTGCTGATGACCTCTTGCTGTTTATCAAAGGAGAAAGTCAATCTGTAAGTACCATGTTTACATATTTCTCTCACTTCACTAGAGCCTCTAGGCTGAAAGCCAATCTGCATAAGAGTGCTGTGTATTTTGGAGTGGTGAAACCTGAACATCAACAGCAAATTATTGATCATCTTGGGTATGTACGTGGAGAACTACCTTTTAAATACTTGGGTATCCCACTATCTACCAAGAAGCTGTCTGTTTTCCAATGGCAACCAAAGGTCAACAAGATTACTGCCAGGATTACATACTGGACTGCCAGACAACTATCATATGTTGGTAGAATCCAGTTGGTTCAATCAGTAATCTTTGGTATTCAAGCTTATTGGGCTCAACTGTTTCTCATTCCTTCCAAAGTTATAAAATTGTTAGAAGCAGTGTGTAGATCCTACATATGGTCTGGCTCAGTTAATACAACAAGGAAAGCATATGTGGCCTGGGAAAAGATCTGTCTGCCAAAGTCTGCTGGAGGTTTAAACTTAACCAATCTCCTATTGTGGAACAAAGCTGCTGTTGCAAAACTAAGCTGGGATTTGGCTCACAAGAAGGATGTATTATGGGTGAAATGGATTCACACAGTCTATATCAAGCAACAACAACTGGAGTCCATGAATATTCCTAAACAAGCTAGTTGGATGGCCCGGAAGATCATTGAAGGTGCTGTTCTATTGCAGCAATACCAACTGTTGCATAAGCCTGCATGCTCTATCAGAATGATTTATCTTCAACAGACTGGACAGTTGCCTAGAGTCTCTTGGAAGAACTTAACCATACAGAATTTTGCTCGACCTAAAGCACTCTTCAACCTTTGGCTGCTTCTACAAGACAGACTTCCTACTAAAGAGAGGTTGATCAAATGGAACTCGACTGTGGATGGCAACTGTGTCATGTGTCAACAATCATTGGAGACCAGAGACCACTTGTTCCTGGCCTGCCCTTTTGCTACTCAACTGAGGTATCACACGCTGCAATGGATTGGAGTAACACAACCTGCTGGACAAAATAGGCCACAATTTGTACACTGGATCACTGATAATGCTAAAGGGAAATCGCCTCAAGCTCATATATTCAAAACGACCTTTGCAGAAATGTTCTATGTCTTATGGTTGGAAAGTAATGCGAGAATATTTGGAAATACTTTCTGTTCTAGTGATAAACTGCTTAGGAACATTGCTTACACTTGTAATATTAGGGCAACTCCTAGAGTTAGAGTACACCTTCAGCAATATCTATTGTAATGTTGAACTTTAGGTATGGTACAATTAGTCAGATTTTGTTTATCTTTTGATAGTCAGCTGCGTACACGGCTGAACTATGGAATTGTACGGAAACCACTTTGGTGATTAATACAACTTTTAATTACCAAAAAAAAAGTAGTAATTTTATTCATTTTTCGTGTTTGGTATGCAAATTAAGGAAAATATTTTCTTGAGAGTATTCATTTATAATTTTGATACAATAAACATGAAACCATAAACTTTATAACCAACAATTTATCGAACCCACAAATTTCATAGACTTCTGAACCGCAAAACTTTCGTAACCGCAAAATTTTGAACTCGTAAAGTTTATAATTTCTAAATCCGTAAACTTCGAAACACATAAACCTCCGAACTCACAACTTTAGAACTTGTAAAATTTTAAACATGTAACCGAAAGATGAAAAAAGTAAAACTGAAAATATAATTAAAAAAATTTCGGGAGGGGGAGTGAAAAGGATGGGGTGCAGAAAAAATAGAAATTCAAAAATAACAAAAGAAGTAAAAAAAATTGTGCGGGAGTGGGGGGAGGGGTCAGAAGCAGGGTGGGGTGCAATAAAAAAACAAATATTTGAATATTACAAAAAGAGTAAAAATAAGTTGGTTTATGTTACTAAGAATGTGTTCTATACCATCTAGAAGTTAATTAAGTTTATGTTGTAATTGTTTATAGAAAGTAAGGATCATGTGCCTGTTGATACCCAATTTTATCCTATTTATTTTTGTACCCAAAATACTTTCAAAATAGCTTGTGAATGCATATGTAATCATCCACAAAATGTTGGGTATTTTTCTATAATTTTCAAGCATTTTAAAACCAATTAATAACTTATTTTGTACTATAAAATCCAATATTTAGTATCAAATCTTATTATTCTAATAAATAAATTATTTTATTCTCTCATTTTATTTAAAAATATAATTTTATGTAATTTTTACAGGATTTTACAGAGCCATTAGGTACTTTTAAATTAAAATCGCATTAAATTGCAGTTTTAGCCTATTTATCAGTTTAATGGGTATTTCAAGTGAAATATCGCTCCTGGTATTTTTTAATTAAACCCCAAAAGTATTTTTCTTATCCCACTATTTTTATTGGATTTTTATAAAATCATTTGTTATTTTTACAAAATTAAATTAAGGGAAATTTGGTCATTAAAATTATAGCCCTTTTAGCTTTAAATTTTGGCCACATTCTAACTCAAATCCACCCCAAATCACGACCCAATAACCTGGCCCAAACCTATTTGGACAAACCCGCCCATACCCCCGTTTAAAATCGTGGTCGTTGATCAAATGATCAACGGTCCACGATTGATCTTACCTTAGTTAAACGTATGACCCCTTTACCCTAAAATCATTTCTCTCAATCTGCTGCCCTTGTATCCCTTTTCACTCTCAGACACTCTCTAATCCTTCATCTCCTTTGAACCTTCTGGTTCTCCGGTGATCTTTGAACGATAATGCCTTCTACGGCATTGTATACGAGTTTCACAGCCAGGTTCTTCGTTTCCCTAATCTCTTTGAAAACCCTAATTTGCTCTTTAATATCTACTCTTTAAAATGACTTTTAGTTTGATTTTCTTATTTTCCACTCTACTTCTACTTAGTTTCTCCAGGTATTTCAAATTTTGTGATTCTTTGAGACTAGGGATTTAACCCTTTCTTCAAAACTGTTTCCTCTACCGTTTCTGAGTACTATGTAGTCGTTTGGGTTGTTTATTTGACTTGTTTGTTTATTTCTTTGACAACTTGGGTTTCACACTGTAGTTTTTATTTCTAGGGTTTCATAACCCCCTTTCAAAAATACTTTCCTTTTCTTGTTTTTAGCACTAATCCATGGCTTTCAGTACTACCTCTGAACTTTTTGTTGAAATCTGATAAAAAACCCTAACCCTACATGTTTGTATCTGTGTTTTCCTATTTGCATGTTCTTCTATGAGCTCCGTGTCCTTTACTTTTATTTTTGGTGTCAATGTTTCATTCCCATACCATGTTGTTTTTCTTCTTTTGAGAGTTTCTGTTATTTATATGGTGACTTTATACTGACTCTTGCAATCTCTGTAAGGCTGTGATTACTAGCCTTAAATTGTGATTTGTGTATCTTTCTTACAGTCGTGGTATGGATTTCGAATTTTCTTCCTCAATCAATGAGATAAATTCCCCAATTAGATAGCTGATTTCCTAAGTTTTCAATTTCGAAATTATTTCCCAGAATTAAAGTGATATCTTTCCTTATATGTGTGCACAAATATGCTGATTTACTTGCTTGACATATTTCCCTACTTAAGTCTCTTGCACCTAGTCTGCAATATATACCTTATACTATTCTTTGTTTCCTTATGTGGCCAGGCCATACTTTGTGATTCCTTTCCTTTTTAATATGAACTGTTACCTTATTTGTTTACTCGTTCTAATACTTTAAATACTCATCACTTTTCTCTTTTGAAAATAACAACACACACTGCTCACAACCAAAACTCTCTGAACTCTTTTTTTTTCTGTTATTGCTATACTCTCTTATTCTTTTCTTTGAACACTCAATCGGCTAATAGCCAAGATTGAGTAACTTGATTGGTTACTTTGAACTGTTGGGTTCTATTTTGGTCTATTACAGCTGGTGTTTTCACATTACTGCTGTTGTTCTCAAATTACTGCTGCTATTCTCATATTGTTGCTACTGTTTTTCCTGCTGCTGCTACTCCCATATTGCTGCCCTCATCTTTTGCACACTTTGCTCTCCCTTTGTGCACTATTACATTGCTATTATATCCTATTTTTTGCAACTGCTATGTCACCTATTTGAAATACAGCGTCCAAAACAACATGTTCCTATTAATTTTGCAATTCATAATATTTCTTGTGCACTTTTGTCTGTGGTTTTGTTGCTATCTTTGTCATTAGCATGTTATTTACTAGTCTATTAATTCAACTTAGCATGTATTTCCCCTATTCAACTCTCCCCATCTCAATGCATGTTCTTCCTACATGTGTACTACTGCTTAGCTACTTAACAGTTCTGAAACATCTCCATGAGGTTGACTATATTTCGGGATTTAGTACAGTATAAGCTAAACCTTTTTTTAACGAGATATGATTACTTCTGCCCAATATGTTGTCTGTTCCCTTCACTTATCTACACTTTACTTATTTTCTCCATTATCCCTTATCTGTTTCAATTAATGTCTTCTCTGAGCATTGCTTCCAGGCATCCATGTTTGCTTGCCTGCTTGTTTAACCTAAAACCTCTATTTGAAGCTACATAAAATAGAACTTAATCAAAATAAGAAATATGAACATTGGCTTGCAATCATATCTGATTACTTCCTCCAACCTGATGTCTGTATGTTTGTAGTTCACTTTACTTATGAGTGTGTGTCCCCTTTCCCCTTCCACTATTTGTGTGATGCCCTGCTATTCTAAACTGGTCAGTCTGAAATAATTTATAAAGAACCTTTTCAACTCTTTCAACTGTTTCCTCAAACTGCCTCAACCTTTCACTTTTCCCAACTGCTTCTTTTAAATTGTCTCTCAACTGTTTTCAACTCCCTCAATTACAATCTCACTATTAGAGGTTTAGGGTTTGCCCCTTGATGTAAGCACTTCCATGGGAGCCTTGAGCACCCTTGGAACTTTGATGCACAAGGCTGGCATTTCCAATGTCTGCACTTCTCTAATTGGGACATCTTTGGGTGCCTAGCATTAGCCTGGGGTTCAAACGAACCCTTAGGGAACTTTGCCGCACCCAAACCTTTGTAATGGCTGTGAAACTCGAAAAGAATGAGGTTGGAGATGTTTGGTCCCGGCTGAAGGCTCTCTATAGAATAAATTCTAATTTTTCCTTTTATCACTGTTGTATTTTGAATTACTTGGCCGTAATAATTTGTTAGAACAATGGGAGATTATAGTGAAATTGGATAGGTTTATTCAAGATTATTAAGGGTATGAGTAGAAAACATGACTATAGGATTTTACTTATCTATTTGTGCAATACAGACGATGTATAAGACATGCACCTCACATATAGATATTCTGCCCTAGGTATCTTTACTTTCATCTTGTTGTTTTATGATCACACACATTCATCCATAAGTTATTTTTTCTCACAACTGTTGAATATTTCGTTAATCTGGAAAAAACTGGTTAAACAAACTCTTTTAATTAAGAAATCAATATGCATGTTCACCATCTTTTATAATGCCTAGGCAAGCCTTTGGCCGGATAAAACGGACAAATAGCCTTAAGTATTGTTTCCATTAATCCACCTCCGCCTGAATTTGTTTGTTTTCGAGGCTCCCCTTGAATTTTATACAAAAACTTTTGTTTATTTTTATCACCTGGACAAATAATTTTACTCAATAACTTTTATTCCCCCAGTACATAATTGAACTACTATTTTTCTATAAAAACTATCTGAGTACTGTACATTACGTAATTTTCAAAACTGTTGTTCTAAGCTAATATGTTTTACAATTTTTCTTTACACTTCTACTGTCTTAAAAATACTATCTGTTACTCCTCATGTCCTAAATTTCCTTTACCATATGTTCCACGCGTGTTTTTAAATTCTAAAACTGCTACTGTCTTTTAAAAGTCCTGAACGTTTTTTACGACTCTTTTATACAAAATACTCCAGCTTCTGTTTTAAACTTATGCTCTAGCTTTTAAAAATTCTTCCTTCCTTATTCCTTAAATGTGTTTGAGACGTGCTAAATACGTGTTTGTTCATGGAGGGAGACTTGAGCCTTTACATGTTTTACGTGATTCCATTATATGTAGTCCCACTTGTATTTGTACGTCGCCTAGTATTTTAACCTTTAAACTTAAGGGATCAACCTAGTTCCAACCTTATAGGAATAAAAATCATAAATGCCCTTTAGGATCTATAGGACGTGACGGGTAATAGCACCCAATAAGAATTCGTGACCAATTCACACGCTTAAATAACCTCTAAGGGGTGGGAAGGGTAGAATATGGAGATGTTGAAGATGTGATAATATCATGAAGCGACCTCTGTTTGGGAATATGAGCGAGATATTGCAATGAATGATCCATATTATAGTTATACCTCGGACCCTTCTTTCTCTTATGTGCTTTGTTTCAATGCTTTCTTAATGCTTTTCAAATTAATTCTATCTCATAATTCAAAATTATGTCCTCCCCCTTGTTTTTTGAGTTTTCAAGTTGTTTGAATGTCCTACATGTGAACCTTATTTGTTTAATTTCTTCCCCTCGAGATAATTTCAAGTCCTTACCCAACTTTGGTTTCTCTCTCAAGAAACACTCTCTTCATTTTAAGTGTCCTAATGCACTATAATCATTAGGTGGCAACTCTTTCGGGTCCGTCACCCAGTTCCCAAACGAAAAATAAAGTTGTTTTGCCCATAATATCATAAATCCCGATTTCTCTCTTGACAAAGGGGGCGTCGACAACATGGAGACTCTGCTAGGGACTTTCTTTAAGGCTTTTACCATTACATGCATCTGTGACTTTATAGATTTCTTTACTATCTTTATTTATTGCCTTAATCAAATCTTCCCATTACTAACTTGTTTCTTCATGTGTTTTCTTTTCTTTAACTAGTTTACCACTTTATTATTTTTACATTATTTCAATTCCATCTTTAATTGCATTTATTGTAATCATTATTGTATGAACGTGAAAATACATGTACTTATTTATTTATTGTAATTTCATCCTTCAACATCATCTTCCACTCGTGCCAAACAAATCATATAGCAATGCTCATAATGAGTGGTTGCACTCTTTCAATATTTAAAAAACCCTAAATTTGGCAATGACATATTTGTGGTAAAACCAGTCGATCAACGGCGTAGTCGACGGTTCCGCGCCTTTCCCTCCTGAGTTGTCTGCTCAAGGGTACCTTGTCTAGCACTTCAAAAGTAGAAACCTTACTCCATTTAATTTTTGATGCATCATGGTCAAGCTTAGACGAGTCAATTATGTCGTCCGCATAATTACCTATTAGGATAGCCTAAACCAAAAGTCCATCGGGTTTCCTTGAAACCCAAACGGACATTCACATTATGTGCATTGTTTCAGAGAACTAAGTACCCTTTGTTAATTATTGATTTAAATGGTCGAGTCCGGTGGGGTTAAGGGTATAAGTCTTTGTTTGCAGGAAACAAGGCACGAGGTCCCCAGGTTCGGTATGGTATCGAACATTCATCCGAAGTTGCTAAGATGGTGGGATGATTTGCACGGTAGTGATCGGGCTGTTATCCGCAAACACTTAGGAAATCTTCCTTCACTTCTAGAAGTTCGGCCAAACAACAAGATTGTGGAAGCTACTACTATGGTTTGGGATAGTGAACGGTCCGGCTTCCGCTTTGGGGATATCGAAAGGATGCCACTGTTGGTGGAAATTGGGGGTTTAGCCGGAATTGCTTGGGATAGCCCGGGGCTACTTATGCCAGAAAACCACAAAGGTAGTGGGTTCTTTAAAATGATGGGGCTCAAAAAGAATCCTAATCTGACAAATTTGAAGGACTCCAACATAACCTTCGACTTCATGTATCAAAGGTTCGGACATAGTAAATCATACCGCAATTACATGGACGAGTTTGCCCTCACCTATTTGGGGGCACATACATAGGAGGGCCTTTGTATTCATGTTTTGTTTCCTAGGCATGATAGTTTTTTTGATGCAGAAGGCTAGAATCCATGTAAGACTAGCCATGGTAACCAAAGACGTAATGGAAGGTATCGACGGGCAGACGTTCAGCATAACTCCCATGATCCTCATAGAACTGTATTGAGCCTTAGAGAAATGTCAACCTGGGGCACCGCACTTCGAAGGGTGCAATCTGCTACTACAACTCTGGGTCATTAAACATCTTCAAAAGGGAGAGTATAGGAAAGAGATCATACGCCGGGATTGGGATGATCATATTGCTTTCCATCATCCAAAGCGGATGCACTTCATGTCGGATATGTTTTCTCACTCGGAAGAGTCCACTGGATTGGTGGAAATATTAAGGAATCTGATATAAGAGCTGGTACAATGGATGTACGAGTGGTTTCCAAGTGCAGTGTTTATAATTCGATCTAGGGATGCACAATTCCTTGTACTCACCATCTTAAGAGGAACTTACCCTTATGTCCCTCTCCGAGTCATGAGGCAAGCCGGAAGGAAGCAGATTATACCGAGAGTGGAAAAGGCGAGTCACTATAGGGCTGATTTCCAAGATGACGATAGCCCATACAGATGCCGGGCTCAGCATATGTGGAACTCAAAATCATTCTAGAAAAGGAATCGATGCAGCCTAACAGGTATCGGGCGGTATATGCGCCGCTTTATCCAGGGTGGTTAGAAGATGATCATATGGGCTTGGGTAGAATAACTTATATCCATGGCCTTAGGGTTATTGATGAGGAGGTTGCAGCAAAGGTCAAGTATAATCAGCTATGCAAGCGGATGCGAGAGTCCGACAGTGAACATCGGGAAGTACTAGAGGCTCAAGAGAAGGTAATCAATGAATGGAAAGACATGGCTTTCCGCACAAGAAACCATTTAGGGTACTTGGAGAAGGGTATAGTGGAGTTGGAAGGCAAGTTTCTGAAAACGATCAAAGATAACAAGGGTGTGGAAGGTCTGAATTATGATGATTTGTGTGTTCAACCCGATGTCGTACTCCCAGAGGGTTACAAACCTCCCAAGTTTGAGATATTTGATGCTACAGGTGACCCAAGGTTTCACCTTAGGATGTATTGCGACAAATTAGTTGGAGTTGGTAAGGATGAGAAGATATGCATGAAGTTATTCATGAGGAGTTTGAAAGGGGATGCTTTATCTTGGTACATCAGCCAAGATGCGAAGAAGTGGATGATTTGATTAAACATGGCATCCAATTTCATGGACCATTTCAGGTTCAAAACTGAGAATGCGCCAGACGTGTTCTACATTTAGAACTTGAAAAAGAAGCCTACTGAAACCTTCTGCGAGTATACTACTCGATAGAGGTCGGAAGCTGCCAAAGTCAAGCCGGCTTTGGAAGAAGAACGAAAGAATAGATTTTTTGTTCCTGCCCAAGACCCACAGTATTACGGGAGATTGATGATGGAGAGGGGCAGAAGTTCGCGGGTATCATTATACTGGGAGAAAGGATTGAAGTTGGAATCAAAAATGGTATGGTTACCAACCTAGAGGCACTGCAGGCCACCAACAAAGCCTTCCAATCTGGTGGTTCATCGAAGAAAAAGGATGTAAACTCCGTAATGGCTGCGCAAAGAAACCATTCTCCTATGAAATACCAACCCTACCCTCCAACTCCACTCACGTACCAACCCTCTCTAAATTACCAAGCACCTTCGCCCACTTACCAAAATCCACCACCTGTCTACCAGTCATTTCCACCACCAACATATCAGCCCACCTTGCTAGGATATTCCCAACCCACACCCGTATACCAAGCCTACACACCCAATCTCCTCACTATCCATCACCACCTACCCATAAAAACTTCCCACGACCGTAAACTACCCAGACAGTACACTCCTATTGCTGAACCAATTGACCAACTATACGAGAAGCTCAAAGCGGCCAGATATGTTACACCCTTCCCAGCCATAACTCCAGAGAACCCTTCCCAATGTATCAATCCAAATAAAACCGGCGCATACCATTCGGGGATGAAAGGCCATACCATTGACACGTGCCGATCATTAAAGGACAAAATCCAGACCTTAATTGACAACAAGGTCATCAGAGCTAAAGAACATGCTCCTAATGTTCGTAACAACCCTCTGCCAGACCATAAAGGTGGAAGCATCCACATGATTGAGGTAGAAGACAGTTGGGATCCCGAACGGTTTATTGGTTTGATATCTGAAGGAGATGAGCCCAAGAAATCGGCAGTCACTCTTAATCCTATTGTTGTAAAAGTCCGGCCATCTGAGGGAAACTTGGTAAATATATACGTATCACTTGAGTTCGAGGAACCTACTGCTAAGGTACCAAAGCCGATTGAGGTGGAATTTGGGACCCCAAAAGCGCCCGCACCGTTGAAGTTACTGCGTTGTCTCCAAAGGTGCCCATTTCAGACAGCATGTCAGACGTAATACCATTTCCGTCTAAAGAAATACCCTGGGACTACACAATAGAGGCGAGAAGGAAAGGAAAAGCACGTACGGGTGAATCAATAGTCTCGCAAGGTATGACTAGAACATGCAGGGTGTACACACTAGAGCACCTAGCTGAGTCCAGCAAGCAGGCCTCTGGACGTCCCATTGAAACTACACTTGACGATCTCTGGAGAACGATTCAGGCTAAGGAATATTAGTTGTTCAACAGCTAAATAAGATTCCAGTGCAGATCTCCATCTTAGGCTGCAGAGTTTCGAGGTACATAAGAACGCCTTGATAAAGATATTGAGCGACGCTTATGTCTCGAGCAACATAATAGGAGGAGAAATGGCAAACATGATAGGGCGGGTGTTGGAACGTCACAAAATCACTTTCCACGAGGAGGAATTGCCGCCTGAAGGGCTCAGTCATAATAAAGCACTGGCACATCACTGTGCAATGTGAGGATCATTTCATCACCAGAATCCTAGTCAACAGAGGTTCTATTCTCGACATTTTTCCACTGATCACCCTCAAGAAGTTTGGCAAAGGGTTGCACGAGATAAAGGATGGGGCTATTAATGTTAAGGTTTTTGAAGGTTCTCAAAGGTCTACTCTCAGGGAGGTTAGCGTGTGTTTGCAAATGGGACCTACTTGGTTTGACATTGAGTTCTAAGTCATCGACATACCAGCCTCTTATAAATTACTAATGGGACGACCCCGGATCCATGCCGCTGGGCCTGTTGCATCAACTTTATATCAAGATGTGAAGTTCGAATGGAACCATCAAGAAGTAATCATCCATGGCGACGGTAGCAAACCCGTCTACAATTGCCAAACCATTCCAATGAACGGAGGCAGAAGAAGAATAGACTGGGAGACATATAATCATATCGAGCGGGTAAAAACGGTGGATAAGGACAAATGGTGGAGCAACAAGGTTGAGACCATTCTTAATTGGAGTGGGTGTGAACCAGGGAAAGGACTTGGTAAGAATCTTCAAGGTATCACCAAAGCTATCCAGTTGAAGAAACATGGTACTACCTTCGGAATGGGATATAAGTACACTTGGCAAGAATTCAAAAACTTGTCACCACTATGGCGCGGGCCATATTATCCATTGGAACACCCCATACCTTAGTTGGAGCAGACATTTCAGCCAGCCGACACTCTCTACGGGTCGGAAGAAGATGAGGCTCTTGCAGCAATGAAGAACCTGTTTTTGGAGGACATGGACTGTTGTGTGATCTTTGCAGAGGAAAGGGAGGAAGGACATTCCATTCAGGCTATGAACCGAGGGGAGTGCCGCACCAACTGGTCAATCAGGACCACCATCGCCCGGAAACCTTCGGGCTACCAAGGCTGAACAAGCATCAGGCACCTTAATTTAAGTTATTTTCTTTCCGCATTTGTCGTTACATTCCAAAAGAGCCCCGATGTTTTGAACTTGTAGGAATTTAATCAAAAGCATTTTTTCAGTTTTATCAAATATCTCTCTATTCATTACTTTTATCTGCTATTTACTTTTTTTTTCACACAGCATTACTACTATGTGTCTTAATGATGAACCAACAACTGTAACTTGCAACAAGGCTATGTAACAATCAGACATAGACTAAGAGGAAGATGATATACCAGAATAGGTTGTCAGAGGGCCGAGAAATTTTAGAATAGACCTAAGTCCAACTTGGCTGAAACCGAAGTCGTCAATTTGGGAGATACAAAGAATGTCAGAGAAACGCACATCAGTGTGCACTTAGCACAAACAAAAAAAGAGAAATATATAGAGTTCATGAAGAAAAATATAGATCCTACATGTCTACCAGTAAAGCAGAAGCTTAGAAAATTCAAGCTAGATATGAGTCTAAAAATCAAAGATGAGGTTACCAAGCAGTTCAAACCCAGATTTCTTCGAGTGGTGGAGTATCCAACTTTGTTAGCTAACATTGTGCTAGCACCGAAGAAGGATGGGAAAATTAGGGTCTGTGTCGACTACCGGGATCTCAACCAGGCTAGTCCCAAGACTATTCCCCCTTGCCGAACATACACATTCTGATCGACACTTCGCCACGCATGAGTTGCAGTCGTTCATCGATTGCTTTGCGGGTTACCATCAGATATGGATGGATGAAGAAGATGCAGAGAAAACGGCGTTCATCACGCCTTGGGGAATGTATTGCTACAGAATAATGCTGTTCGGGTTGAAGAATGCAGGAGCTACTTACATGAGGGACATGACTACCCTCTTTCATGACATGATACATAAATAGATTGAGGTATATGTGGAAGATGTCACCATTAAATCCAAGAAGGTTGCAGACTACAAGGAGGACCTCCGAAAGTTTTTCAACAGACTGAGGAGGTATAACTTGAAACTGAATCCCGGCAATTGTTAATTTTGTGTCCCACCGTGAAAATTATTGGGTTTCATCGTAATTCATCGAGGAATAGAGCTTGATCCATCAAAGGTAAAATTAATTCAGGAGTTGCCACCACCGAAGAGCAAGAAAGAGGTAATGAGTTTCTTGGGGAGATTTAACTATATCAGTCGGTTCATTGCTCAGTCTACCGTCATCTGCAAACCTATCTTCAAGATGCTGAAGAAGGATGCCGCAAAAAAACTGACCGATGAATGTCAAAAGGCTTTCGAAGAGATCAAGGAATACTTGTCTATGCCGCCAGTCCTAGTTCCACATGAGCTTGGGAGGCCTTTATTACTCTATCTCGCTTTTTTGGACGGAGCATTTGGTTGTGTCTTGGGACAACACGATGAGATGGGGAGAAAGGAGCAAGCTATTAACTACCTCAGCAAGAAAATTACCCCATACGAGGATCGGTATTCCTTTATTAGAACGCACATGTTCTGCTTTAACTTGGATAGCTCAGAAGTTGAGGCATTATATTTGTGCTTACACCACCTACCTTATATCATGAATGGATCCACTAAAATGTATTTTTCAGAAGCCCATGCCCATTGGCAAGCTCCCCAAGTGGCAAATTGTTTTGAGTAAATTAGACATTGTCTATGTCACCCAAAAGGAAGTTAAAAGACAGTCTTTGGTAGATCATCTCGCAGAAAACCTTGTAGAAGGGGAGTATGAACCATTGAAGACGTATTTTCCCGATTAGGAAGTAGCCTTCATATGAGATGATATTGCAGAATCCTATGACGGTTGGAGGATGCTTTTCGACGGGGCTGCAAATTTAAAAGGGGATGGTATCGGAACAGTCCTGGTATCAGAAACCGGTCAGCACTACCTGGTATCCACCAAGCTCAGGTTCCCGTGCACCAATAACACGGCAGAGTATGAAGCTTTAATCTTGGGGCTTAAACTAGCCATTGATATGAACATTCGAGAGCTGCTAGTGATTGGGGATTCAGGCCTACTCATACACCAGGTTTGTGAAGAATGGGAAACTAAGAATTCCAAGATACTCCCTTATCTGCACCACATACAGTAGTTGAGGAAAAAGTTCAGAAAAATGGAATTCTAGCATGTTCCAAGAATACAGAATGAGTTCACTGAAGCCTTAGCCACTTTATCATCCATGATTCAGCATCCAGAATTAAATTTCATCGACCATATCGTGGCCAGGATTCTAGATCAACCGGATTATTGTGCACATGTTGAGGAAGAAGCCGACGGAAAACCTTGGTTCCACGACATCAAATTATACCCAACAACGGGAGAATATCCAGAGCTTGCTAATGCTACTCAGAAGCGCAAGCTTCGAAGGCTGTCTAACAACTTCTTTCAGAGCGGAGGAATCTTGTATCGGAGGACTCCCGATTTTAGACTATTAAGGTGCGTCGATGTGACAGAAGCAACAAATTTACTGGAAGAAGTGTACTCAGGGACGTGTGGACTGCACATGAACGGTTTTGTTCTGGCAAAGAAGATAATAAGGGCAGGATATTTCTGGATGACCATGGAAATAAACCGCATTTAGTATGTCTGAAGGTGTCACCACTATCAGATACATGCGGATATGATAAAGGCACCTCCAATGAGCTTACCAAAACAAGTTATCCATGGTCGTTCGTCGCTTGGGGAATGGATGTCATTGGGCCAATCGAGTCTACCGCATCAAACGGACACAGGTTCATTCTAGTGCCGATTGACTACTTCACTAAATAGGCTGAAGCAGCCTCATACAAAGCAGTAACAAATAAAGACGAGATAGAATTTGTCCAAGATCAAGTTGAATGCCGGTTCGGTGTTCCGGAGTCAATCATCACTGATAATGCTTCCAATCTCAATAGCGACTTGATGAAAGCGATGTGTGAAACATTCAAGATCAAGCACAAGCGGTGGCATGAGAAGTTGCCATTCGCTCTACTGGGTTATCATGCTACAGTTCGCACATCAACCAGGGAAACTCCCTACATTCGTTTTTATGGTACAGAAGCAGTAATTCCCGCCAAGGTAGAAATTCCATCCTTGAGAATCATACAAGAAGCTAAGCTAGATGACGCATAATCGGTCAAGGTTCGATACAAGCAGTTAGCTCATATAGGTGGGAAAATAATAAACGCCGTCTGCCATGGTAAATTATATCATAACAGAATGTCTATTGCCTTCAACAAGAGAGTTTGACCAAGGAAGTTTACACCAGGTCAGCTGGTGTTGAAGAAGTTATTTCCACATCAAGACGAGGCTAAAGGGAAGTTCTCTCCCAACTGGCGAGGTCCGTACATGGTTCATCGGATCCTAAGTGGAGGAGCCCTTATTCTTGTAGAAATGGATGGGGAAATCTGGCCAATACCAATCAACTCAGATGCAGTGAAGAGATATTACATTTAGCCGTTATGCTTTCTTTATGATGTAATTTGAACTACGTCTGACCTGATTCCCGTTTAAGAGAGGATACGTAGGCAGCCCTATGGGTTTGGTCACATCATTAATAAAATTTCGTTTTTCCCCGCATTTGGGACTCGGGCAAAATTTTGAGGAGGACCCTCAAAATTTCGAAGTTAGCTTACCAATTATCATATCAGCATCGACCTTGTAAACTGGGCAGAATATTGAGAAAGACCCTATAAATTCTAAGATCAATCCGCTTTCAATCATTCAGCACCACCGTCAACAGCACCAGCCCAGTAAACTGAGGCAGAATTTTGAGGAGGACCCTCAAAATTCTGAAGCCAGCGAGGTTGTTGTGCCGTGAACCACGTTACAATTGTGGTTCATCATTAAAAAAATACAATCTTTTGCTTTACATATATACATACATTTCCATCATATTTCCAAATTTTTTCATAAAATCATTTGGATCGCTATCGTTCATCAACGCTACCCCAAAAGGTATATAACGCCACGGGTCAAAGGATGCGGACTAACCTCCCCCTTTAGAACTCACAATTTTTCTTTGGATGCAGCAATCCAGGATGCAAATAGGCGATGCAGGAGCCTTACAAAACCAAAGCCATTACCTACCTGACAAAGGCTTACTATTTGCATTCAACGCTTCCCCAGCAGTCATCAAAAGTACGATCAACTACCAGCTAAGAAATCGCCACCATCCTCTCCTTATATTTCTACGTTCTCCGAGGCTAAGCTCTGTCTCCATCTTTCATTACATATGGCTATTTTCTGCCTTCTAAGACTAAGCTATGTCTCCATCTTGAATTGCATAAGGGTATTTTCTACCTTCCGAGGCTAAGCTCTGTCTCGATCTTGCATCTTGCTCTAAGGCTATCTTCTGCCTTTCGAGACTAAGCTCTGTCTCCATCCTCGATCTTGCATAAGGCTACTCTCTGCCTTCCGAGGCTAAGATCTTCCTCTATCATTGCATAAGGCTATCTTCCGCCTTCCGAGACTAAGAACTGTCTCCATCTTGCATTCTTGCATAAGGCTATGTTCTGCTTTTTGAGACTAAGTTATGTCTCCATCTTGCATTCTTTCATAAGGATATTCTTTTACTTCCGATGGTAAGCTCTACCTCCATCCTTGCATAAGGCTATTTTCTGCCGTTGGAGACTAAGCTCTGTCTCCATCTTTCATTCTTGCGTAAGGCTATTTTCTGCATTTCGAGACTAAGCTCTGTCTCCATCCTCCATCTTGCATAAGGCTACTCTCTGCCTCCCGAGGCTAAGCTCTACCTCCATCATTGCATAAGGGTATCTTGTGCCTTCCGAGACTAAGCTCTGTCTCTATCTCATATTTTTGCATAAGGCTATCTTCTGCCATACGAGGTTAAGCTCTACCTCCTTTATTTTAATTTTTTGCTGAAATATCGCCACCCTGCTTCACTTAAGCTAAAATATCACCGCCCTGCATTTTAAAGTCCTGCTTTAGTGAAATATTGCCACCTTTTCATGGGCTGAAATATCGCCAACTTATTCAAAGACGTCATAGTTTGGAGGCACCATCTGCGTGGCCTGAGAACACCATTTGATGGCATGCGACTCTTTACTTTCATGCTCTTCATAGCCTTGAAGTCGTAGTCTGGGGACGTCATCCTAATCGTCCGAAGACAAAATTCATGGTCCGATGGGAACTTGCATCACATTTAAATTAATCAAGATTCCCCACATCATTCATTTGAAGGTACACCCGCTAGAACGACTGTCTCAATAGGAGCGCTCCCATTCTAGTTCTCCGCTGCTCGCCCGATCCTCGAACCCTAGCCAAATCCAAAACCACGTTGCGTCCACCTTTTCAAATTTTCATTGGCATATTCCACCAATGACTCCTGAACTACACACGGCCTGATTCTTGTAAAACTACGGATATGTAGGAGGCTCAGGAGCCAGAGCACGATCAAAACTCTAGTACAATTGTCACTTCCGGTCAAGATTGGCCATCTTGTCATTACCCGACAACTCTTTCATCCTCCTCGGGTAAAGAGGGACAGTTGTTGATACCCATTTTTTCCTTACGTATTTTTGTACCCAAAATACTTTCAAAATAGCTTGTGAATGCATATGTAAGCATCCACAAAAGGCTGGGTATTTGTCTATAATTTTCAAGCATTTTAATACCAATTTATAACTTATTTTGTAATATAAAATGTAATATTTAGTATCAAATATTATTATTTTAATAAATAAACTATTTACTCTCTTAATCAAAAATATAATTTTATGTAACTTGTATAGGATTTTACAAAGCCATTAGGTATTTTAAATAAAAAGCGCATTAAATTGCAGTTTTAGCCTATTTATCAATTTAATGAGTATTGCAAGTGAAACATCGCTCCTGGTATTTTTTAATTAACCCCCAAACATATTTTATTATCCAAGTATTTTTATTGGATTTTTATAAAATCATTAGCTATTTTAACAAAATTTAAATTAAGGGAAATTTGGGCATTTAAATTATAGCCCTTTTAGCTTCCAATTTTGGCCACATTCTAACTCAAATCCACCCCCAAATCACGACCCAATAACCCGACCAAAACCTATTTTTACTAACCCGCCCGGACCCCCATTTAAAATCATGACCGTTGATCATTTTGATCAGTGGTCCACGATTGATCTTACCTTAATTAAAGATATGACCCCTTTACGCTAAAATCATTTCTCTCAATCCGCCGCCCTTCTTTCCCCTTTTCACTCTCAGACGCTCTCTAGCCCTTCATCTCCATAGAACCTTCTGGTTCTCTCATGGCCTTCATCGCCATACCAGCTCACTACTCCCTCACTCCTCTCGATTCGCAGCAACCACGGCATCCCTATATCATGGTTTTCTCTCAAGCATGAAGCCTATCAGCTTCCGCCATGGAAGACGCTCACTGAAGCTCTATTTAGGGTATATTTCTGGTGTTTCTCCGGTGATCTTTGAACGATGATGTCTTCTACTGCATTGTATACGAGTTTCACAACCAGGTTCTTCGTTTCCCTAATCTTTTTGAAAAACCTAATTTTCTCTTTAATCCCTACTCTTTTAAATGACTTTTAGTTTGATTTTCTTGTTTTCCACTCTACTTCTACTTATTTTCTCCGGGTATTTCAAATTTTACGATTCTTCCAGATTAGGGTTTCTAACTCTTTCTTCCAAATTGTTTCTTCTACCGTTTCTGAGTGCTATGTAGTCGTTTGGGTTATTTATTTTACTTGTTTGTTTGTTTCTTTGACAACTTGGGTTTCACACTATAATTTCTATTTCTAGGGTTTCATAACCCCATTTCTAAATACTTTACTTTTCTGGTTTTTAGCACTAATCCATGTCTTTCAGTACTACATCTGAACGTTTTGTCGAAATAGGATAAAAACCCTTACCCTACATGTTTGTATCTGTGTTTGACTATTTGCATGTTCTTCTATGAGCCCCGTGCCCTTTACTTGGATTTTTGATGCCAATGTTTCATTCTCGTACCATGCTTTTGTTCTTCTTTTGAGGGTTGTTTATATGGTGACTTTATACTGACTCTTGCAATCTATGTAAGGCTGTGATTACTAGCCTTAAATTTTGATTTTTGTATCTTTCTTTCAGTCTTGGTATGGATTTCGAATTTCCTTCCTCAGTCAGTGGTTACATTCAACAATTAGATAACTGATTTCCAAAGTTTTCAATTTCGAAATTATTTCCCAGAATTAAAGTGATATCTTTCCTTATCTGTGTGTGCAAATATGCTGATTTACTTGCTTGACATATTTCCCTACTTAAGTATCTTGCACCTAGTCTGCAATATATATCTTATACTATTCTTTGTTTCCTAATGTGTCCAAGCCACACTTTGTGATTCCTTTCCTTTTTAATGGATTGTTTATTACCGCTTGCCTATGACCCCTTAATTAAAGGGGAGTCCCTATGCTTGTGTGATTGTGATTGATATCAGTTCCTTAAATATGAACTGATACCTTATTTTTTTACTTGTTTTAATACTATAAATACTCCTCAATTTTCTATTTCGAAAATAACAACACAATGCTCACAACCAAAACTCTTTGAACTCTCCTTTTCTCTGCTATTGCTATACTCTTTTATTCCTTTCTTTGAACACTCAATCGGCTAACAGTCAAGATTGAGTAACTTGATTGGTTACTTTGCACTGTTAGGTTCTATTTGGATCTGTTACTGCTGATGTTCTATAATTATTATTACTGTTCTCACATTACTGCAGCTATTCTCATATTTTTGCTATTGTTTTTCCTGCTGCTGCTATTCCCATATTTCTGCCCCGATCCTTTGCACACTTTGCTCTCTCTTTGTGCACTATTAAATTGCTATTATATCCTATTTTTTTGCAACTGGTATATCACCTATTTGAAATACAGTCTCCAAAACAACATGTTCCTATTAATTTTGCAATTCATAATATTTCTTGTGCGCTTTTGTCTGTGGTTTTGTTGCTATATTTGTCATTAGCATGTTATTTACTAGTCTATTAGTTCAACTTAGCATGGCTTTATCCAATTCCCCTCTCCCCATTTCAATACATGTTCTTCCTCAATGTGTACTACTGCTTTGCTACTTAACAGTTCTGAAACCTCTCCATGAGGTTGACTATATTTCGGGGTTTAGTACAGTAAGAGCTAAACATTTATTTTAACTAGATCTGATAACTTCTGCCCAACATGTTGTTTGTTCCCTTCACTTTTCTTCACTTTACTTATTTTCTCCCTTATCCCCTCATGTCTCAATGAATGTCTTCTTTGAGAATTGCTTCCATGCATCCATGTCTCCTTGCCTGCTTGTTTAACCTAAAATCTCTATTTGAATCTAAGTAAAATAGAACTTAATAAAAATAAGAAATATGACCTTTGGCTTGCAATCATATCTGATTATTTCCTCCAACCTGATGTCTGTATGTCTGTAGTTCACTTTACTTATAAGCGTGTGTCCCTTTTCCCCTTCCCCTGTTTGTGTGATGCCCTGCTATTCTATACTGGTCAGTCTGAGATAATTTCAAAAGAACCTTTTCAACTCTTTCAATTGTTTCTTCAAACTGCCTCAACCTTTCAATTTTCCCAACTGTTTCTTTTAAATTGTCTCTCAACTGTTTTCAACTCCCTTAATTACAATCTCACTCTTAGATCTTTAGGGTCTGACCCCTTGGTGTAAGCACTGCCATGGGAGCCTTGAGCACCCTTGGAACTCTAATGCACAAGGTTGGCATCTCCAATGTTTGCACTTGTCTAATTGGGACATCTTTGGGTGCCCGGTATTGGCCAAGGATTCAAACGAACCTATATGGAACTTTGCCGCACCCAAGCATTGGTAATGGCTGTGAAACTCAAAAGGAATGTGGTTGGAGATGTTTGGGCCTGGCAGAAGTCTCTCTATAGAATAACTTCTTATTTTTCCTTCTATCACTGTTGTATTTTTAATTACTTGGCTGTAATAATATGTTAGAACAATGGGGGATTAGAGTTAAATTGGGGAGGGTTATGCATGATTATTAAGGGTGTGGGTAGAAAACATAACTGTATGATTTTACTTATCTATTTGTGCAATAGAAACCATGTATAGGACATGCATCTCACATATAGAAATTCTGCTCCTAGGTCTCTTTACTTTCAGCTTGTTGTTTTATGATCACAAATAGTAAATAATCCACAAGTTACTACATTTAGATACCATGCCTTAGGATTCGTATGTGCATTAGATATCCCATACTTAGAGTTTTTTGCTCGCAACTGTTGAATATTTCGTTAATCTGGCATAAACTGGTTAAACAAACTCTTTTAACTAAGAAACCAATATGCATGTTCACCATCTTTTATAACGCCTAGGCAAGCCTTAGGTTGGATAAAACGGACTAATTTGCTTAAGTCTTGTTTCTATTAATCCACCTCCGCCTGAATTCCTTTGTCCCTGAGGTTCCCCTGAATTTTATACAAAAACATTTACTTATTTTTATTACTTGGAAAAATACTTTTAATGGATTACTTTTCTTCTCCTAGCCCATAACTGAACTACTATTTTTCTAAAGAACTATCTGAGTACTGTAAATTCTGTAATTTTTCAAACTGCAGTTCTAAGTTAATCTGTTTTACCATTTTTCTTTACACTTCTGCAGTCTTAAAAATACTATTTGTTACTCCTCCTGTCCGAAACTGCCTTTACCATATGTTCCACGAGTGTTTTTAAATTCCTAAAAACTGCTACTGTCTTTTAAAAGTTCTGAATGTTTTTTATGGCTCTTTTATGCAAAATTCTCCAGCTTCTATTTTAAACTTATGCTCCAGCTTTTAAAAATTCTTCCTTCCTTAGACCTTAAATGTGTTTGAGGCGTGCTAAGTACGTGTTTGTTCATGGAGGGATACTTGAGCCTTTACATGCTTTACGTGATTCCATTATATGTAGTCCTACTTTTTTTGT
Organism: Nicotiana benthamiana; assembly: GCA_034376525.1. Lineage (NCBI taxonomy): Eukaryota > Viridiplantae > Streptophyta > Magnoliopsida > Solanales > Solanaceae > Nicotiana > Nicotiana benthamiana. The sequence continues at coordinate 93,343,608 of CM067336.1, forward strand.
ATGTCCCCTAGTATTTTAACCTTTAAACTTAAGGGTTCAACCTATTTCCAACCTTATAGGAATAACGATACTAAATGCCCTCTGGGATCCATAGGACGGGACGGGTAATAGCACGCAATAAGCATTCGTGACCAATTCACACGCTTAAATAACATCTAAGGGGTGGGAAAGGGTAGAATATGGAGATGATGACAATGCGATAATATCATGAACGACCCCTCTTTGGGAATATGAGCGAGATATTGCATCGAATGATCCATATTATAGTTAAACCCAGGACCCTTCTTTCTTATGTGCTTTGTTTGAATGCTTTCTTAATGCTTTTCAAATTAATCATCTCTCCAAATTTCTAAACTTATGTTCTCCCCCGTTTTTTTAAGTTTTCAAGTTGTGTGAATGTCTTACATGTGAACCTTATTTGTTTAATTTCTTCTTCTCTTTATAAAGTCATAATTAGCACGGCGGGGAATCACATTTGTGGATCTTGAGGGGTGCCTAACACCTTCCCCTCGAGATAATTTCAAGCCTTTACCCAACTCTGGTTTCTCTCTTAAAAATCACTCTCTTCATCTTAAAGTGTCCTAATGAACTATAATCATTAGGTGGCGACTCTTTCGATTCCATGACCCAATTCCCAAACGGAAAATGGAGTTGTTTTGCCCATAATGTCGTAAAACGCGATTTCGCTCTTGAAAAAGGGGACGTCGAAAGTGCCAGTTCGAAAAGCAGACCAACTCTTTCCTTGTATAGCAAAATTAAAGCAATCACTATCATATAATTTACAGGATGCATGGTACTGTGAAATATGCAACCGAAAGCCGTGCCATGGTTTTGGTATGTTTCTTTTGGATTTATTTTTTTCTGTTGTCGAAGATTCATTCTTCTTTATAACTTTACAAAGCAAGTATTGTCGACTTTTAATTTCTGCACCCATTTCCAAGAGTACATATCAATTAACAAGAAACCATGAAAAATAAAATTAGGAATAAAGCATGTTGAAACCAACTTATGTGAAACAAAATTTTTAAGAGCACACATCTTTTTTCATCCATAAGGGCGCGTGATTGAAGCTGATATACAATTAAGGATTGAGCGTCATCTTTTTTTCAGTAAAATTTTTCAATTCAAACAAAAATGTACAATTAAGGATTGAGAAGAACTTACAATGATAATTTCGCTAGTCAAACGATTATTTTTGTTAGATGACTATTGGATAATCTCGTTCAAAGAAAGAGCTTCCTTAAAGATGAAGGATAGATGATGAAGATGAAAGGAGAGGCATTCTTCAAAGTTCAACTGAAGAAATTATGAGAAACACGATGATTTAGGGTTTCTTTTACTGGGGGCAGTTTTGGTATTATAAAATATTATGAGGGACAGGAGGGTAATTTCGCTGGTCAAACCAAAATGGCTTTTAAGCAAAAATAAAAAAAGATGGGGTAGACCAACTTCTTGCTTGTGCTTAAATAAGCACTTTTTTGCTTTTTTTAAGCAACTTTTTTTTTATCCAAACACTCCATCCATAAAAAAGTGCTTAAAAGCTTGTTTGACCAGCTTTTAAGCCCATTCAAACACCCACTTAGATTTAGAATTTTGTTACCACCGAAAACCCTACTGGAATGAATTTCTTGTTCCTTTCTGATTTTTAGATGGAAGTGTTTTCAGAGTCAGATGGATTTTTACGGTTGAGATAAAATTTTAATAAGGTTAAAAATGGTATAGAGTGGGTCGGGGTAAGGGAAAGGGTCGGGTTGGGTTAATTTTTGAGTTGGGTTGGTTCCTTCTTTCAGAATGTGCCACTTATCTCGGCTGTTAAAATAGGGACAAATATAAAACTTTGATGGACGGTAAAGATAAATTTGAACGAAAAGTACAACGGGGTTATGATTGAACAATCAAGCAAAGTAGAGGGATATATGAGACATTTTTTCATTTTTTAATTTACTGATGCCAAACCCGACTTAATAACAACCTACCCCATCCACCCTAATTCTAAAAGACCCAAAACATAATCCCTGTCTCCCCAGCCCTAAAACAAACGATCCCCAACCCTTTCCCACTTCCTTCTGTCATCTTCTTCCTAAACGTTCCCCGCCCCTTTCCTGAAGAAGTTAGCTAATCATCTTTGCATACCAAAACAACTACTACTATTAAAAGTAAATTGGATTTTTGGTATGCAAAGATGATTAGCTAACTTTCTTCAGGGAAAGGGTGGGGAACGTTTACGAAGAAGATGACAGAAGGAACCGGGAAAGGGGTGGGGAACGTTTGTTTTAGGGCTGGGGCTATTGGGATTATGTTTTAGGTCTTTTAGAATTAGGATGGGTTGGATCGGTTGTTTTTAAGTCGGGTTTGATATCGTTAAATTAAAAAAAGAAAAGAAAATATGATTTCCTTCTAATAAGGGTAAATTTGCAAAACTATTTGACGGTTTAGATATATTTGGGCCAAATTAATAACGACCGACATATTTTTTCTATTTTGTATAGTTTACGGACATATTTAAATCTTTTCTGTTTATAACGTTCCTACTTCAAAGGCGTACCACTCAGGCGCTTAAAATATGCAACTAATAGCTGGTATCTTGTTTAGGCTCTTAAATATATAGGGCGTATACAGTAATTAAATATTTAAGTATCTAGGCATGTGACAATTGTAATTCACTAGGCTATATATCTGATAGTATCATTGATGGGATAAAGACTTAGGTACGTAGCGCACAGCAGTCAACTTACACAAAAACATGGTAGCCAAACATTTTGGATGAGAGGGGAAACAGATAGCAAAATATGGGAACTTTCACGTTCTGCTGCCCCATGGAAATGAGATTACCTTTTCTTACGCTTAAACATTTATTTAAAATGTTCTCATGTTGCTATACATCTATTACTGGTATTTGAGATATGATTATCATTACCCAAATTGAATTACATGATTTGACAAGAGTTAAAATGTCTCGTACTATTTTAAAAATGCTTTCATGTGAATATTTGATATTACAAAGAAATGTATAAATGGAAGGATACTTTGAAGGATTCCATAACTTACGGCGGGTTCTTTAGACCGGTGCACCTTGTATTACCGATTACCGAGTATAGTTATAGCCCTCGCTAGTAGGAAGGTAGAACTAGCATACAGTTACACTTTTTCACTCGAGTAGGGACCTACAGTTATATTGACTCCTTTTACGAAAGGGTCCACACAGTGATACAAATTACATATCTTTTCTTGGAAACCTACTAAACATAAAGATTTGCTATGAGACAGTATTTACAGAGTTTATTTCTTGATTTGTTAAATTGATTTATGTTACAAGAAACACATGAATAGACTGATTATATTTATTGTTTAAGAAATCGCATTCTTATGATATATTTGATTAATATACCAGCATGTTTTCTTACTTGTCCCCATTTAAAACAATTGTGGTTAAGTGTTATTACTCACTGAGCTAGCGACTCATTTCCCGCTATTTTTTTATAGAGACAACAATTGATGTAGGTGACGATTTCGTTAATTAGAGCACACATGTTGATAGTCATTGGTAGGCCTCGCATTTGTTTTTGTGGGCGGAAATTTTATTTATTTTTATGGTCTTTTCTTGAAAATCTTAGAATCGCTCCATAGTCATTCTTTAGTGTTGTGAGTTTTCTTTGTTATTATAGACTTATGATGAGTATTGCACTTTCTTATATAATTTGGAGATAAATTAGGAGTCCGATTGTTAGTAGGTTGATTATTAATGGTGGAGAGTTGTTTTGGTTAATTGGTAAGTTGTTGCTTAGTTGATTTGATATTAGGATGGTTGGCTGTTGCTTTTTAAGATAGGAAATTATTTTTGGATTCGTCTTAAAACAAGGAAAACTCTATCTGATTTTCTGTAAAATACATATGAGGCTTACTTTGGGGCACTTGTTCCTAGGCGTCGGTCATGATCCTAAATTGGGTCGTGGCAAATAGTTCTAAATTAAAATAGTAATTAACTACATGTTGAATAGGGAGTTATAGTAATCTTTTACATTTGTCTACATCTTTCACTAACTGGTTGCTGGAAACAGGGATATTCTATATTTCTTGGAGGATCTCAAGTATTCAGCTATCTATCTAAGGTCTTGTAGGTTTCCTTTATGACTCGATTGGATTCGTTTATGTCTTCATATTGGAGGCAAGTTCTTTGCTTTGTAGATGGTGGTCTCTATATAGGGTCAAATTTGACCCTTAACACCTCTACGATTGATGGGTATGACCAAAGGGCGTACGTCGACTAAAGTAAGGGTGCGACTTGGGCGTAAGGATAGGAACGACGCCGTTCAAATCTCAGTGTCCTCAAACAAAGGGGCATTACCTACTTTTGTACTTTTGATTATTTCGAGAAAGATCTTTTACTATATAAAAGAGACCATTATATTGTAAAATAGGGGGATCGATAATACAACTCTGTTATTTCTCTCTCTATCTCTATCTCCAACAAATGCTCTCTCTCTCAAGTTCATATTGTCTCTTTATACCATCCAATCTGTTTGAATAGCAGTATTTTCATCTCTAGGTCTTATTATATTTGATTATGATTTACCTTTATTTACTTTTGATTGTTTTTACGCTTGCAAAGTACATCCATAACTTTTGAGACAAACAATTTGGGGTCGTCTGCGGAGATTTTGAGAATCAAAATCATAGTTTGCACCTAGAGAACAACAAACTACCATTCTCAACACCACACAAAAATTAAAGATGGCAGAAAATAACACAAGAATGAAAGCAATAGCTGGTATTGCAGCCAATCTCTTAGGTCCTCTCAACAAAGCCGATGAAGAGGGTATTTTGAATGCAACCCCTAACATCACAACAGGTGGATAGATCTCACCTTCCCCATTTGAAGACGTAAGGATCTTGCATGAGAAATGAGCTTCAACATATGCAGCTAAAGAAACACCCTCGGTAGTCAAGAAGCTATTGGAGGAGTGGCTAACAAGCACTATAAGTGGCTTGGTCGAGAAGTCATCACAAAGTAACATCAGGCGTACACCAATGGTAGGCATCACTGCTGCCATACGTGAACCAGAGATTCTACGAGCAAATAACATGCCCATCGATATACATACCAACGAAGGCACACTCACAACCATCCTTTAGAAGATGGAAGAAATGGAGAATAAAAACAGGACACTTTGCGACCAAATGAAAGAACATCAGGAGAGGGCAGACAAGATCCCCGGTGCTCCCAAGTTTCTACCAAAATGCGATGTGGGAATGTTCGATGAACAACCGTACATCGAAGAAGTTGCCCCTTATTCAATCTCAAAAAACTTCAAGATGCCGCCCTACTTAAGGGTATATGACGAAACCACTGATCCCGATGATTATGTGATCTACTATGTCACTGCTGTGAAGGGAAATGACCTATTGAAAGATTAGTTATCATTCGTGCTGCTGAAGGAGTTTGGTGAGACGCTGACAAGAGGGGCCCTAACATGGTACTCTTAACTGCCAGCTATGACGATATCAATGTTTGAAGAAATGGTGGATAAGTTCATCACCGCCCATGCAGAAGCAAAGAAAGCGAAAACAAGGGTCAACGACATCTTCGCCATTAGGCAAAACGCATGGGAGGGACTGAGGGACTTCCTGGACATGTTTAACAGGGTAAGGATGAGTCTACCAAAAGTATTGGAAGGTATGATGGTCGCCGCTTTCCAGAATGGGCTAAATAGAGACGGTTCGAGGGAAACTAAGAAGCTACCAAGCCGCCTCATGAAATATCCCCCTACCACATGGGAGGAAATCTACAATGCGTACTGTGCTGAGGTGTGAGTAGACGAGGACGATCTTAATGGGATGACCCAACAGCTAACGACGATACACTTAGAAGCAAGGAGAGATCGCCAAAACGAGGGACAACGAGAACAACTCCCAAGAATCAACAAAGAAAGACACCAGCCTTACATCACATCCTCCCATCAGCTACCACCAAGGCACACAGATGCACTACAGCAACATGTCGCTCCACTCCGAAATGAAAGAGGTATGCCTTCTTTATTATCCGCCCATAACTTTTGTGTGTCTCCTTCAAAAATAGTGTATGCACTAGAGAAGCTGGTCAAGGTGTAGTGGCCACAGAAGATGAAATCAGACCCTGCCATAAGGAAATCAAATGTCTTATTTGAGTTCCATCAGAAACAAGAGCACAAAACTGAGGACTGCATAATCCTAAAGCAATAGGTAGTCAGGATGTTTATCCAAGGATATCTGAGGGAACTACTTAGTGACAAAGGGAAAACCAACTTCTCATGCGGACGGGAACAATCCCAGGGGCCGTCGAAGCCAATTTCCCCAGCACACACCATAAACATGATCGCTGTAGGCGATGACGACAAAACAATCAATCACATCAAGTTCGCCACCACGCACTGATTAAAGCAAACAATCGCCCATGAACGGTATGATACATTGAAGATAGTATCACCTTCAATAAGTCTGATGCCGACTGTTTGTCCTTCCCCCACTTTGATTCTTTAGTAATAGCTTTATATATCGTCGACACAGATGTTAAAAGAATTTTGGTCGATGATAGAAGTTGAGCCTGTATTATCCATACGAGGGTCCTCGTGAAAATGGGACTCAGAGATAATATAATACCGCGCTGCATAGCAGTAACCAATTTTAATAATGTAGTGGAACGGACCTCCAGGGAGATATCATTGCCCGTTTTAGCAGGAGGAGTCACGATGGAAACAACTTTCAATGTGATGAACTAGGAAACGATGTACAACGCCATCATAGGAAGCCCTTGGATACATGCCATGCGAGCAGTCCCTTCAAGCTTCTACCAAGTGCTCAAATTCCCTACCCATGGGTAGTATTTATCATTTGAGGCGAGTCGCGCACGACACAAGAATGCTACAAAATAGCTCAAGATGGAACCTACACCAAACATCTGAAGAGGGCGAGTGCAGAAGCATAAAAATTAGCTATGTCTGGGACTAAGGTCAACCCGATAGCGGGCGCCATTAAGGATCCCCACATCGTGGAGGCCTGTAAAGCGATGGTCAAGGATATCGACCCTGTACAATTGGATGGAATCGACCTTACAAAGAAAGCCTACATTGGACACAGCCTCGATAACCCAAGTAAGTACCGTGAATTATTAACTTACCATGCAGATTTATTTGCTTTTTCCCATTCAGATATGCCAGAATTCCTGTGAGACGTCGCCACCCACAAGCTGAACATCGACTCTTTACATTCGCCTGTGCGACAGACGAGAAGGAAATTCAACGCCGCAATAAATGAAGAGGTCAGTGAAGAAGTGGATAAGCTGCTGGCCAACAACTCTATCATAGAATCAAGTACCCCGAGTGGTTGCCAACGTAGTCATGGTCAAAAATAAAAATGGGAAACGGAGAATGTTCATTGATTTCATTGACCTGAACAAGGCATGGCCAAAGGATTCATTCCCAATACCCCCACAGTGACCAACTGATCGACGCCACCATAGGACATGAGCTGCTGAGCTTCTTAGATGCCTACTCTGGTTACAATCAAATCATGACGGCCAAAGAGGACTAGGAGAAAATGAATTTCATCACCCACCAAGGGATGTATTGCTACAAGGTAATGCCTTTCGTGCTCAAGAACGCATGGGATACATACAATAGACTTGTCACAAAAATGTTCAAAGAGCAGCTTGGCAAGACCATGGAAGTCTATATTGACGATATGCTGGTAAAGTCGACAAGGAAAGAAGACCACATCTACCATCTGAAGGAATCCTTTGAGATTCTGAGAAAATACGGGAAGAAGCTAAACCCGAAAAAATGCACCTTCGGCGTGGCCTCAAGGAAATTCTTAAGTTGTATCGTGTCGCAACGAGGTATTGAGGTCAACCCGGATCATATCAAAGCAATAAATGCAATACCTAAGATTTTGAATATAAAAAACAAGTACAAAAGCTGATGCGACGAATAGCCGCCCTATCCAAGTTAATCTCACGCTCCTTTGAAAGGTGCCATAAGTTTTCCAACGTGTTGAGAAAGACCATGGATTACAGTGGAACTAGGAATGCATTGAAGCCTCGAGAAAGTTAAAAGAATACCTATATTTTCCACCACTGCGGGTCAAAGCAAGTCCAGGCGGACCCTTGTTGGTGTATATGGCTGTATCCGAAGTCACGTCAGAGTAGTCTTGGTTCGCGTAAATGTAGGTACGCAATATCCCATTTGTTATATTAGTAAAACCGTAGTGGATGCTGAAATACGGTGTCCACACCTTGAGAAGTTAGCTCTGGCAGTGGTCGTAGATTCACAAAAGCTCCGACCATATTTTCAATCCACCCCATAAAAGAAGTGATGACCTTCCCCTTGAAGAGCGTCCTACACAAGCCTAAATTATCAGGTAGGCTTGCCAGATGGGCCATAGAGCTCATCGAGCATGATAACTCCTATCACCTAAGAACCATCATCAAGTCGCAAGTACTTGCCTACTTTGCGGCCGATTTCAGCATATAGATACTGCTAGAGGCGGAACGGGAGGCACATTGTGCCTCCACAAATACCGACCTATGGACTCTCTACATTGATATCGGGACTAGGAGTCATCCTCGAGGTCCCCAAGGGTGAAGTAATTCTCTAGTCCATACGATGCCCCCTGATGACTAAAAACGAGGTCGAGTACGAAGCTGTAATTGTAGGTATGAAGCTAGCCATCAAGTATAGGGCTCGACGACTCATTGTACATTGTGACTCCAAACTCGTAGTGAACTAGGTTACTGGGACTTACCAGATCAAGGAGCAAAGATTGAAAAAATACCAATCGGAAATCCAAAAACTAATGACTGAAATCGACAAGTGTCGTTTAGAACAAATCCCGAGGGCATAGAACGTCGAGGCAGACGACTTAGCAAAACTGGCCGAAACTACTAAAAACATCAACAAATAAAGCGTGGTCACCCTCCTACATTTAGCCATTGATCGCACTAAGGTATTCTTTTTAAATTTGACTTGGGACTGGCACAACCAATTTGTATCCTATTTTCACGATGGGTCACTCCCACTTGAGAAAAAGAATGAAAGAAACTCTGCGTACAAGCCACCCGGTATTGCCTGAGAAATCACGACCTCTACAAAAGGATGTTTGGCGGACCCCCAGCCAAGTGCCTAGGGCCGCATCAAATGAGGCCAGTGCTAGAAGAGGTACACGAGGGTCACTATGGTGCCCACACAGGTAGCCGTGCCCTCGTGCACTGCATCATCAGGGCCTACTATTACTGGACCACTATGACGAAAGATGCAGTGGAATATGTACGCCGAAGCGAGCAATGCCAAAAGTATGCCCCCGTGATTCACCAACCAAAAGAACCCCTTCAATATGTGACCTCCCTATGGCCTTTCATCAAACGGGGAATGGACATAATCAGTCTTCTACAAGCAGGATGAGGAAAGGTACGATTTCTATTAGTTTTAGCCGACTGTTTCTTTAAGTTGGTGGAAGCAGGTGCGTACGCCCAAATATGTGAACATGAAGTCATTGACTTCATATGGAAAAACATCATATGCCGTTTTGACATCCCCAAGGAAATTAGCAGCAACAATGGTCGACAGTTCATCGACGAAAAGACGATAGAGTTCTTCGAAAAATGGCACATTAAGCGAATACTCTCCACACCATATCACCATGCAACCAACGGCCAAGCATAGTCTTCTAACAAAACAATACTTAACATACTGAAAATCAAATCGACGAAAGAAGGGACATGGCCCACATAAGAATGGCAGCCTAAAAACAACATATCAAAAGATACCACAACGGGATAGCCAAAATAAGTCCACTCAAAGTGGGAGACTACGTCGTCAAAACCAGAACATTGGGATTAAAGGACCCATATGAAGAAAACAAGGCACCAACTGGGATAGACCACACAAAATCAGGTGGCAGCAAGTAATGGAGCATTCCAATGGGAAACAATGGAAGGAAAAACGCTTCAAAACAATTGGAACATCGCCCACCTCAAGTATTTCTGTTTCTGAAAGGCGTCTCCCAAGTCGCACTCTTTTTCCCTTACCCGAGTTTTGTCCCAATGTGTATATGGCTAAGGCCATGATCTCCAATGTGTATATGGCTAAGTCCATCATCAATTTCAATCATCAACCCAACTCGACTATGACGAGTAAGCAATTCGACGACATTCGAAGTTACATATATGGCTAAGGGCATCGATAGTATTTTGGATAAGGGCATCATCGTCACTCGCCGACACAGCTCAACTACGACAAGTAAGTAATTTGACAACAATTGAAGTTACATATATGGCTAAGGCCACCGACAGTATTTTGGCTAAGGCCATTATCTTTGACCGTCGACTCATATTTACTACGACGAGTAAGTAATTTGACAATACTCGAAGATACATATATGGCTAAGGCCACCGACAGTATTCTGGCTAAGGCCATCCTCGTTAGTCGTCGACCCAATTCCACTACAGAGAGTAAGTAATTCGAAAACAGTTGAATTTACATATATGGATAAGGCCACCAATATTATTTTTCTAAGCCTATCATCGTCAATCGTCGACCCAGCTCGACTACTATGAGTAAGTAATTCGACAACAGTCAAAGTTAGATATATGGCTAAGGCCACCAACAGTATTCTGGCTAATGCAATCCTCATCAAACATCGACCCAGCTCGACTACCAGGAGTAAGTAATTCGATAATAGTCGAAGTTGCATATATGGCTAAGGCCACCGACAGTATTCTAGCTAAGGCCATCATTGTCAATCGCCGACCCAGCTCAACTACGACAAGTAAATAATTCGAAAACAATCGAAGTTACATATATGGATAAGGCACCGACACTATTCTGTCTAAAGCCATCATCGTCAATCGTCGACCCAGATCGACTACGATGAGTAAGTAATTCGACAACAGTCAAAGTGAAATATATAGCTAAGTCCACCGACATTATTTTGGCTAAGGCCATCCTCGTCAATCGTCGATCGAGCTCGCCTAAGAAGAGTAAGTGATTCGATAGTAGTCGAAGTTACATATATGGTTAAGGCCATCAACATTATGTTGGCTAAGGCTACCATCACCAATAGTTGACTTAGCTCCACTATGATAAGTAAGCGATTTGATAACATTCGAAGTCACATATATGACTAAAGACATCAAAACTAAAACGTCGACCTAACTCGACCACGACGGATAACACTTTGACGACACTCGAAGCTGCATGCCATAGGCCAAGGCCGACGCCACTCATCACCAACCTAGTTCAACTACGACGAATGGCACCAAAACAACAGTCAAAGTAATATCACTATTGGCTAAAGCCACCACTATTTAGTATCAAAGATGCATCCTATTGGCGGATAACACTTAGAAAACGTTCAAAAACACAAGAAAAATCCTACAAGTAAACGAGCACATGCTCTACGGCGATGAGGTACCAAGAATAAAAGGTGTTAAAGGAATGAAGTGGCAGCAAAGGTAAATTATTAATAATCATATAAAATATATACATCCAACCTTGTAAAAAGGTCCCCATTACATTTCAAAATAAATAAATAAATAAATATATATATATATATATATATATATATATATATATACACACAAGTCCTAATGGGCTCCGCCATCTCGCTCATTACCCCATGCATGCCCGCCATCCTGCTCAATGTCACCGGCCTGACCGCCATCAAGTCCGGGCTGCCCCTGGTCTGGTAAGTTGCGGAGATCCAAGAGCCGGACTCTAGCCAATTGACGTCCTCGGAGTTATAGCCTGCCCGATTTGGGGAGTCGTAGCAATACCCCCAGGTTTCACGGGCAGCACGGGCAACGCGTCGTTCTCCTGAACCTCCATCTCAGTAGCCTGACCCGCAGCCAAGTGCTCCTCGCGTAAGACCAATATGGCCTCTACGTACACCCACATCTCATGCGCCTCACGATATATATCCTCATCAGAACTTGGTGGGGAAGTCCGCCTAAAAACTTTGAGCTTGGCCGCCCTGGAGTCAAGCTCAACGGTCAAGGTAGCAACTCGACATTGCAAATCACCAGCTTCCACCGCTACCCCACGACTGATCTCCAACTCCTCTTCCCTCGACTTAAGAAGCGAATCCAACTCAATGTTCCGAGCCAAAACATTCATCAGCTGCTTGTCGGCCTTCTCTACCTCGGCCATCCTCCATTTCAGTTGATCATCCAATTGTTCAAGACCCCCACGGAACACCCAAAATTTCGGGTCCTGTTTAAGATGATCCGCCACCGCATGATGCTTGGCACGACAACTCTGGTACTTCTTTGCCATGTTGTTAAAACTCGCCGCCTTCAATTGCGCATGCCGCCTTCTCTCCACCTCTAAAATAAGAGTCTACAAAGGAAACAAAAGAGAGGAAACACATGTCAGTAAGTATCAATGTTGTCCTCATGGCACACAAAGAAAACTAAAAGTTACCTGCAAGGCCGCATTAGTGACCCTCCGAGATATCTCCCCGTCGCTACATCCCTTAGCATTTCACGCTCAGCAGGTGCACACAATAGGGTCATATCCATTGCGGCCTACTCCATAGATATTGTAACCGATTATACCCTCACGGGATCATGATTCGGCGATTGGCCCCACCCCCCGTCATCTTTACATGGATTAGATCCCTTAATAACCCCTCCCCATCTTCATGGATGGTCTCAGGGTCCTCCCTCTCAACATCTTCGTCAACTTCTCCAACAGTGGCCATCATACCACCCTTCGGGACACGAGCTGGGTTTGCATTGGCGGCATTTCTCGTTTAAGGGACCGACCTCCCCGAACGGATAGTGTCGGCCATAAAAGCCTGCTTTGACACTGAAGGGGCATATTAACCCTTTCATCCCCAGTTGCTATCCCTTTGCCTGTTATCATCCTCCGTCTCTTCTTCTTTAAAGGTTCCTCGCCCTCAGAAGTTTCTTCTACGGGTTGCGGAGGCGGTAGCGGAGGGGTCACCTTGCTCGAAGCTGCTGCCACGGGCGCAGTCTCCTACTGAGGAACCACAGGAACACCATTAAATAACGAACCACATGGTAGGTCTTTGCTGTCAAGATCTTCCTCCGTCTTAGTAGAGGTAATGGCAGCCATCTTCTTCTTGGGTGCGCTTTGACCTTCTGACACAAGTGAGTCAGATGATAAGCCCTAAGGAGCTTTTAAAAAAAGGCCAAAGAATTACCTGATGGCCTCACGGGGCCGTACTGTTGACGAAATGTGGCCCAGGTATGACACTCCTTCGCATACGGTATCAACTTGGCCACCCATGGTCTAATATTACTGATGAATTGGGGTGGAGAGGCCCTTGCTACAAAAAGAAAAAAATAAATTAATTACAATGGGCGAATTGTCAAGGCCGTCAAGGCTGTATACAACCAAGAACTTAACAAACAAAGATACTTACATTCCGAAATCCATCTCTCCGGGAACCCGGTAAGGTTATAGACCAGGTGCTCACTTCTAATGAAGAAGTACCTACGCCAGAAGATATGATTGGCCTTATCATCAGATTTAACTACCAAACCTTTCGTGCCACGACTCTTCAATTAAAACATGGTGCCTCTCAGGTAACCGGTGTTGAAAAATTGCAAACGATGATGAACCGAAACATCGTATTTAGCCTGCTTCGTGAACATGGTGAGAATCCTACATACTTTCAATGTATAGAGAGTAAGTTGAGTTGGCAATACATTGTAGAAGCGGTAAAATTCTTATGCCAAGGGGTAGATAGGGTGATTTTAGCCTATCAAGAATGGATAGTCATAAAATGTGTAGTATCCTGGACTATGCACATTGGCATAATCCATTCCCGCCGGAACAATTTCCACATGGTCCAGAATGTCGTGTGCCACTCAAAGATTGTCTAAATGAGACTACAACAGTTTGCTACACTCCCAGGGAAGATCAGAGCTGTTTGTTTAAAATTCCTTTCAAATGTGAATTTCCTTTGGGAGTACGTTGTCCACCATAAAGGGAACAATAGGCTTTTCCACTTCCTCCTCTTCACCACCGGAGGAGGGTGGAACCCTAAATGGGGTGGCGTCCTTTGTTTTTTGCTACCTTGATGAGGTTTTGCCATGTTTTTGTGTATGAAGTAAGGTATGGACGACAGGGAGTATAACTTCTAAGAAATTGAGGAATCTCAAATGAAACAACGATTACTAGAGAGAAAGACAAAGAAGGAAGCCATAAAGCATTTTCTAAAAGGTCAAAAATGAATCAGATTGAACCTTTCCTTTATTTATAGGGTTAGGTTGCGTGGAAATCGAAGAGGCATAATTCAAAACGGGTGCGGGAAACCAAAACATCAGATCACCCTCTGAACCACCTCGGGAATAGGTGTAATAATGATGCATATGGACAATGACGTCACTCTAAAAAGGATATCACGCGTCAGCAGCTCAACAATTTCATATATTTCACCTCATTCATGTTGCCGCCTGTGGGTAAGGTCAAATTCTCTCAGAGTGAGGTTTAGAATTCCGTCCACTGGGGACGCTTCCCGAATGCATCTTTAACGAATGGAGGGACTAAATGTATAGTGTCAAATTTGACCCTCGACGCCTCTATGATTGATGGGTACGGGCAAAGGGCGTACGTCGACTAAAGCAATAGTGAGACTTGCGCGTAAGGATAGGAATGACGCCGTTCAAATCTCAGCGTCCTCAAACAAAGGGACATTTCCTACTTTTGTACTTTTTCATTAATTCGAGGAGGGTCTTTTACTATATAAAAGAGACCCTCATATTGTAAAAGAGGGGGATCGATAATACAACTCTCTTATTTATCTCCCTATCTCTATCTCCAACGAATGCGCTCTCTCTCAAGTTTATATTGTCTCTTTATACCATCACATCTGTTTGAATAGCTGTGTTTTCATCTCTAAGTCCTATTATATTTGATTACGATTTACCTTCATTTACTTTTAATTGTTTTTACGCTTGCAAAGTACATCAATAACTTTTGAGCCAGACAGTCTCCATTGGCCAAATAGGCATGCAGCGATTTTAGGCCTGTATTTTTCATCTTAGTTGTTGCCTCTTTCAATATCTATAATTTTTGTATTTATATTATTTATTAATTAATTATTCTTATAACACTTTTGGTGTATAGCTACTCAGTTATATTGACCAATCCCTATTGCAATATCCTTCGGGGTCCCAGATTTGATGGTAAATTATCGTTCAGTGACTTATATTTCAATTGTTCAATGACCTAGTTATTCTTACAACACTATATACCAACACATTTCTTGCAGAAAACTTTTGGTATATTGAATTGCTCGATGATAGGTTATTGTTAAGTGTTGAAAATAACTTGAAGATGCTTTTTATTTAAAGGGAATAAGTCCAACAATACGTAGTATTATACTACGAATTCTGTGCACATTTTTCGGGGAAAAAATAATTTTTTTCTACATGGGTTTGAACATTTTCAAAATGACATGACAACTCAACAATATGTAGTATTATACTATGAATTCCTTGCACATTTTTCAGGGAAAAACAACTTTTTTCTACATGGGTTTGAACCTTTTTCAAAATGACATGACAACTTAACAATACATAGTATTATACTACGAACTCCTTACACATTATCGGGGATAAATAACTTTTTTCTATATGGGTTTGAACCTTTTTCAAAATGGCATAACAACTCAACAACAAATAGTATTATACTACGAATTCCTTGGACATTTTTCGGGAAAAAACAGCTTGATTAGAAGAAGAGAGAAGTTTCTTGAATGAATGTTCATGAAAATCAAATGCCTATAAATAAGGAGTCTGAGTGAATTTTTTAAATGAATTCACAATAAAATACTGCATTTATAATTTTGAATTATTGTTGTTGTGACAGTTAAAATAATTATGTGGTGCCAAAAAAGGGATAATTCGCAGTAAATTACTCCGAATTGCTAATTCACAGTAATTTAATGCGAATTGTCCATTTTTTTGGACTGGAACAGGTAATTAATAAAAATAAAATAAAATGGAACCGCAGTAATATACTGCGAATTGTATTTTAAAAACATATTAATCAATTCGCAGTAAATTACTGCGAATTAGGTTAACATAATATTTTCCGTAAACTTAATTCGCAGTAATTTATAGCGAAATATATAAAAATGTAATTTTTTTAGTATTAGAAATGTACTTTGAGTCCAAAAATATTATTATTTCGGTTTCGAACTCAGCATAATCTTCTCCCAAAATTATCTTACCAAAATGTTTTCCATTTTAATATGGTATATAGTAGTTGAACTAAAAAATATGCTAACAAAAGTAGTATTGTACGTTATGTATAAACGTGCATGAGACAAAATATATATATTGAGGGAAGATATGATGAGATTATTTGGCAGGAAGACGAAAACTATTAATTGACTCAAGCGTACAGTTATTGATATATCCGATAGTATCATTGATATGATGAACACTTAGGGACGTAGAGCATAGCAGTCAACTTACACCAAAATAGGGATACAGAGCAAAATAGGTTCGAGTCTTTTTTTTCCTTTATAAAATTGTTGTTTCAGTCAATTTTTAATAGTAGTAATTATCTTAGAGAAGTAGCCCAAAAAGGAAAAGAGGTAGTGCATGAGTAAATGCATGCCTGCAAACCTCATATGTTCTTTTGGAAAGTCATACTGAATATCCTTCTGTCACTTTTGGAGAATTTTTTTTTTAAAAGTATTACCGAACTGGAAAGAGGAAACAATCTCTCCATATTCAAGTGAGGAATTATTTCAAGTTACGTTTTTGTACTACTAATGGAAGAAATAAATGGACATACTATTCTTGAGATAGCGTCTTATAGTGTATGAAGTTTTTCCAAAGAACAAACAATAATGCAGATGTAAATTTGTATGGTAAATTGGACATGAATAAATACAAGTGTGTGATAGTAAACTCCACAAATATATTTTCATCGAGATAGAGTCGAGAGAGAAACATAGTATTGTTATTATACACTTCAATTAAAATTAAGTATAGATTAAAAAAAAGGAGGTGATTGAATTATGTACTATAATAAAATATGCATTAATGTAAATTTGGAACACGAAATTATAAATTCCAAAACCGAAAGACACTTGAAAATACAAGAGCTCTTTTTTTCTCTAACATAAAAAGAAGATTCCGCAGTAGAAATTTTAGAATTTCTTGCCATTGTTGTAATCGAACAGGGCAAGTAATTGTTTAACAATGGCGCGCATATATATATATATATATATATATATATATATATATATATATATATATATATATATATATATATATATATATATATATATATATATATATATATATATATATATATGACTAAACTCATACTTGTGAATTAATTGAAAATTGCTACCCAAAGAAAATCAGTAGACTTCTATCGATGAGAGAATCAGAACAACTAGTAAAAATAGGGGGTTAATTTTTATTTTTTTACAACCATACTATATGATTTAATCTGAATATTCTTATGGTCAAAGTTCAATATGGTAGGCAATCAAAATATAAAAGGGAAAATTTATGCTTTAGTCACTTTTAATGGAGAAAGAAAATAATTCAATATAGCAAACATTTTCTATAACAACATTTACTATAAGTAATGGTACTATTTTAGGTGAGTGGTTATGCCATAAATCTTTGCGGAATTAGTTAATAAGTCATATTAGGGGTATATATCAGTCATGAGGATTGACACAAAATGGGTGGATGGTAGGACATTTATCCAAAAATGTGCTGATCGATATACAAAGTATTCTGTGTTTAGGCTGATTTGGAGAAGAATATTTTAAGGGATGTGATGTAGGCGGCTTATTCTGATGCAAGCGTGAAACGTCAATAACTAATTTCATGACTCGAATATGTGACCTATAGATCACACGAAGACATTTACATATTAATGAAAGAACAATAAATTGACACAACATAAAAATACATATGCGTTCATTACTCATTTGTGGTAGTAGACGTTAATGTAAAATTGAACAACTACAGTCTGTATATAGTCTGCATGAAAGCACATGGATAAAAAAATTTAAAAAAAATATTTAACATGAGAATGGAAATTGCTTAATTTGGATTCCTGAGAGCAGAGCCAGAAATAAATTCAAGGAAAGAGATGGTCTACCTAAAAGATGAATGTGGTCTGATAGATATATAAATGGATAGCCACTCTGTTTAGAAAATTTCTCATATATGGGAATGAAAAGAAAGTTTTCTCCCATTGAAAATACTAACCCTTTATTTTGTTTGTAATTTTCTTCATCCACAACTTTTTAAATTCGTGAATTCCTTTTTTTTGAACATTGCGAAAGCAATTTTCTCCATGAATACTAATCAATCGTGATAATCGTGAAATTCGGATAGCAAAAAAAATTTATACTTCTAGTTTGTTGAGATACAAACTTGTTAATACTTTATTTATTTATTTATTTATTTATTTATTTATTTATTTATTTCTTGTAATAATATTTTTCGAATGATAATATAGCCCACTCATTTAATCTTTCTTGATCGTAGGTAAGATTTTATAAATTTAAATTTTAGAAAACTTTTTTCCGTGTGGCAATTGTTACAAGAAATATTATAAGCATTTGAAAAAGATTCAATTCTTTTATTTGATTTTAGATGATACACCTACTAGTCTTAGGTTTCCTAAAAGGGGAAAAAGTATTTGTTGCATGAAATATAAATGCATGGTTGTGTAGATGTCATTTGTTATAATCCTTGAGCCACTTTTAGTTATTTGCCTCTTCCAGGCTCCTGCTATACTACCTTAGCAAACAGTAAAGTACAAGAGGGTAACAGCTTGAATGTGGATGAAATGACAAAAAAATTCTTTATTTATTTTTAAACTTATAATATAATACATCTTTGTTGTTATTTAGTATTTTTATATAACACATTATTAAAACTTATAATATAATACTTAAGAGTAATGGCAAAAGCAGACATTTACTTTCCTTTTCTTCTTTTATTTTTAAAAATACAGAGTAAGAAACAAAATTGGGCTCCATGCTAGTTTCATTCAAGCATAGCATCTGGACAGAAGTAAATTATTTTAATTTTTGAGACGCAAAACTGGAACTAATAGTACAGACTTGAAATACCATCAAATATGCATATGAAGTTTAAATAGCAAGAGTAATAGAGACGTAGCAGAAGAAAAACATCTAATATCACATTTTAAGGTAGCCTGCATTATCAGAAAACATTTAATACTAGCATGTAGTTTCTTTAGTTGTTTCTGTAGAAAAGAATTTGTTCTTTAATTGCAAATAACCATCGGGAAGATTTCACTTTTGTTTTGGGATGTCCAACAAAAACTTGTCTATTTTTCTCCCCCTCCACTAATTAATTTTCTTAGCTTCATTTAACGTGTTTTTGCATCATCTTTTCATGTTCAATATCACATTTTAAGGTACATACAAAATTGGTAGTTTGCACTATCAGAAAATTCATCCAGTGCATTAAAGGCTTACCTCTTCTTGGCAGCTAGCTTTTCTGGATATTTAAAACCTCTTCCACCAACACACCACCTTAACCATCAGCACCGTTTCCTGACCTCTTGTATTCAGTAGGCCTCAAGTGAGGAATTATTTTTCCACTACGTACCCCTCTTCTTGGATTTGGTAGCATATATATATAGTTGTAAGTAATTAGTCGTTGCACCATTTTTTATTCTTTCTTTGTTTTGTGGTTTGTCAGTGTTCACATTTTGCTTATAATCTTTGATATCGCAATTCTTAGCATGTAATAGGAGGTTTAGCTTTTTGGTTTTGACTGTTTAAGAGTTTAATACTAGCATGTAGTTTCTTTAGTTGTTTCTGTATAAAAGAATTAGTTCGATAATTGCAAATAACCACCGGGAAGATTTCACTTTTGTTTTGGTATTTCAAGTCTGTACTATTAGTTCCAGTTTTGGGATCCCTGAATTAAATTCCGAAAATATTGTCGAAGTTCAAAATAACCGTACGAACCCAACTAAAACATCAAAACTCTGATCCGAGATTAAATAAGTAGAAAGTTAAAATTTTTTGCACTTTTAATTTTTTTGTATATATATTATGGAGGTGTACATTGTGTATTTTTTTATGTTTTTTGTTCAATCTTACTCTGTCATGTTTCTTGTTACATGATTGATTTGAAAAGATTTTGATGAACTAATTAAAATGTCCATCATTTAGAGAATTAAATATGTTGCAGCGAGGAAGGAGTTGTCCGCCATCCTTTTCTGAGAGGTAAATTCTCAAAATTCTTGATCTAACAATTATCTTTGTAATAGTTTGTAAGTTAGTTTACTTTTCGGCTGAAATGGTAAAACAAATTTGAAAAAATATATATTTGTTTCATAAAGGGTCGTGTGATTGAGGAACAAATTATCCAGGATTAATAAATATCGGATTAACAATGACGAGATTATTTAGTTGGATATATACACTTAACAATGGCGCGCGCGGACACACGCGCGCGCGCGCGCACACACACACACACACACACACACATATATATATATATATATATATATATAAATATTTGACTAAACTCATACTTGCGAGTTAATTGAAAATTGCTACCCAAAAAAAAATTAGTAGACTTCTATCGATGAGAGAACTAGAACAACTAGTAAAAATAGGGGGTTAATTTTTTTTTTTTTACAACCATACTATATGATTTAATCTGAATATTCTTATGGTCAAAGTTCAATATGGTAGGCAATCAAAATATAAAAGGGAAAATTTATGCTTTAATCACTTTTAATGGAGAAAGAAAATAATTCAATATAGCAAACATTTTCTATAACAACATTTATTATAAGTAATGGTACTATTTTAGGTGAGTGGTTATGTCATAAATCTTTGCAGAATTAGTTGATATGTCAGATTAGGGGTATATATCAGTCATGAGCATAAAAACATTTATTAACATTCTTTCTTTAGTAAATCAACTCAAACTAGACAACACAAAGAAGAGATTTTAACTTCTATGGATATTGATAACGTAACGATTTAAGTTGTGTATTGACAGTTAAAATTTTTATTTCATACCATTAATTCTGACTCGTCCGTATACTGAGACCACCAACATCTGTACTTTTCTTTGATTATTTCAAGGAATGTCTCGTAATATATAAAGGGGACCTTCCCTTTGTAAAGGCTCGCATGTATTTTGCTACTTATAATATACAACTCTCTCTCACACTCTATCTCTTGTGGAAATATGATTACTTGTTCTATTGTTCTTACATCTCAAGATATCTATACTATTATCATAAATCTTAGCTACATGTTATTCTTTAATTCATATTACGCTTGATTCTGATTAACCCTTGTTATTTTTGATTATTTTTTAGCTTAATAATTATTCACATAACTTTTTAGTCTCACAAGTTAATTACTTAGCACATTTACAAACCAAGATTTAAAAAAAGAAGAAGCCATGAGTTACTTATACGGCTTAAATGGTGCAGTCGAAATGATTTTAAAAGTTGATCACTGAAGGAACATGGAGGATTCAAGAAGTTGATGCATCAAAAGTAGAGTTGTTGACTGGCTCATAAAAGTCGAATAGCGAGCAGTCTCACATTATGACTCCTGCACTGACATATAAACGTGCATGAGACAAAATATATATATTGAGGGAAGATATGATGAGATTATTTGGCAGGAAGTAATTGACTCAAGCGTACAGTTATTGATATATCCGATAGTATCATTGATATGATGAACACTTAGGGACGTAGAGCATAGCAGTCAACTTACACCAAAATAGCTATACAGAGCAAAATATGGGAAGTTTCACGTGCTGCCTCAGAGAAATGACATAAAATTTTCTCACGCTTAAACATTTAATATTCTTATTTATTTATTTGTATTTGGTATGAGACTTCACTGTGTCTGCCTCAATTGAGTCTGAAACGGAAATGATAATATTTTGGATTTAAGTACTTTTTAAATTTTTTTAAAAAATTATATTTTTATATATTTCGCAGTAAATTACTGCGAATTTGGTGAAAGGAAAAAGTTCTATTAACCTAATTCGGAGTAATTTACTAATTGATTAATTTTTTTAAAATACAATTTGAGTAAATTGCTGCAAATTCACGTTAAACGAGGCATCTCTATTTTGCAGTAAATTACTGCAATTTAGGCTAATTCGCAGTAATTTACTGCGAAAAATTAAAATATGGAGGTCGTCTTGCTCTTCAACGACAGTCCACAATTTTTACAAAATCCAAAACCTTTCTGGTCCTCCCACCCACGTCGTCTTGTAAAAAAAAAATTTCGGCCCCACCCGGAATAAATAACAAGGAGTGTAGGTCCCACACACTATTGGCTGATTTCGATTGCGTATTTCGGGTTCAAAATTTTAATTCCAAAAATTTATATCGAGGTATTTCTATTTATTTTATGGCGAAACTCGTATATTTATGCATATTAGTATTGTTTAGTAGTTTACATGTAAATTTATATTATCTTTGTGCTCTTTAATAAACCCGAATTGATTTAGTTGATACCCGAATTTATGTATTATATTTGATTTATAAACCTGAAAGCATGTTATTTTTTGTCATAAATATAGAGCCTTGTATTGTATTAAAATATAGTGACTTTTATCATAGTAAAATATAGTGACTTGTAGCGTAGTAAAATATAGCCTTTTGGTGAAATAAAATATGGCCTTTTAGAGTAGTAAAAAAGTATAACTTTTTAGAGCCGTATACCATAGTAAAATATAGAGCCATGTAGCGTAGTAAGGATAACGCGGTGCTACGGGACCTATAAAATGAATCTTTGAACTCATACATAATTATTCATTGCAAATCCGAAATTTATTATTAGCTAAGAAAAATTGTAAAAATGTTGAAATTAAGAATTGTAATAATTAACGATAACTCGGTGCTACCGAGCCAAAAAATGAAATCTGAACATATACATAATTATTATTTCCAATTGGAAAAAATGAATTTCGGAACCTATATATAATTATTATCTCCAACAATAATTATAATTTTTAATTTAAATCTGTAAGGTAAGAAAATTCTAAAAATGTTAAACCCATACATAATTCGGTGGCATGTTTAAATCAAGTCTGGAACACCTAGATGACTATTTTCTCCAATATTAATCATAATTAATTGTTTAATTTATTAAAGTAACACAAACAGTACATCATAATCACAACCATTGACAACCAAAATATAAAAACAAATAGTAGAACTAACGAAATAAGTTGACAAAGGAAACATGAAGATTGACTAACGAAAACACTTAATATGTCGCCTTCAATTCTTTAATTTCTTGCTTGGATTGGCGCGCTTTATCCCTCTACCCCGTACACACTCCATGAAGATAGTACAACTTATCTCTATAGTATTTCTGGTCACATAGTTTATGAATCCACACCTTAAAGTTGCATATAGGTACGCCGGGCTGCCTATAAAACTTGTTCAAACAACCTCAATGGCGTCGGCTAGCTTCTTTCCAATCACTATATACAATGGTCTTAACTCCTAATTCGCCATTCGGGGCACGAAGGCGGCGTGAGAAATTTCTTGCAGAAAACTTTTTGTATATTGAATTGCTCGATAATAGGTTATTGTTAAGTGTTGAAAATAACTTGAAGGTGCTTTTATTTAAAGGGAATAAGTCCAACAATACGTAGTATTATACTACGAATTCTGTGCACATTTTTCGGGGAAAAAATAATTTTTTTACATGGGTTTGAACCTTTTCAAATGACATGACAACTCAATAATACGTAGTATTATACTATGAATTCCTTGCACATTTTTCAGGGAAAAACAACTTTTTTCTACATGGGTTTGAACCTTTTTCAAAATGACATGGCAACTTAACAATACATAGTATTATACTACGAACTCCTTACACATTTATCGGGGATAAATAACTTTTTTCTATATGGGTTTGAACTTTTTGAAAATGACATAACAACTCAACAATACATAGTATTATACTACGAATTCCTTGGACATTTCTCGGTAAAAAACAGCTTGATTAGAAGAAGAGAGAAGTTTATTGAATGAATGTTCATGAAAATCAAATGCCTATAAATAAGGAGCCTGAGTGAATTTTTTAAATGAATTCACAATAAAATACTGCATTTATAATTTTGAATTATTGTTGTTGTGACAGTAAAAATAATTATGTGGTGCCAAAAAGGGATAATTCGCAATAAATTACTCCGAATGCTAATTCGCAGTAATTTAATGCGAATTGTCCATTTTTTTTGGACTGGAACAGGTAATTAATAAAAATAAAATAAAATGGAATTGCAGTAATTTACTGCGAATTGTATGTTAAAATTTTTTTTAATCAATTCGCAGTAAATTACTGCGAATTAGGTTAACATAATATTTTCCGTTAACTTAATTCGCAGTAATTTACAGCGAAATATGTAAAAATGTAATTTTTTTAATATTAAAAAAGTACTTTGAGTCCAAAATATTGTTATTATGATTTCGGACTCAGCATAATCTTCTGCCAAAATTATTTTACCAAAATGTTTTCCATTGGTATATAGAAGTTGAACTAAAAAATATGTTAACAAAAGTAGTATTGTACGTTATGTATAAACGTGCATGAGACAAAATATATATATGCTTGTTGGCTCCTCTCCCCTATAATATCATTGACCACTTTCCCTATTAATATTTTTCTAAACTTCAAACCAATAGTTCCTCTATGTAGAACCTTGATCTCAAGCGCACGTCGTCAGTGAAGAGAGGAGCACTAGAAAGATGACGAGACCAAGGGTGCAAAAAAAAGAATTAAAACAATTTGTAGGGAAAAAAAATGGTATTTGAATGTAATTTGCTCAGATCCCTCTTAATTAATTTCTATTTTTCAATAATACAAGTTGTATTAAACTAAAATCTTGCCAAATAATTTCGTTTATTGTGATCATATTCCTCCTATTTTGATGTGAGTTTAACCAAAAATTTTGCCAGCTTAATGTTTAATTTAGATAGACCAAAAAGCAAAGATAATGGAGTATCTACTACTTTTTCCTTATTTGCTGTCACGATCCAAATCTCCCACCGTGAGATGTGGTGATAACACTTAGCCTCTAAGACTAGGTAAGTCTAACAATAGCAGAATAACTGAAATAACAATAATATTAACGACTAAACCTCAACAACAACAATTATATATATAGATAAAACTGGAAAACTCCCGCTCGGCATGTACAAGTAAAACAAACAACTCCAAGTATAAACACTCCCAACCCGATTGTCACAAGTGTGAAGCTCTAAGAAATGTACTAACTGTCTCTATACATCAGTATCTTAGAGGAATAAAGAAGAACAACATAAGGGATAGAGGGGGACTCCGAGATCTGCGAACTCTGACAGATATACCTTGAAGTCACCACGTATTCACTGATCGCTAATATCAGGGATGGTAGGAGGTACCCATGTTTGCACACAAAACATATGCAGAAGAGTATTATGAGTACATGACAACGGTATCCAGTAAGCGCCGTGTCACGACCACAACCCAAGTCGTGATGGCGCCCAACACAATGCTAGGCAAGCCCGACCATTTAACATCCACAATCCCTTTCTATTGAGTTCATTACCAAAGTAAGAGAGCTAAAAGCTAATTCAACTTAACAAAAATCTGAAACAGTGGATAAAATATGCTAAAAACCATAAAATATCTCTACAATAGCCCACTAGATGCGGTGTCACAAGTCTGAGCCTCTAATACAATATTCCAACCCCTAATACATAGATAGTCTAGAGTACTGAAATGTAAAATATAGAGGGAGAAAATCGGGTCTTCGGACGCCATGCAACTATCTCGATAACTCTAGTGGGAAACTGAACTACTGGAAAACTCGCTCTACACCTCATGGACACCTGAATCTGCACCCACGCTGCAGGGAGTAATGTGAGTACTCCGACCCAGTGAGTATAATCATAATAAATGTCTAACAGTATTAAAATACAAAAAGGCACTATGCACTTAAATATCAAAGTAGTAAAACAATTTAAAGCAGTAATATGATGAAGAAGTCAAGTAAAACCAATAACTTATCAAGTAATTAACCAAACTCAAAGTAACCACTGCGGCGTGCATCCTGGGCCATATAAGTATTATTGCGTCGCATAGTCCGATCCATAACATATATAATATATTTACTGTTGGGTTCCTGACCCCTCTTAGTCATTATACTCACAGCCTCTTGGGCACAATAATAGGAGGTAGGGATCTCAGCCCACATATTCCTTTCATTTAAATTAGAATGATAAAAGCATGTTCAAATCATTCGGAACAACTAAAAACATGATTGGGTTATGATTTTTAACAAATAGAGTGAGGAAGGACAATCAAAATGCCCCTAAGGGTTCTACACATCGGCACAAGGCCTCAAACCTGGCAACTAGAACAAATCATAATGATAATGAACAAGTCTCAGTCAAAAATGTGGTAAGAGAATCAATCGGGTTGAACTAAGTCACAATCACCAATAGTAAACGACCCCGCAGACATGGTCAAACGCGTGTCTCTTCCAAACATAGCACTACATTGTACAAATCCGGGGTTTCAAACCCTCAGAACATCAATTACCATTATTACTCACCTCAAGACGGCCAAAACTCTAGCTCAGTATGCCCTTGCCTCTTAAATTGGCCTCCTCACGCGTCCAATCTGAGCAAAACCAGGACGAATATGTCATAATAGGCTAAAGGAATAAAATCCAAGCGAATATAATCGAAAAGCATCATAATACAGAAAATGGTAAAACTTGAGCCCATGCCCGCTTCTCAAAACTCAGAAATTCTCACATCAACATGTTCCTTATTTCGCCACGAGTCTATACATATCAAGATCTCTCAATTCTGAGCTCAAATGGTCCTTCAAATCCCAATTTAAAATCTCAAAATCCCAAGCCCTAGTTCTTCCCCTTTTAGCTGTGTTTTCATGAATTTCTAGGTTAATTTCACATAATAATCACATTTTTAGTTCATAGAACTTACCTCCAATCAATGCTCTCCGAATCCCTCTTCAATTTCTCCCAAATAGCTCTCAAAATGCCCAAGAATGGAGGAAAAATGACTTATCTCACGTATGAAATATTTTAATAATCCTTCTGCCCAGCTGACGATTCCTTATATGCGAACGCGAGTGTAATGACCCGACTGGTCGTTTTGAAAAATTTTGTCTGATTTGACAGTTTGAGGTCTTTGGTATCTTCATATTATATTTAGAGACTTGCATGCGCAGTTCGCGCATGAAAGCGAAAAGCTTTTATATGAAAATATGCAAAAAAAATAGTAATTTTTAGAGTTAAAATTTGGTTTTTAGTTTTCTTTGGTCAATCTTTTTGGTAAACGAATTCGGATCTATATTTCGCTGGAGGTCTTTAGTAAAATATAGGACTTGGGCATATGCCAGAAATTGGATTCCGAGGTCCCTAGCCTTAGAAAATGATTTTTGAAGAAACGTGTTGTTTTGATTACTAAAGGAAATAAAGAAACTAATTAATGTTTTAACTCATTGGTATCAAGACCATATTTTTTATTACAGAGCCTGGTACAAGTTTGTTTTGATATTTACGTTCTATCAGCAAAATTTGGTGAGAATCGAAATTAATTTGACGTGATTTGGACGTCCAGTTTGAAAGTTGGAGAATAATGAGTTTTGAGATTAAATTCATAGTTTCAGATGTTATATTGACAATTTGATCGCATGAATAAGTCTCTATGATGGTTTTAGACTTATGTGCATAGTTGGTTTGGAGCCCCGAGAGCTTGGGTGAGTTTCTGATAGGTTTAGGCTATGTTGCGCTTGTTTTTGGATGCTTCATCGTCGTTTATTCAAGCAAAAATAATACCAAATTTAGAAAATGATATTCAAATTCAGCTTTGTTTGAACCATTAGATATATATCAAAATTTCAGAGCCATAGGAAAAAACAATCATTGAATTTGGATGTCGTATGCGGAAGTTATGCTTATTTTCGTATCGGAAACATTGATGGTTTCTAGTGCGTTCGCAAATGCGAACTTTTTCATCGCATTTCAGATGCCCAATTTGAAAATGTGAACTTTTGATCGCAAATGCGACCCCGGTCGGCCCTGCTTTGTTTGCAATTTGCAAGGTTTTGGAATTGCGAACCCTGGGTCGCTAATGCGACATCTGAGACTTGTTATGTGAGGTTTTTGACCGGGATTTCACCCATTTATCAATTTTATCAAATCATAAACCTCCATGGGCGATTTTTCAAAGATCTAAACCTCTCCAAATCATCGGCCAAGTGTCTATTATCAATTTTCAACTATATTTTATGATTATATCTCAGATTTAATATCAAATTCATGAGAATCTAAACGAAAATTTGGAAAAAATTGTGAAATCTTTCAAAAATGTAAAATGATTGATTTGAATGACCAAATGGTATCAAGATTAGATAATTTTTGTATGGGTGAACTTGTATCGGAATATATATTTGGTTTTTTTAAATTTTATCGGGATCCGAGATGTGGGCCCGGGGAGTTAACTTTTGTTGACTTTTTGCAAATTATATAGGAATAATAGTTTTGTTAATTGGAATTGTTTTCTCTTGCACTGCTAGATTTATTCAAATCATTTTTGGTTAGATATGAGCATTCTGGAGGTCTTTCCACCCGAGAAGTGCATTTTACAGTAGCGGTTATCGCCTTTAAGGTAATTATCTTGCCTAACCTTGTGTGGGAGACTTCTCTTTAGGATTGAGTCTTCTTTGCTAATTGTAGTTCGTGCATGCGAGGTGAGGAGTGTGTGCTGAGACTTATTTGTGGGAAATTTACCTCAAGAGTTCTTAGGTCCCTATGTGGATAGTATCCTATTATGATTGGGTTACCTAGTTGTTTAAATTGCCTCTATGTGCTCCATATGACGTTGTTAGCTTTCCTCTAATTATTACTTGTTACATTGACCCTAAATTACCTTAATTGAAGCGATTGCAAATCCTTATCGTTTTGATACTTATTGGTTGTGAGTTCCTCTATGAATTCGTGCAAATAGGTTTCATGTCCAATTGTTCTGGTTGCCGGTGTAGTTATCACGTGCTTATCACTTGCAAATTGGTATTTTCTTACTCGAATAATTTCTAAAAATAACTTCATCTTTTCTAATTGATTTTTCAATCTTATTTAGAAATTCAAATTTTATTTATATTATGTACATAGGACTTGTGTAACATCGTATATGTCTTTGTAATGACAAATCATGGGGATTTTGTTGTTAAGAGTGAGATGGAAAATCTGTGGGCACGAGGTGTAATTTGTGCTGAAAGTTCGAAAGTTGGAATTATGATACGAGGAATCGAGTATTGAAATGCTCGGGATAGTTTATTAAACATGATGAGATCGATTGAGTATACATTATTTTCTTTAGTTGGATACATTCTTACTTGTCTATGTCTCTGTTATATTTGTGTTGAATTGTCTAGGTTAACTAATTTACGTGATTTCCATTCGTTGCTATCCTTGTTCTTGCTTCATTGTTTATACTGTTTGTACTTGGTATTTTCTTTTCGCAGTTGATATTAATTCGTTATCTTTATCTTGATATTTATTATCATATCTTGTTAAATTTTACTTGACCAGTAGGTGTCCTGACTGTTCCTCGTCCCCACCCCATCGAGGTTAGTCTTGATACTTACAGGGCACTGACGTGGTATGCTGATACTACACTTCTATACATTTTTGTGTGCAGATCCAGGTATTGATTGATAGTAGTTGTGCGAGTCGTCGCAGTGGAGACTTACGGTAACCTGCTGTTGCGTTCGCAAGTCTCGGAGTTACCTTCATTTGTAATTATTTCCATTTGTTCTTTTGTTTAGGACAACGATGTATTATTTTGTGTAATTACTCTTAGATGAGCATGTGACTTGTACCACCAGTTTTGGAAAATTTCTATTTATTCAATGTTGGTTAACTTAAAGTTAGCATCAATGTTATTTTAGTTTATGTTAGGCTTACCTAGTTTAACTACTAAGTGTCATTGCGACTCCTTCAGAGGGATTTTGGGGTCGTGACAGCGAGGGCCTTCTCATGTTTGCGATGCAGAAAAATATCTTTGCCCAAAATAACCCTTCGCGAAAGCGGTCCCCTACCAGTGAATCCAAAGCTTCCACTACCTCAACTATGCGAATGCGTATCCTTGGCTGTTAATGCGATGAACAAAACAAACGGATCCTCATATCCTTCTATGCGAACTCGGCTAACTCCACACGAACGCGAAGCTCAAGGAACTCCCCTACTGAGAATGTGATCCCAATAGTCAGAACGTAAAGGAAAAATGACTGGCCTGCCAACACGCTCCTACGCTAATGCGGCCCCTGGCTCGAGATCGCGAAGGCCAAAATGGACCTGCACTGCTGCTGCAATTTGCTGCTATATTTTTCCACTCCAAACTTCCCGTTAGCCATCCGAAATCACCCCGAGGTCTCGAGGCCGGAACCAAACGCACCAACACATCCTATAACATTATCCAAACTTGTTCCAACAATCGAAATACCTCAAAAACACACAAAAACCATCAAATTACATAAAATTCAATCTTAAGTAATTTTAAAACTTCCGAAACACGCATTAGATAAAAAACCCAACTAAATCACCTCCGAATAATATGAAATTTTACATACACATCCCAAATCACCTAACGAAGCTACTACAACTCTCAGAATTCAATTTGGACCCTCATATCAAAATCTCACCTACCAACCAGAAATTGCCAAAATATTAATTTCGCCAAAACAAGCTAATTTTTACACCGGTCTTCCAAAACCACTTCCGATCACGCTCCTAATTGAAAAATCATCTTTCAAAGCTAACCGAATCACCGGATATCACATTCTAACCCTCTAACTTATAAGCCAACATCTAGTTGATGTTGCCAATCTAAACCTTCCTTAAAGATACTAAGTGTCTTATTTCTTACCAAAACCAATCCAAATCGGCTAGATCACACCAAACACAATTAATGATTCATAAAGAAGCAGAAATGTATGAAATGGGGCGGTAACTCATGAGACGACTGGCTGGATCGTCACATCCTCCTTAACTAAACAAAACACTAGTCCTCGAGTGAGTCAAGAAGCATACCTGAAGCCTGAAATAGGTGAGGATATTTGCTCTGTATGTCACGCTCGGTCATCTATGTATACTCATCCACGGGCCGACCTCTCCACTACACTTTCACTGATGCTATATCCTTTGATCTCAACTTTCGAACCTGACGACCCAAAATGGCCACTGGCTCCATATCATATATTAAATCACCATCTAACAGAACCGTGGTGAAATCCAAAACATGAGACGGGTCGTCAATATACTTCCGGAGCATAGAATGATGTAATACTTGATGCACATTCGACAAGATAGGTGGCAAATCAAGCATATAAGCCACCTCCGAAATCCTAAGAACAACCTCAAAAGGCCCAATAAACCGCGGACTCAACGTTCCTTTCTTTCCAAACCTCATAACATCCTTCATGGGCGAAACATTCAGCAAAACCTTCTCACCAACCATAAAGGAAACATCTCAAACTTTCTGGACCGCTTAACTTTTCTGACGCAACTGCGCTGTAGGAAGCCTTTTCAGTATCATCTTCACCTTCTCAAAGGCACCCTGAACCAAATCTGTCCCCAATAGCGTAGCCTCATCGGGCTCAAACTAACCAACTGGAGTTCTACACTGCCTCCTATACAAGGCCTCGAACGGTGCAATCTGAATACTGGACTAATAGCTGTTGTTGTAGAAAAACTCTGCAAGTAGCAAATATTCATCCCAAGAACCCACGAAATCAATAACACATGCACAAAACAAGTCCTCCAATATCTCAATGGTACGCTCGGACTACCCGTCCGTCTGATGATGAAACACAGTGCTCAACTCCACATGAGTATCTAACTCTCGCTGAAAAGTCCTCCAAAACTCGGAAGTAAACTGAGTGCCTCTATCTGGTATCATGGAAACTGGGACACCATGAAACCGAATTATCTCTCGGATGATCATCCATGGCAACCGCTCCGATGAATTGATAGTACACACTAGAATGAAGTGCGCAGACTTGGTCAGCCGACCCACAATAACCCAAACATCATCGAGCTTCTTCAAAGTTCGAGGAAGACCACTCACAAAATCCATAGTGACCCTCTCCCACTTCCACTCGGGAATGATCATCTACTTAAGTAAGCCACCCGGTCTCCAATGATTATATTTCACCTGCTAACAATTGAGACACCGAGCTAGAAATCCCACAATATCTCGTTTCATTCTTCTCTAGCAATAGTGTTGTCTCAAATCCTTATACATCTACGCGGCACCCGGATGAATGAAATACCACAAGCTATGGAATCCTCCGGAATCAACTCTCTACACCCATCCTCATTGGGTACACAAATCTGGCCCTGCATCCATAATACCCCATCATCATCGATTGTCACATCTCTGGCATCGTCATACTGAACCTTGTCCTTTGTGACAAGCAAGTGCGGATCATCATACAGCCGCTCTCTGATGCGATCATATAAAGAAGATTGAGAAACCACACATGCCAACACCCAACTAGGCTCTGAAATATCTAACCGCACAAATCAATTGGCCAAGGCCTGGACATAAACTGCAAGGGGTCTCTCCCCAACTGGAAATTACGCCAAACTTTCCATACTTTGTGCCTTTCGGCTCAAGGCATCAGCCACTACATTGGTCTTTCCTAGATGATATAAAATAGTAGTATCATAATCCTTAAGCAATAATATCCATCTTCGCTGCCACAAATTAAAATCCTTTTGCTTGAACAAATGTTGAACACTGCGATGATTAGTGAATTCCTCACAAGATATGCCATACAAGCAGTGCCTCCAAATATTTAATGCATGAACCATGGCAACCAACTCCAAATCGTGAACATGGCAGTTCTTCTCATGGGGCTTCGACTGACGAGAAGCATAAATAATAAATGTACCCTCCTACATCAACACACAACTTATCCCAACTCTCAAAGAATCACAATAGACGGTATATGAACCTGAAGTTGATGGAAAAACCAATAATCGAGCTGTGGTCAAAGCTGTCTTGACCTTATGAAATCTCTACTCACACTCGTCCAACCATAAAAATGGAGCACCCTTCTGGGTAAACTTGGTCAAGGGCAATGCAATAGAGGAAAATCCCTGAACAAACTGGCAATACTAACCCACAAACATAAGGAAGCTATGAATATCTGTGGCTGAGGACGGTCTAGGCCAACTATGAACCGCCTCTATATTCTTTGGATCAACTTTAATACCCTCGTTGGACACCACATGTCCCAAGGAAGCCATTGAACTAAGCCAAAACTCACACTTGGAGAACTAAGCATAAAGCTTCTCCTCCCTGAATCTCTGCAATACCACTCGCAAATGCTCCGCATGCTCCTCTTATCTACACAATACACCAGAATATCATCAATGAATATAATAACAAACGAATCCAGATAAGGTCGAAATACATTATTCATCAAATGTATAAATACTGCTGGGGCATTGGTCAGCCCAAAAGACATGAAAAGAAACTCGTAATGACCACATCTGGTCATGATGGAAGTCTTAAGAATATTTAAATCCCTAATATTCAATTGGTGATTACCCGAACAGAGATCAATCTAGGAGAACACCCTTGCTCATTGAAGATGGTCGAATAAATTATTAATACAAGGCAGGGGATACTTGTTCTTCACTGTTACCTTGTTCATTTTTTTGTAGTAAATGCACATTCTCATCGTGCCATCCATTTTCTTCCCAAAAAGAATTGGTGCACCCCACGGTGACTTACTAAGCCGAATGAACCCCTTTTCCAGGAGTAACTGAAGTTGCTTTTTCAATTCTTTAAACTCCATTGATGCGATATGATATGATAGAATAGAGATAGGCTGAGTGCTCGATGCCAGGTCAATACCAAAATCAATATCCCTGTCCGGTGGTATGCCTGACAGGTCTGTAGGAAACACATCGAGAAACTCCCGCACAACTAAAATAGAATCAATGCTAAGAGTCTCACTTACAACATCCCTTACAAATGCCAAATACGAAAGGCAACCCTTCCCAACCATACGCTGGGCCTTTAAGAAAGAAATAACTCTACTAGGAACATAATAGTCACACCATGCCACTCAATCAGCGGTACACTCGGCATAGCCAAAGTGACTGTCTTATCATGACAGTTAAGAATAGTACGACGTAGAGATAACCAATCCATGCCAAAAATAACATTAAAGTCCACCATGCTCAATAGCAATAGATCAACTCGGGTCTCCAGACCACCAATAATCACAACACATGACCGGTATACACGGTCCACAACAATAGTATCGCCCACCGGGATATATACATGAACATGTAAAGCAAGGTCGGGGCATACTTAAATAATGAAAATATGAAGACACATATTAATAGGTGGAACAAGGATCAAATAATACATAGGCATCTCGGTGACAGATTTAAACAATACATGTAATGACAGTATATAAAGCAATGGCATCTGTCCTGCCTAGAATAGCGCAGAAATGAGCCTAGACACTACCTGATCAACCTCGACCTCTGGGGTGACCCCTGGCTTCCTGACCTCCACCCATTGCTGGGTGGGTGGGTGGCTATGTCACTGGAGTTGAAGTTAAGGGCTGGCCCTTCTACTGAAACTAACTATGACGAAGTTGAGTGCACTACATCCTCATATGACCAACATCTTCGCACTCGAAGCAACTACCAGGTGCTAGAGAAGGGAACTAAAGGGAACCCCTGGCACCAGAATGACGAGTATAAGGACCTGCCACGAAAGAACCCTGTATTGATGGGGCACGAGATGAACTATGAGCTTGAAGGGCGCTGAGTGATGAGTGGCTCTGCTGAGAACAATGATAACCACGATGTTAACATTCCCCATGATACTGTGGATGGGACAATTGAGCAGTCCTGAAAGAACAACCTCTACAATGTTGGAACTAGCCCCTAGATGGAGCACCACTAAAACTGCAAAAACCTCAAGGCGTCTTGGCCTCCCTCTCATATCTGTCCTGCGGATGATTCAAATTAATCTCACGAGCGATATAAAAAAACTCCTCAAATGAAATACACAAAACTCTCTCTCTAGTCATAAGAATACAGAGATGATAATTAAGGCCATATACAAACCTTTTGATACTCTCACAATCCGTTGGAACCATCCAGGCGGCATGATGAGCCAACTCAGAATAACTCACCTCATACTGAGAAACAATCATATCCCCCTGTTGTAGCCAGTCAAACTACCTACGCAACTCCTCCCTGTGAGACTATGGTACATACTTCTCCAAGAAGAAAGTGGAGAAATCCTGCCAAGTCAAAGGTGTTGCACCAATCAGCCTATTTCTCTCATACGCCTCCCACTAAGTGAAGGCAGCTCTAGTAAACTGAAAGGTGGTAAATGGCACACCACTACAATTAAAAATCCACGCCATAAGGAGCACACACTAACACTTGTAAAGAAAACCCTAGGCATCCTCACCCTCAGCACCACTGAATGATGGAGGCTGGAGCCTACTAAACCTCTCAAGACGACGCTGCTAATTATCTGGCATGGCTGGAACCATGAAGTCCTGAAATGGTGCAACTGGCTGAGCTTGCACTACCTGCTTAGGTGTGCGAGCAGTGGGGGTGTGATTTCCTCCCCCGACATTTGAAGTAGTTGCTGTGATATTGGCTGAAACTACCTTAGCCAAGCTAGTGCAAACCGATAAGATTTGAGTAAAGGACTCCTGAAGACCTGGAATCACGATGCGCACACCTGGTGCCTAAGCATGTGCTGGCGGAGTATCTATAGCTGGAGCCTGATCCTGGGGTGGGGTAGCTGGTGGATCAACAGATGTTGCCCTCGCTACTCAACCTCTGCCACGGCCACGACCGCATCCCCGGCCGCTGGTATCCTCACTGGGTGGTACTGGTGGTCATCCACCTCGTCCGGTAGCGCGAGTCCTCTCCATCTGCTAAAGAATAGAATACAAAAGTTTAGTTCTCGAATCAATAAAGTCGCACGACAATAATTTCAAGAAGAAGAAGTTTTTCCAAAAGGTTTTGCAGCCTCTCAAGGATAAATACAGATATCTCCATAGCAATACGTGAGACCCTACTAAACCGACACATGATTTGCGAGACCAAGTAACCTAGGCTCTAATACAAACTTGTCACGATCCCAACCCCGGTGGTGATGGAGCCCAACCCAATGCTAGGGAAGCCCACCATTTAACATTCACAATACCTTTCTACAGAGTTCATTACCAAATTAACTAAGTTAAAAGCTAACTCAACTTAAACAAATATCTGAAGCAGCGGATAAAATATGCGGAAAACCATAAAACATCACTATAGTAGCCCACTAGATATGGTGTCACAAGTCTGAGCCTCTAATAAAAGATTTCAACTCCAAATACATAGATAGTCTAGAGTACTAAAATGCAAAATATAGAGCGAGAACATCGGGTCTGCGGACGCCATGCAACTACCTCGATAACTCCGGTGGGAAATTGAACTATTGGAAAGCTTGCACTACACCTCAGGGACACCTGGATCTGCGCAGAGAGTGCAGAGAGTAATGTGAAAACTCAAACCCAGTGAGTAATAATCATAATAAACGTCTAACAGTAACACAAAAAGTCACTATACAGTGATATATCAAAGTAGTAAAACTATTTAAAGTAGTAAAATTATGAAGAAGTCAAGTAACACCTTTTAAATCAGTTTAAAACTAGTAACTTATCAAGTAATTAACCGAACTCAAAGTAACTGCTGCGGTGAGCAGTCTGATCCGTACATCGTTGTGGTGCACAGCCTGATCAAAATAAATAGTCGATTGTGCTCACTGGGGATGTGAAGAATCCGGAGGGGTTCCTACAACCCAAGCTCTACGTCGCTGCAGCATGTAGCCCGGTCCATATATGTATTACTGCGGCGCATAGTCCGATTCATAACATATGTAATATCCTCGCTGTTGGGTACAATTTTTATTGCAATCTGTTTGTTTTTTCATTTGTGATTAGGTAATTCATATGCTTGTTTGGTTCTTTGAGGGTTTAGGGTGATTAGTTTTCATTTTCAATTAGTGTTAGTTAGTTTCAATATTAGAATTATAGGATTAAGTTGGTTCAACTGAATGGTTGTGGGTAAGGTTGGAAATTTCAGGGGAGTTGGGAGGGGTAGTTTAAGTATTTTGGGGTTAGGGAATCTTTAATAACAAACTAAGAAGCTTCTAGAGTGGGTGGGAGTTAAATTTCAGACTTTTAGGTAGTACAACTTGGGGAGCAAGTCAGAAATTTAGGGATATCTAAGCTAAAATGAAAATATTAAAAGGGGCAAAGTGCAAACCTACTTTCCTTTGAGCTGCCCTATTTGTTTGCCTATAAAGGCATAACCTCTTCCCTTAGAGAGGGGGACTTTCTGAGCTGAAAAAAACTCACTAAACATCTGATTTTCATTCCTTCCTTTGGTTCGGTTTCATAATTAAATACAGAAAACAAAAATACAAACAAAAGGGAGCCTAAAAATTCCCCAAATATTCATGAAACTTCACAGCCTTGAGAATTCCCTTTTCAGATCCAATTTTTTTAGGTCTTAGCATCCTACATATAAAAAACCCAAAAACATTAGAAACTAAAAAAAAACCAAAACAATGGAAAACAGGAAGAAAAATCCACAAAAAATATATTGTTTCATTGGATGATTTCGAAGTTCTCTACCTATTAGATCATAATTTTCCAGTCTTTCTCTAGTTGCTAATGGTTCAAAGGTTTTCTGGTTGATTTTGATGAAGTATTAGTGTTATTGAAAGTGAACAAGGATGATGTGTTTACACTACGTATCCTAAAGTTGTGTTTGGTCGGTTGTACTAGT
Source organism: Nicotiana benthamiana (assembly GCA_034376525.1). Lineage (NCBI taxonomy): Eukaryota > Viridiplantae > Streptophyta > Magnoliopsida > Solanales > Solanaceae > Nicotiana > Nicotiana benthamiana. The sequence continues at coordinate 93,381,535 of CM067336.1, forward strand.
TTCTCCTGAATTTTGAGAACTCATTTGGTGCTCTTGATTCATTCATGGTTTGGAGCCGGTGTTTATTGTTGTGTGTTGTTTGTTAATGTTGCTAACCTATTCTTCTTCTTTGTTCTTCAATTTTCACGTATACTCCTTGAATCTTTTTCTTTGTGACTATAAATTGAAGTTGGAAAAAAAGGGACATCAGGATTGTGCACATTTGAACACTGTTTGAGACTTACTATTAGATATGCATCATTTATTAAATATGGTTGTCATTAGAGATTAACTTACACTACATGAGTAATAGGTGTGTTGGGATTGTAATAAATAATTGAATATACATGTTGATACTTGTTTAGTTTACGAATCTGAGTTGGTTAGCTTGATATGGTTGGTTGATATTCGTTTGGGTGTAAAGTGAATAGAGTTATATGTAAATTTGGGGTTATAATAACTCGATTATCTGATTAGCTAGGACTGGTAAAGTGATTGGAAGGTTCATTCACTTAATAATTAATTCGTCAAATCCGGTATTGTTTAGTAGGGATTTTAATTCAAAGTTTGTTGGGATTTTATCTCGGATTGTGACTTTGTAGTTGTCTAATCTTTGGAACTGGGCTAGATCCATTGTATGGTGCTCAAGCCTAATACGCGGGCCATATTCAAATTGGGGATTGGAATTTGAGAGCATGGGAATTGAGCTCTTCACGGTGATTGGGTTCGAACCCAAGTCCTTGGGCCGGAGGCAGCTTTGTGTTAACGCCAGTTTGGGCCAACTTTTGGCCCATGCAGAGTTAGTCTTTATTTAAGGATTGATTAACCAAATTAGGTTTTGACTTAGGTCTTTTCCTTCACTTTGGAGACAAAATGATTATTAGATAATATGGTTACTTTAGATTAGCCTTTAATAAAAATAACGAGACGAGCCTCGCCAAACAAAGCAAATGCGGGGCCCTCGATGTTAGTTGTATAAAATTACTTAGGATTCGGGAAGGCCATTCACGGCCCTCCCAAAAGATAATAACTCGTTAGACTTTTTAGACGCGATTCTATTAAAATACCTTCTTAATCCCAGGTATGCATCGATGCAACCCAAATCCAAATCTCGACGAAGTAAAAATATGTAGATAATCACGAGTACACTGGTGGTGACGTGATTAGAAATACGTTTTCCCAACATCGCAAGTCTTTTAAATAAATAATGGTAAAAGCAGTATATAAATAAAAGGGAACATAAGTTAGAATGTATAAAAATTAGATAAAATCAAATACAATAGTTAAGCGACCGTGCTAGAACCACAGAATCCAGGAATGCCTAACATCTTCTACCGGGTTAACGGAATTCCTTACTCGAATTTCTGGTTCGCAGACTGTAACAGAGTCATAATCTTCCTTGGTTCGGGATTTAAATCGGTGACTTGGGACACCATTAATCTCCCAAGTGACGACTCTGAATAAGTAATAACCAAATCACGTTCTGATTGTCCTTTAAGTGGAAAAACTCTTTTACGCCCCTTTGTGGGGATGTATAGCGAAAAAAGGAGGTGTGACAGGATCTTCTGGCGGTACATCGGCATCAGCTTGCGTAGGTGCTCTAGCTGCACCACACGCGCATCCACGACCCCTGGCCCGGCCCCTACCTCTACCGGCTGCAGGAGGGGGTGCGGGTGCCTGATCGTCCTGGGTCATGTGTGTCCTCACCATATGTGAGAGAATAGAAGATACAAGTTTAGAGTCGATGTCAAATATATAGCACGGAAAGGAATTCAATGAAGTGAAGATTTTTCCTCAACAATTACATAGCCTCCCGTAGATAAGTACAGACGTCTCCGTACCGATCAGCGAGACAAACAAATCGGCATGTGTCCCATGACTCCTATGAACCTAGTGCTCTGATACCAACTTGTCAAGACCCTAGTTCACCAATCGCGAACATGTCATGACGGCACCTAGTATTCTGGACTAGGTAAGCCTAATACATTGTGGAACTAATAACCTTTATGAAAAATAATCACTAGATGCCAAATAACATAAAGAAATGTAATAAAGTGTCGCGAGAACATACACTTCAACACTAGGTAAGCCTAATACATTGTGGAATTAATAACCTTTATGAAAAATAATCACTAGATGCCAAATAACATAAATAAATGTAAATAAGTGCCGCAAGAACATACACTTCAACACAAGATTTCTGCAATAACTCCCCAAAACCTGGAATCCCTCTGGTAACACAGCATAAGAGAAACATAAGATACGACCATAATATCTGGATATGTCTACAACAACTGAATAAATAAAATGGAACTGCTAACTAAAAGGTGGAGCACAAGGAGACTCTATGGTCTGACGACGCGCCAGATATACCTCAAGTGTCCGAATATAGCTCCTGGATCACTGATAGTGTGGCTGACCGAAAGTACCTAGATATGCACATGAGAAACATACGCAGAAGAGGCGTGAGTACACCATATTGGTACTTAGTAAGTGCCAAGCCTAACCTCGGTGAGGTAGTGACGAGGAAAGGTCGATGACCTACTAAGATAAAAACATAATAATGAATAGAATAAGCAAACACCATATGGAAATAAGCTATTGCAAGAATCTAGCAAAAATAATAATTAAGACAGTAACCGAGAACTAACACGGTAAGTAATTAACAGTACAAATCACCACCGGATATCTGCCATCGGGGATCTCCTGGTATCCCGAGGATCTCCTGGTATCCTCATCATATACTCGAGGGATATCCTAGTATCCCGAGGATCTCCTAGTATCCTCCATTTTTACATAAGGGATTTCTTAGTATCCCGATGATCTCTTAGTATCATGAGGATCTCCTAGTATCCTCCATTTTGTAATCATATCTGGCCAAGGACCTCTTTGTATCTCGTACTCCCAGTCATAAGAGAGTTAGTGAGATGTCGTCCCGCAATACCAATTCGTAATACCACACAATTCAACTAAGATAAGGTGCTAAGTACGAACAATTAACGAATTTCTAGTCTCGCAGTCTTCACGTAGGACAGGTAATACAGTTTAAGAAATTAAGCAAGTAATCACCTAAACATGTTTATCCTACGCTACACAGTTTAAATTTCATTTAAAAAAGGCAAACTTGTAAGAAAACACAGTTAAATATTCTAAGTAAAATGGATATTCAACAACCAGCACAAGTGCACGCTCCTCACCTCGCATACCGAGCATTTAAAATAACAGGTAATAGATCCTAAGGGGAGAGGTATCCCACAAAAGGTTAGACAAGCCACTTACCTCGAACCGATGAAACAAATCAATGAGAGACGATGCCCTTTCCATGAGTATCCGACTCTGAGTGGCCAAATCTATTCAAATCATTTAAATATTGTAAATAACATCGCAAGGAACTAATTTCACTATGTTAATTAAAGCTAAGGTGCAAAAATAGGTAAAATGACCAAAACACCGCCCAAGCCAATGTCTCAGAATTGAATAATTTTATCATTTTTAGAAACCCCATAGTCCCACGAGTCTAACCATACAAAAATCTACCAAATCGGAGGTCAATTGCCTCCTCAACAGTCAATAATTAAATCAATGATTTGTCGCCCAAATTCTCCCATTTTTTATCCTTAATTTTAATTTAAAAGATGTATTTAACTACTAAATGATGGGATATAACTAGAAAGGATCATAGAAACGTTACCCACTAATCTTCTCTTCGAAATTCTCTCAAAATCGCCTTTACCCGAGCTCCAAATTGAATTTTTAAACCTTTAAAATTAAGTCCCGGATAAACCCTTATCAGAACAGTGATTTCCAATTTTGCAGCCCAGGGACCGCTTCTACGGTCCCACTTTTGTTGAAAACCAACAGCTTTTGCGGTTTTCACTTAAAGGACCACAGTCCGCTTGTGCGGACATATAATCGTATTTACGGTTTCTCTTAAGCGGAAAAGCGGCCGCTTCTACTATCCCAAAGGAATGGCCAGAATTCTCTTCTGCGATGAATAGGCCGCTTCTGCGCTTCCCAAGTCACAGAAGTGTAAATACCAGAAGATAAAAAACATTAGCTGCTGCACACTTTAGAAAATGAACCCATCGGGCATCCGAAAGCATCTTGAGGTCCCTGGGTCCCCAACCAAAAACTCAATTACGATCTAACGCATTATTTGAACTTGTACCAATCCATAAAACCTCCACAAACAACACTGGAAACCCGATTAAATCAAAGATTCAAGCCTAAGAACTTCAAGTCCATCCAGAACACGCTTTCAATCCAAATCCAAACCAACACTCGTCTAATTGATCTAAAATTTTTCATGCACATCCCAAATGACATGACAGTGATAGAGCAAAATCCGAAATCACATTCCGACCCTCGGATTTAATATTAACTATCGGACCGAAAACCTCCAAATTCTCACTTTTGGCATTTCTAGTCTAAATGAGCTACATACATCCAGCATACATTTCGAACACGCTCCCAATCCCAAAATCACCTAATGGAGCTAACAAAACAATCAAATTCCCATTCTGAGATCGTCTTCACACTATTTTTGTTACGGACCACTTTCCAACACTTAAGCTCTTATTTATGAACTAAGTGTCCCAAAACACTCGAAATTCTAACACGGAAAGTCCTGACAAACCAAAATAGTAGAAATCAACTTAGGGAAAATAGTTAATAGGGGAACAGGACATAAATTCCAAAGAGATCGGCTGGGTCGTCACATGTGTATTCTACACCGGATCAGATATATTGGCGATGAACTCTTAGTATTGAGGAGTGTGTCTTTTTGTTAGGATTGAACTTGTTCATGTTCTAATTTATTCTATGTGTTACTCTTCTATGCTATGAGAGGTTGTGATTGTTTTATTATATGCACATATAATGCGGTTCTGTATGGGCCCTATAACAAAATTCGAGCGAGATGTTTATTAGAGTATTTAATCATTGATTGCACCTAGGTTATGGTCTTTCTGGGCTATGGTATACTATGTTAGTTACTCCTCCATGATTATGATCATGCACTTCGTGTACTTGATGTCGAATTATATGTCGTTGTTGAATTATATTGGCATTGTGTATTGAAGTATATCACATGGACCGGTGTTTGTATGGGTCACACATTGCAGTGGGATTATGTTGAGATATGATACTATGTGATAAATTCGTGTGTATTGGTTCTACTATGTGTGATGACTTCATAGCATTGGGTTTGGAGTGGTACTTGTTGAGCTTGCAGGACAATTCTCTCATTTAAGTCATTTTCCATGTTTCAATACATTTGAATTATTACTTATTGGTGCGCGGATTGCACAATTTTTGGCTTTAGGTTGTACTGGTGTGGCATATCAGTAGAATAGCTGTGTTTGATAAGATAAATTCATTGGACCAAAAATGGATGCTATCGAATTAGATTACACTATGTTTGGAAGAATATTATCAAACCTTGGCTTAGAATTTGGCATGAGTTTTGGTAAGGCAATTGAAAGAGCTCCATGTGTTGGTCTGATGAGTGGTTATGTATTTCTGCATATTTCTTTCATCATAGGCACCATATAAAATTTTTGAACGAGGTTTTATATATATGTGAATATTTATCAGTATCAAGTTTGTTTTTTAGGAGCTACTGTGATAAGAAATTATTGCTACGAGTATGTGAGTTATGTGGTATATCATTTGATTACATCTTGGATTATGTTTATGGCTTGATACGACATGTTCAGACTTATACAGTGAGTTAATGCGAGATTCAGGTCTTGTATGGAATTCTCGATATTGGAAATTAGGTACCAAGGTTTATGGGCTAAGGATGAAGTGAGGATCTTTAGTTATATCGTGTTGTGAGGCTTATATGATATTGACTATGCTTATATGGTGAGATAGGATTGCACACTGTAATATATATATATATATATATATATATATATATATATATATATATATATATATATATATATATATATATATATATAGGAATAAGGGAGGATCGTGTTTTTACTATGGGATCAAGTTGCGCACCGCAATAGTTTATGTGTTTTGAATTCCTTATTATATTATGTTGGCTTCGGTGTTTTCATACGGGACTTTGAGGATTGGTAATTCTGGTTTTACTGGTTTTCAAGGATAGTTACTTTCATGAGTTAACAGCCTTATTTTCATATATTTTTCTTTCATGTCATTATTATTATACTGCATACGGTTACTGCAAGTGACCCTCTTTAGACTCGTCACTTACAGAGTACACGGGGTCGGTTATGCTCATACACTATGCAATGCACTACTTGTACACATTCTGAGTATGTCCCAGCAACAGTAAGTAGTTTGCTTGGGTAGACTATTGGACGGAGACTTGAGGTACAACTTCTCGGCGTTGCAGCCCTGAAGTCCCCTTCTACTTTATCTTAGCGGTGTATTTTATTTTAGATAGTTTTACTTTCATTCAGACCTTCATTTAGCTCGTGCACTTGTGACACCGGATCCGGGGTTGTATTTATGTATTCCGGTTGTTTTAACTTTTAGCACTTTATTTCGGTTCTGCTACAATTTATTTAGTTTAAACTGGCATTAGTTAAGTTGATTTGTTAAAAATGGCTTAAAACTATTCTAACCTCGGGTTGCCTAGCAAGTGAAATATTAGCGCTATCACAGTTCGAGGGTGGGAATTCCAGATCGTGACACTTGTTCACAGATTCAACATATAAAATAAAAATAAAATATTTATATATTTTTCTCCTATCCTAGATACCCCCCCCCCCCCTTGAGCAAAAAAACTAATTGTTTAGCAGAGTATTTTTTTTTATTTATTTTAAATTTCGGTTCAGGATTGAGATTATTTCAAAAAGTTGATTTTTCCCAATTATTTTCTATATTTATTTATCGAAAGAGAGGCCCCCAAAAAAATAAAGAAACAAATAATTAACAGAATGGTCAATTCACAAGCCAGAACCATAATGCATAAACTGTCTAGTTCTTAGTAGTTTGATTATAATAAATTAATTTTATTTGAAAGTAGGTAAACAAATTAGAATTCAAAGTGACACATCTCTAAACCGAAAAATCAAGCAAACAAAAAAGAGAAAAAGTCAAAACCAAACAAAACTTGTACGTATATTTTTCTTCAGATGAATTATTTACTAGCATAATTAAAAACTATAATTAAGAATAATCTCAGTAGGTAGAGCGAAATTAATTAAAATGGTCAAAGTCTTAGGTTTCCTAAAAGGGAAAAAGATAGTTGTCACATGAAATATAAGAACTTACCAAGTATAGTACTACTAACTAAGGAGGAGTAAGCACTTTCATATTAGGGAACATCCCGCTCTCCCCCTCTCAAAGCTTAGAGACCAGCATGCATTAATTAATTAAAAGCAACAACTAATTAACATAATTTAATAGCCTATTCCTCGTTATTTTGAAGTGTTATCTCTACCCTTGTGTTGTTTATTCAAACTATATATTTCTTTAATACTACACCCCCAGAAATACTGGAAAAGTTCATTAAAAAAATAAAGATCATTAAAAAAATAAAGATCATATACACTAGCTTATTACTAAGTATAGTACGACTAACTAAGGAGTAAGAATTTTCCTATCAGGGAACATCCCTCTCTCCCCCTCTCAAAGCTTAGAGACCAGCATGCATTAATTAATTTAACACAACAATTAGTTAACGTAATATAGAGTGTTCGATAGATATTACTTTCAAACAATTACTTTCAGAATCTCCAATCATTTATAATCTCGCACCTGCCATGGGGTGCGAGTCACGCCATAACATAGCATCACGATGTGATAAACCAAAATTTCAACCTCATGCCATCACCTATACAAACTACTCACCTCCAACCGGTCGTAGACTGGTCCGTAATGCCTTTCCCTTTTGAATATCCCTCTACGCGTGTCAAACCTAGTCAAAATCACAACGAATATGCTATAATAGATTAAAGATACATAACCCAATTGAAATTACTCGAAAAATACTAAAAATACGAAGCTGGTAAAACCCCCGCCCCGGGCATAAAATCACATCTTGGAATTCCTTGTCTCGTCATGAGTCCGTACATATAAAGTTTCCCAAAATAAGAGTTCAAATGACCACTCAAATTCTCAATTTAAAATATAAAAACTCAAGCCCTAGGTCTTCCCAAATTACATCCCAAATCACTAATTAAATGATAAACAAAAAGTATATTCATGTACTATAACCAAATCTGTGTTAGAATCATTTACCCCGATGAATTTCTTGAAAAGCCTTCAAAATATCGCCAAAATCCGAGCTCTGTAGGTCAAAATATCAAATAAAACCCAAACCTTGTATTTATAGAGTACCCCCTCTGATTCCCACACAACTGGTGTGGTGATGTCCAAATCCATCGCTAAAAAGCAAAAGATACGGTAGTAGCATTATAATTACTCAACCATGAGTCGGGGTCGAATCTCACAAAGAACAATATGTAGGCGATTAGGAGTGTAAGCAAATTATCGCTAGTCGCGCAGTGCAAAACACTAAGAATTTTTGTTGAAAATTGTTTTTATGTCTAAAATACGGAAATGTAAACTAACTTAAAAAGCAAGTAAAATGATCAATGGCTACAAGCATGAAAGCATGGGGAATTACACTCGAGTAATGATCCAATGTATTTCACGATTTTACAAATATGAGCGAGTCTATGTTAATTAGCCACATATAATAATTCTTAATTAACTTCTTCCAAAGACTAACAAGACTTCTTAATTGAATTATCCCTAATCATAATTAGAAGATTAAGCACACCTAGAAGGCTACAAGTAGTTCAATCCTATCCCTAGGTAGAATCTATAAAATGAGGGTTAACGGCTCAATTTCTTGTTAATTAATCTTTCCCAACTCCAAACTATTTTTTCCAAAGTTAATTAGGAGTTAATGGGCGAGTCCTAGGGTTAGCTAATCCCTTTGAAAACATTCAAGAACAATAATAATTAAAGAAACAACAACTCACTTTATAAATATAGAAAAATTATTCAATACATAAGCACAACAAGGTATAAAATCCATACTTTAATTATGAATATTCCCATAAAAAAGATTTAAGTGTTGGATAAAATACTACACACTTAGATAAATAATATAAAGTAAGAAAATAAACATAAATTGATAAGAAAACCTTAACCACAAGCTTTAATCATGAAGACCCAAGTGTGTTTGTGCAAACCCTTGCTTCAAACTTGTTCTTTCTAGTCTATACAAACTGAAAATAAGCCAAAGTTGTTCCAAATATCTGCTTGGACGAGTTTAAAACTGCATTTAGGGGAGAAAATATGAAATTACCCATTTTCCCAGGCCTGATGCACGACCTCCGTTTCTATGGCAAAATAACCACAGAAGAGGTTCCGCAAAGGCGGAAAATCCATCGCAAAAGCGGATTACATCAATAATACCAGTGATCGCATAAGCGGAGAATCCACCGCTTCTGCGGTTCTGCATAAGCGAAATTTCAACCGCAGAATTTGTTATTGCCCATTACTCCAATTCCGCATAAGCGACCATGAATCCCCATAAGCGGAAGTCGCACATGCGACCTAACTTCCGCAGAAGCGGACTTTACTGAAGGTTTTTCATAGTTTCACCTAGTTTTTGCTCAATTCCACTTTACTTCAATTTAAACCACTTCGTAGCATCATTTACATAAAAAATTCGCATTTGATTTTAACCATAAAGAGGGAACCCCGGTAAAAAAAGGCTTGTATACTTAAAACGACATAAAAGCTAAGGAAAAGAGTCTAGAATCAGTGCTAAAATCACCACTCATCAACACCCCCAACATAAAGCGTTTGCTTGTCCTCGAGAAAATCAAAACCAAAACTTCAATGAGGATTCAAGATTTCAAACACAAGTGATATTGCCATTACTTTAATAACACATTCTCCAATTTAAACACCATACTAATTAGGGTCAGGTATGCACATCTTTTCCGAATAACTCCCCCATAACGGAAAATCTTCAAGAGTGTGCAAAGGCTTTCAAAAATAATAAAGTGATCAACATAAGCTTCAAGAGGTGACTCAAAAGCACTAGTTCGCTAAAAATGCTCACTTTACTCACCTATCTTTCCTTATTCATGTGCCCTCATAAAAAAGAGGAAGTCCCATAATTCATAATATTTATAATACAACACAAAGGACAAATATTTCAAGAACACTCACTCGCACAAAGAACTTCAAGTGTTTCATACCATAGGCTTGCCCTTATTTTAATTCATCGCTTATTCAAAAATGATCGGTTGGCGGTCTCATAAGGGCTTTTTGAGCTCGTAATGTAGTTTTAGGGACATGTTGGATAGACATTTGGGTACAAGTGACTTCACCCTCCTTGAACACTACTCACCCGTTTTTTCATTCTTTTGCACTTTGCTTCTTTTCATATCCCCATAGCCTCATTTACATCTAGTTCCCAACATAAAACCAGCTTACTTGCTTAAATTCAAATAAGATTTTCGGATGGGTATTCTAAAATCACAACTTACACACAAGAGACTAACGTTATTAGTACCAAATAATCCAAAAGCCTCATCCTAGCAAACCAAGACTAATTCCCTTAAGAAAGTTATCAATCTATCCATTATCAGGAAAAGTCACCCGGTTAACTTATATAATGTTCCTTAGGAAAGAACCGTAGCATGAAGAAAACCCAAGGAAATTTTATTTAAGGAATTGAAAATAAAATAAACGAAAACTACTACAAAGCTAACTAAAATAAAAGAAGCCACTATTACTAAGAAAAGAATTAGCTATACTAAGATAATAAATAACGAAAGAAAAACTAAAAACACAAAAACATGACTAATCAACACCAAGCCTGGCAAGGGCACACCATATACCAGCAGGCATAGTTACAAGCCAGGCAGAGCAACATATTATCCATACATAAGCATAAGCCCGGAAAGGGCACAAAATATAACAAAGTATGAGTATAGTACTACAATTTCCACCCCCAACTAAAAGTTTTGCAATGTCCTCAATGCACAATATCTCATATAAAGCATAAAAGAGTCTGAGTGTTCCCTGAGGTCTGCGTCAGACTAGCAGACTGTGGGAGAATGGCAGATCAGTGGTGTACTGCACTCATGGCTCCACCATCATTAGCCTCATCATCAACATCATCATTTGTACTATCTATAGCAGACTCTAAACTGAAGGAATACTCCTCACTATTATCTTCGGCTGCCACATAAATCTTTGCATCTGGTCATCCCCACTTGAAGACAGATTTGATGTCTATCCACATCTTGACCATAAATTTGTTCATCTTCTTGTTCTTCTTCTTCTCCTTTTGAAAGTCCACCTGAAGGTCAGCATGGGCCTTGGCCTACCATAGGCTCCCTCCAGTCTGGTCACCAATGTTGTCATTTTCTTCATGTCCTCTTCCTCTGATTTTTTAGCATCCATGTAACCATGCATGTCATGCCTAGAGAAGTAAGAAGGGCCAACCAGTGAGGAGGAGGTCACACTCGGAAACTGCGATACTAACTCCTTAATTGATTGACGCTCGGAGTTAAGTATCCCGAATGGCCCTTGAGAGGACGGCTCATAACTGGTGACTGTGGAGACGACTTTCCTCTTCTTTCTCTTCACAGCAGTGCCCTTTTATGTCACTTTCAAAGGATAAAGAGGTTTTTCACCTAGAAGCCAACGATCTGTGGGATGGACGACAACCTCAGCTCTGGTGCATAGCCTCATAATCAGTGAGGGAAATATCAACATCGCATCCTTCTCTCTAGAGTACTTTCTCACATACTGTCTCGTCTCTTGAATAATGTAGTGCCCCACATTAACCTGAATTCCATCCAGGAGACATGCTACTATCAATTCCCGGGTGTAGGAGACATCAGTGACATTCCCACACGGACAAACTCTGCTGCTCACTATATGCAACCATCTTTTTGCCTCCTCAGTGAAGTCCGTTGCTTTCAGCCCTTTCCGTTTGCTCCCCATTTCTCTCTCAACTATGGGGGGGGGGTTAAGTTTTGACACAAGTCACTCTCCATTATCACAATTATTTTTCTCGTTTTACGGCTCCAGGGGATAGTTGGGAATTCCAAGGGTATCATTGATGTGTTCAACCCCAAACCTCACCGTTTACCCTCTTATTATGATATGTGGATCATCAAAGTTTGTACGCCTAAGATTGGCATAGAACTCGCAAACCCACATCTTATTTGCTTCACATGGTGGGGGCAATGAAACATAACCATCTGGACGAATAGAGCCTTGCATGGAAGTCAGGGTGCTTTTCTGCCAATTTCTCCTCATTTATCCCCTTTTCGAGAAGGATATATTTATGGACCATGTCGTCCAAATATCGGCGCTCACATGAAGCAGACATGAAGCGCGTATCAGCAAATACCTCATCTCCCTCTTCTTGGATTTCCGGGTGTGATCCGCTTGCGGTTGGGTCCATTTCGTTAAGTTAAAACATCTACAAAGAATCATCACAAAATTAGTTGGACAATCGAATCATGTAAAGCAATTTAATACATTGCATTTGAGCCAAAATATTAGGTTGAACGGGTCTGGGAAGCACTATTTGCAAACCCATCGGTTTGAGACAAACTGGCAGTTTTCGCTTCTACAGAACATGGCCGCAGAGGCGGTTTCGCTTTTGCGGTCAACCAGTTGCTTCTGCGGTCCAGAATATTTTTAATTTTTATTCTTCTTTCTTGTGCAATCTTTTTACCGCATATGCGGTGTCGCTTCTGCGGCAAAAGTTCCACTTATGCAGTTCTTCCAGGCTTCTTAAAAAATACATTAAGCAGTCATTTTTTTTGTTCTTTTTCAATTTCAACAAACATTTTGGCACCCAAAATACAAAATTGTTGCAATATAATAGCACATGATTCAATTGAGACAATAATGTGCCACTTCGCACAAGATTCTCACTCACACATAGTGTCGAACACGTTGCGAGCGAGTGAGGATGAATCTTTTTTCACAAAAATGGAGTACTCAAGACTTCTTCCAATTTCGTTCAATTTAAACAACACACAACATTTACACTCAACCAAATCCTCACTTTTTAAGGTTAGAACAAGAATTAAAAACAAAAAGTGGAATGGAAGTGAGAGATGAAGATTGAGAATAGGATAAGGAAGATAATACCTGAAGTTTATGCAATGGAAAGAATTAATATTAAGCCTCTTGGATTTTTGGAGAATTTTAGTTCTTTGGTGAGTTAGGGCACTGGGAGCAGTGAGATATTTTTTTTGTAAATGATCCGTTTAAAATTCTTTTTACTCTTTCAAACGTGGGCGACTTTCGCTTACGCAATATTTTGGACGCTTCTGCGGTTCCGTGTACGTGACCTGAGAGCCGCTTCTGCGGTAGGAGCCGCTTCTGCGGTGGGAGCCGCTTTTGCATTCAAATTTCTGCTTCTACGAGACTGGAGATGCGGTAAAAATACTGCAGAAATGATTTTAATAGAGTTGGCATACACAGTGCTGGCATCTACTGGATTATGCCATCCGGGCCATCACAACCTGCTCAAATCAACTCTAAGAAATGTAAAACTTGGCAGTTTAGTGAAAAATAATGTTCTAAGCTATCCTAAAAAAGAAAATTTAATAAATATCATGAAACATTTTGAAAAATTATGGGTTGCCTCCCACCAAGCGCTGCATTTAACATCGTGGCACGACGCAAACACATTACCACTTTTCTCACCACTTGGATGATATGAATTGGGCACCTAGCTTGGAATTACGCTTGTGAGCACGAGTGATGGGGGGTGGTAAGTTGATGATTGAGAAAATGCTTAAAATCTTCATTTTGCACTTCTTGGCTTTCAAGTGAGGGATGTCGTTTTGATTTCTTGACTCCTAAAACTGAAAAATGCATGGCATGAGTTTTTCTTCCTCGCACTCCTTCATTGATTCATGAGGTTCAACTTTCGTGTCACCATACAATTCCAACGTTGATAAATGGTTGGAGTGTGACTTCAAGCCTTCACTTTGCAATTGTTCATTCTTGACATTCTCTATTTCCCCCGGATTAGAGTCAACATCAACCTCATTTGCATTTACACCGGTTGACTCCAATTCCATATTTTTTGTCGGCATCACTAACACTTATTGAGTCAGTTGGCGGATGTTCAATTCCTGAATCCTCATAGTAAAGCTCACTTTCTTCCTCGAAATTTAACTCTTCTTGGCTTTCTTCTACACTCTCAAGTTGGTGGGCATTGTGAGCCTCAACCGATATTTGTATTTGATACTCCAATGTGCGGATATGTTCATTATTGTAATTAAAGCCTTGATTCAAATGCCCGAGTGCAGCGTTGTGTTTCTCCTCATTTTCAAGAATGGTCTCCAACATGAGCATTATTTTATCATTTGGAGAGTTCTTCTAGTTTTTAGCAAGTGCCAAGGTAGGATTTTCATTCTCTAACTCCAAGCGAGGTTCTTGGTTTTCATTCACTTTCATGGCTTTTTGAGTCCTTGAGGCTTCGATCAACTCATCCATTTGTGAGTGCAACCTTTCAAGTGCCAAGTCATTTTGGAAACTAGTCTCCAAAATATCTTCCAAGGGATTTTTTACCTTGTTTCCTTCTTCAAGTAGACACTCCAAAATGAGTTTTAACTCTCCATTTTCGCCATGCTCAACTTCTTCCGTTTCCATAGCCCTATATTTCTTATCACAAAAAGCAAACTCATCATAGTGGGGGCTTGGGGAAAGGAAGGTTAAATATGAACAATAATACCAATGACCATTTTGGCAACCACACTTATCACAAATACTCCAACATTGGGGTTGAGATTGTGCGCACAATCCACCCCTGGGAGAATTTAAGCAATTTTTCCACGAGTGTGGTCCTCCACAATAAGGACACGGATCGTCAAAATATGAACAAGTACCATCGGACTAATTTTTCCATTTTTCAAGAATAAGGATATAAACAAGAAACTAACAAAAAAACTAGACCCAATGTAAGGAAAATAATTACACAAACATTCATAAGTCTGGATCAAAGCACTTTTGCTTAGTTCTCAAACAACCCAAATTACGCCAAATTGTTCCCGAGAAACGACGCCAATTTTGGTGACGTCCAAATCCACCACTAAAAAGAAATAGATAAGGTCGCTACAATATAATTACTCACTATGAGTCGGGGTCGAATCCCATAGAGAACAATGTGTATGCGATTAGGAATGTAAGAAAATTATCGCTAGTCGCGCAGTGCCAAACACTAAGAATTTAGGTTGAAAATTCTTTTTATGTCTAAAATGCGGAAATGTAAACTAACCTAGAAAGCAATTAAAATGATAAATGGCTACAAATATGAAAACATCGGGAATTACACTCAAGTAACAATCCAATATATTTCGCGATTTTACAAATAAGAGCGAGTCTATGTTATTTAGCCACAGATAATAATTCTTCATTAGCTTCTTCCAAAGACTAACAAGACTTCCTAGGTGAATTATCCCTAATCACAATTACAAGATTAAGCACGTCCGGAAGGCTACAAGTAGTTCAATCCTATCCCTAGGCAGAATCTATAAAATGAGAGTTAACGCTTCAAGTTCTTGTTAATTAATCTTTCCCAACCCAAAACTATTTTTTCAAAAATTAATTCGGAGTTAATGGACGGTGTCCTAGGGTTAGCAAATCCCTTTGGAAACCTTAAGAAAAAGAATAATTAAAGAAATAACAACTCACTTCATAAATATAGAAAAATCACTCAATACATAAGCATAACAAGGTATAAAATCCACACTTTGATTATGAATAATCCATAAACAAGATTTATGTGTTGGATAAAATACTACACACTTAGATAAACAATACAAAGCAAGGATATGAAGAAATAAACATAACTGGGTAAGAAAACCTTAACCACAAGCTTTAATCTTCAAGACCCAAGTGTGTTTGTTCAAAACCCTAGCTTCAAACCTATTCTTTCTCGTCTATACAATCTGGAAATAAGCCAAAGATGTTCCAAATATCTGCTTGGACGAGTATAAAACTGAGTTTCGTAGAGAAAATATGAAATGACCAATATGCCCAGGCCTGATACACGGCTTCCGATTCTGCGGCAATGTAACAGCAGAAGCTATTCCGCAAAAGCAAAAAAATCAATTGCAAAAGCGGCTTCCAACTATAGTACTAGTGATTGTGTAAGCGGAGAATCCACCGCTTCTGCGGTTAAACAAAAGCGAAATTTCAACCCCAGAAGTGGTTGTTGCCCATTCCTCCAATTCCGCATAAGCGGCCATGAATTCGCCTAAGCGGAAGTCTCACCTGCGACCTAAATTCCGCAGAAGCGGAATTCAGCGAAGGTTTTGCATAGTTTCACCTTGTGTTTGCTCAATTCCACTTCACTTCAATTCAAATAAATTTATAGCATCATTTACCTGAAAATCTAATAATAACCACTATAAACAACCTTATTATGTACTTAAACCAAAATAAAAGCTAAGAAAAAGAGGCTAGAATGAGTGGTAAAATCACCACTTATCATGGCGGCACAAAAATGACTGCAGTCCGCGCCCATGGAGTGCGAACCGCACAAAAATGGTCGCGGCCGTGCAGAAATTTGACTGCAGTGACAGGCTTCACTATTTTGACAATTACTTTTGCTTCAAATGTCCAAATGCCTATTATAATATTTTTCAGAAAACTAGATTTAAAGATCAACAACTTTCATTTTTAGAATCAACCTAAAATTCCTTGTTGATCTAAAGATATGAGCTTCCGAAGTAGGATCGGTGACCTGCAGAACTTCACCTATGTGGACCCTGCCGCCTGACCGCGCCCATCGCGCCCATCTCTCCCCCGCGCTAAGAGGACTATGGTCCGCGTCTAAATCACTGCCCCTTCCATTTTCTAAGTTCCAGGATGTCCGTACTCGCTCAAAACGCACCTGAAACACACCCGAGGCCCCCGGGACATCACTCAAAAGCACCTACAAGTCTAAACAATACATCATGAACTTAGTGGAGGCCTAAAATCAAATCACATGTGATAAAACCCACCAATTATGTCTGGATTCAAGCATAAGAACATATAAATTTCCGAATTTCACAACCGATGCCGAAACACATCAAAACTAGTTCGAATGACCTCAAACATTGCAGACAAGTCCAAAATGATATAACAAAGCTACGGTAACTCTCGGAATTCCAATTCGACCCTCGGATCAAAATCTCACCAATCAGCCGGAATTCGCCAAAGTATTGACTTCGCCAAAATAGGCTAACTTTTACACCGAACCTCAAAAATTGCTTCTGATTGCTCTTCTAAGCCTTAAATCATCCTTCATAACTAACTAAGTCAACGGAAATAAATTCTGAGCCCTCTAACTCATAAGTTAATATCCGATTGACTTTACCAAACTAACCTTCTCAAAAAGAGACTAATTGTCTCATTTCTAATCGGACTCTATCCGAATTACTTCAAATTCACCAAACACATATAATGAAACATTTAGAAGCATAAAATAGGGAATATGTGGCAGATATACATGACACTCGGGTCAGGTCGTTACATCCTCCCCAACTTAAACAAACGCTCGTCCTCGAGCATGCCCATAGTTGTACTAGGAGCCAACCAATATCTGAATGACTTTACCAAACATATACCCGGGGTGATCCCAAGTCGCCCTAACTCACATAGGCCCGGCAACACAACACTGCTAAAATTTTAAAGTCCATCTAGACCATAACGGTATAACCACATTGCACTTCAGAAACTATACACAACATCAGAACCTTACATTTATACTCAGAATAAGCATGAACCAGCTGTAATAGCCCATACTTGCAACCTCAAGTTAACCCATGCAACAAACCACGCAATCCAACACTCGAAACGATGGTCTATACTCACAACAGTTGCCCAACATGCTCAATTATTGATAGGAACCTCTTATTAGCTAAGGTTTTATTCCACCACTTTCACATACTGCCAACGATGATGCAACACGCAATAGCTTGTTACAATTTCTCGGACCAATCATTCATGAAGTCACTCCCTTTTTGGCTAATATCACAATAGATTATCGAGCCGAACCTTGATACTAACATACTAACAGGCTGAAACCAAATCTGTTCGTACCCATTAATGACCCCAAAGGTCTCTTCTGATAAAACACACAATCCTGGTGACATGACACTTCAATACGGCTTAAGCCACAACTTACATAACACACACACCAATAAGAGATGGTCTGAACATACTCAAGTCATCAAAATGACTCAAACGAAAGACTTGTACCTTGAGCTCACCAATACCACCACAACACAAGGCTGGGACCACGACCCACATCATAGAAATAAAATACCTGAATCTTTCCCGAAGAGTCAAATATCCATGTAGCCTTGCTATAATGTGTGATCTCGTCCAAATACTATTTCACATGAGACACCTCGAATCGCTATAATTGAACTTGACAACCAGCACAGATTGATTTCTTAAACCAAGCAATCCATCACACCCACGGTGAAGCGCGTTATATACACTGTTAAATCCTGAAAGGACACAACCAACGCTCTTTTCGCCGAGCAATTCCCAATACGGACTTCCTCGGAAACCATGAAGCAAGGCATACCAAGTAATATACGAAAACTATCCTCAACATCACACTGTTGCATCACGTAACCCGATCCGGATAACATACCCTGTGGCGGCGTGCCATCTGATTCATTAAAATATCTCACATATGGAGATGCACATCGAGCCGAATTTGCCCATAATCACAGAATACCGATTATCGGTCATAAGAACACTGAATGCATAATCATATCTTTTTTTGGCGGTGTAAGCTACAAAACTCAACTTCCACTATGAATCCCGGTAGCACGGCAATATATGTTCCACTACCCAAAATCATAACGTCTCGCAACACAGAAAGGCACCTAATAGATCTTTCCAGATCACTAGTAGGTCCAATAACGATCGAATAAACCCATCCTTTATTAATACAATTCAGGACTAACCAAGCCAACTTAAGCAATAACATAATCTGAAATATCTCACCATGCAACTTGTTGCATTTTTCAACATAGCCCATAGCACAATAGTCTAGAATAACCCAACACTCAGACAACCAGTCTACCCCCAACATCATGTCCAAAATCTAACATATCAACAAATAAAGATCCACTCGAGCTTCCCAATCCCAATAGCCGCTTACAGTGTCAATGCACACGATCTGCAATCACTACATAGATTGCATCGAATAACTCCTAGTCTCCAACTCCATATAACATATAGATCACTATACGTGGTCCAACATTCCTCCATAGGAATACATATTACTCATAAAGTACCCATTAATTTCACGAAAGATATTCTAAAATTTCCATGTGCCATGAATAGACTCAAATGCCAACAGGCGATCCATTACAATTTTCCTTAATCATATGAAGGTCACTTCTTAAATCACATACAGCTGCCCGAGCTGCTTAAGAATTTAATGACTTCCCATTCGGAATTGAACCGTACCTTACACACAAAAATCCGAATCCTCCACAACAGACCGCACATACCATACCATACTAGGATAACCGGAGAACTCCATCTCCTTTTTCCTAACCGCAAGCTATACTGCCAGGACTAAATCCTTCTATCCACACCAGCCTAAGCAAGATGTCCGAGCTTAAAAGCTCTACCGGCCAATACCCCGTAAGGGCTAATTACCACAAACATAAATAAGGAATTGATCATATCTTTACCATACCTATTCGGTCCGCAAACAAGCTCCTTCATTTATCTAGTTTTCCTTTTGATTAATTTTCAACTAGATATACTCTTTTGTTGTAGCACCACAATGCCTCAACCCAGGCTTACCACATACTCGAACGTAAGACGACACTGTCTAAGACCAACAATCCGTTATACACTCTCTCAAATGTTCCCAAAAATACCACCTTCTAAAATACCCTACTCTGAAGAACTTCCTGCGTATCTAAGTCCGCTACCTTCACTTCCCATATACTGATACATAGAATCTCGTAATTAACATAAAAATACCACAAGTCTTGACATGTCCTATTGAAAACACTTACTTGGTCAGCTACTCAACCTTAAAACAGTCGAGTGCTGCATATAGAATCATGAACATATTAAAACCATTCTCAAGAGTTATCCACTCTCATACACACTGTAGAGCACTCGACTTAACGAGTCAAACCACTGGTGGCTTTCTACACTCTGACACCGCAGGACATGATCTTATTCAGATATAACTAAGCCGCTTCCTTCTCTTTACACTAAGCATTCTCTATCAACAACTAAAGGCATCTTATTTTGTCTCGCATCTACTAAGAACCGTATAACCTTTGTCGAAATTTTGCTTCACTCATGCCAACCTCGGCTTAATTTCTGTAACCAGGACAGATTCACCCACAGGCATCAAACTAGAATTAACATAGTACATAATTGTTCAATCAGCTAATCAAAAACAACCTCCCCAACTTAACTTGAAGCCATATACATCACAATACATATACTCCTCTGTTGTTGTAAAATCAGGGTGAGATTAAACTCACTCCTTTATAAGCTTGTGGAAACTAGAATCATTAGAAATTTTAACTCTTCTGCAATTCTTGCATTCACTCACATAACAGTTGAGCCCACTCATTCGGCGACAAAATTATTTACAAAGTCCAAATTTTTAAAAAATATCGGCAGAGTTTCCTTTGTAACTGAGCCTATCCACCTGCCGGATAATCTCCAAAACCATCCTAACAACACGTCCACCACTTGACAAAGCATCACAATGTATATCCAGCACATTAATCTTAATAGTACATGTATTATATTATCAAAAAATTATACATGGACTTGTGTTGAACCTATTTGAGTCATAACATATGGAAACATACCTTTCAATTAGACATGAAATCTTCTCACAATATACATAGGAACTGCATCACTTTGGAACACTCCGCATGAGATAACCTACGTGCTCCGCTGCCAAATAGCATCTCTATATACCTTTTGCCTTCATACATACTACACAGCTACTTAGTCTTCCTGAGTCTGAACTCATATCGTATCATGCAATTTCCTTCACTCCCACTAGGAGACTCAAAAAGACTCTTCACGTGCCCACAACTCGGGCTAATCATTGGACCACCATAGGAAAGGAATCACTTTTACAGTTCATTTGTTATCTAGCAGACTCCTTCGTCACTACCAGGTCATATCATTGCATCTCACAGTACTAGCATACTCACCACACAGATACCAAACTGCCATCCGGCTAACAACGACAATACTGAATGTCTAAGTTTGAAACGCTTATTCACACGATCAGCACCTCAGTGCTCAAACCCTAGGCAATATCTGGCCTCAAGTCCACCAGACTGGCCCAACATCATCCTCACGAAGATTACATCTCTCCCCATTCGGTTAGGGAATCACAAGCCATCATATCACATATAATACTGAGCGCTCATGCGTGCATGTGAACACGTGGAAGGAATTTCAAGAGTTACTCTTTTAGGCTAAATCAAGGATGCATGATAAGATTTCAAGAAAGTGGAGTTTTTCCTAAAAGTTCTGTAGTTTCCCGAGGATAGATATGGACGTCTACATATCGATCCGCAAGACTAGTGAAGCCTAATAACAAACTCGGTCGTGGTGGCGCCCAACCCTAAAGCTAGGCAAGCCTGATCAACAATCACTTTCAATTTAACACTAAGTCTCAAAACCAAAAATTTAAGAATATTATAAAAATGTTAGAGTAATAATCAAAAAATATTAATAGAGTGATATGGATAAATACGAAAACCGATAAACACACCCATAAGATCTGGGGTCACGAGTCTTGAGCCTCTAAATAAAGGATGGATAGTAATAGCTGAACGTATAAAATTTAAAAGTGGAAATGTATATAATAATAATGAACTGGGAGATGAAGAGCAGCCAGGCCCTGCGAACGTCAAGCAGCTACCTCAACGACTCTAGAAAATATCTGGAGAATACAAATGTCAGCTAAGCCTCCGGTGTACCTCAATCTGCACACAAGATGCATGGAGTAGGGGTGAGTACTACCGACTCAGTAAGTAATACGCATATATAATGTCTAAAGGTAAAAAATCCACGAAATGCCACAAAGCAAAAGAAAAACTACCACTCATATACCTTAGCTACGAACAACAGCAAAGCAATATCAAATATAACTTTCAAGTATCAGATAAAGATGCAATGCAATGCACGTGAATACATTGCGACGTGCAGCCCAACCCATTTAACATCGACGACGCTTACTGGGGGTGTTACAGACTTCAGATGGACTCCTTTAGCCCAAGCGCAATATCAACCAGGTATTGGCATAGAACAGGCTCTCGGCCTTAATATCAATATATGATAATCCCTACGGCGTGTAGCCTTACCCATGATCAGTCTACAGTATGCAAAATGAGTCACAAAAACAGATTCAATTAAATTCTCAGTTTCCAATTACTAGGGAAATGTAACTTAGTTAATTTATTTCAGGAAAAATGTCACTTAGCATTTGATAATAATGATTAAACACAGGACTGAGATCAATGTTTATGCAAATCATGTTATCACAAAAATATTCATTTTAGACGGATGCTCCAGATTTGCACAAGGCCCCAAACATAGCAATAAGCCCGGATATATTCACTGCTGGGTGCATATCAGCCGCTAACAATTTTATTAAGCTCTCGGCATGGACCAAGTCACAATCCCCAATCATTCACAATCCTGCACCTCCCATGGGGTGCGAGTCACCCCCTAACAAAGCGTCACGGTGAATTTAACCAGGGTTTCAAACCCTCAGGGCATCACCTATACAAACTACTCACCTCTAACCGGTCGTAGACCGGTCCGCAATGCCTTTCCCTTATGAATCTCCCTGTACGCGTGTCAGATCTAGTAAAAATCACAACAAATAGATTATTATAGGTTAAAGAAACATAACCCAATCGACATACTAGAAAAACACTAAAACTCGTGAAGTTGGTAAAACCCGAGCACTAGGCCCACTTCTAGAAAAAATTCTGAAAATCACATCTTTGGATTCCTCGTCTCGCTACAAGTCACTACATATAGAGTTTCCCAAAATCAGAGTTCAAATAGCCCCTCAAATCCTCTATTTAAAATCTCAAATCTCAAGCCCTAGTTCTTCCCAAATTTCATCTCAAATCACTAATTAAATGATGAGTTCAATGGTATATTCATGTATTCCAACCAAATCTGAGTTAGAATCACTTACCCCTATGAAGTTCTGGAAAAACCTTCGAAACCTTTCCAAAATTCGAGCTCTATAGGTCAAAATATCAAACAAAACCCAAAACCTCTTATTTATAGAATACCCCATCGGATTCCCGTAGTGTTGGCGATACAAAAATGACCGCGGTCTGCGCCCACGAAGTACTGACCGCATAAAAATGGTCATAGCAGCGCAGTAATCTTACTGCAGTGATAGGTTTCACTATTTTTGCCATAACATTCGCTACAGATATCCAAATCCCTATTATAATATGTTTCTGAAAACTAGATTCAAGGTCTACAACTCTTGTTTTAGAATCAACCCCAAATCCCTTGTAGATCAAAAGATATGAGCATCCTAAATAGGATCAGTGACCTGTAGATCTTCACCTACGCGGACCGCACCGCCTGACCGTGCCCAGCGACCCCCCCCCCCCCCGAACTAAAAGGACTGCAGTCTGTGCTCAAATCACTGCCCCTTCCATTTTCTAAGTTCCGAGATGTCCGTACTCGCTCAAACCTCACTTAAAACACACCTAAGGCCTGCGTGACCTCACCCAAATACACCTACATGTCTGAAAATAAATCACAAACTTAGTCAAGGCATGAAATCACATCACATATCATCACAATCACCAATTATGACTGCATTCAAGACTAAGAACTTATAAAATTTCCGAATTTCACAATCGATGCCGAAACACATCAAAACTAGTACGAATGACCTCAAACTTTGCAGAAACATCAGCTGTTGGAAACGAAATAGCACTGCCAACTTTTGGACAGAATCAAATTATACCAACAGAATCATTCACTAATTTGGAGGAGAGGCAAGTAATGGTTGCAATGAAGCAACCTTTACACATAAGACAGCGGCAACAAAGGCAACTAGAATTCTTGAATACTATGGAAGGAAGACATACATATGAAGAAGGGGAGGAAGAGGATATCTTAACGCA
The DNA here is from genome assembly GCA_034376525.1 of Nicotiana benthamiana. Taxonomy (NCBI): domain Eukaryota; kingdom Viridiplantae; phylum Streptophyta; class Magnoliopsida; order Solanales; family Solanaceae; genus Nicotiana; species Nicotiana benthamiana. The sequence goes on from CM067336.1 coordinate 93,405,684, forward strand.
ATGTTGGAAACATGCTTCAAGAAAAGGTGATTTGTCACCAATGCACAGTAAAACTAGTAAAAAGTGTCGTCAAAGGGATAGAAGCTGGGACGGCAGGGTGTGTGAAGACGCATTCATAAGGAGGCTCCCAATGAGAACTACAAAACAAAAACAGGTCACTCAAACAATCTTACAAAGTCCAATCGAAAGAAGAACAAAGCATGAATTTTGAAGATCTTTTGAGAAAAATTGTGGACGAAGACAATAAACTTCAATTAGAATTCGTCACAGATTAGGAGAAAGTATAGCACATTCATGGTTTCCTCATATATTTAGTTTAGCGTCTTAGTATCCTCGCATGTAATATTGTCACAGAGTATGTTATAAACTCTGTGATGATCATAGCTTATTTGGTCCTCTCAAGCTCTTATTTCTTACATGCTTTCTAGTAATGAGGTTTTGAAGCCTCAATATGATTAGTACAGTAAGGTTAGCCCGGCCTTTGTTATATGGGTAACAACTACGGCGCTATTGTCTTATTAGTATTTCTCCTAATTGTTGTAGTTTCTCTTTTCTGTTATTAAAAAAACAAGATATCTAGTAACAGACATTCTTGAGTAGGGGGAGCTTGCCCTTTCTGCATCACAATAAGCATCAAGAGTCATTTTGCCAAATGAATTCATAAGAATTCCCAGGCTAGGTTCATTATTCACAAATTTTACTACTCTGTATGCTGCTTCCAAGTGAGACTGCTTTGGAGCTTGCATGAATTGACTAAGCGTTTGCACACTAAAAGGAATGACATGTCTAGTTAAGGTCAGCTATGGGAGCTTCCCAATCAACCTCTGATAACTCCTCACATCTGCTAGTGTTGGATCATTACCCAAATGACAATGTTCATCATACTCAATTGTACTAAGCCTCTTATTCTGTACATTGGTGTAATGGAAGGATTAGAACTAGATAATCCCATTTTAGCTATAAGTTCTAGAGCATACTTTCTCTGACATAGAATGATTCCCTTTCCAGACCTGTAGACCTCAATGCCTAAAAAGTACTTCAAGTTTCCCAAGTCCTTAATCTGGAAAGCCATGTGTACTTGATGCTTTGCTTCTCGAATCATTGTGATGTCACTCCCAATGATAAGAAGGTCATCGTCATATACTAGTATACTGACATGCTGTTCATTTTCTTTCTTGATAAACAAGGAATGATCATGATTGCTCTGAGTGCAACATACTTGTAAGAGAGATTTTGTGAGCTTTAATTTTCATTGTCTTGAAGCTTGCTTGAGTGCATAAAGGGATTTGAGCAATATAATGCCTTTAGAATTCCCCCCTAGGTTGCCAACACAAGGTGGTAACTGCATATAGACATCTTCTTCAAGGTCAACCAAAAGGAAAGCATTGTAGACATTCATTTGAAATACGGGCCCTGATATATAGCAGCCAGTACAATAACAACTCTCAATGTAACCATCTTAAGTACTGCAGAAAAAGTCTCCTATTAGTCTATCCCTTCTTGTTGGTTGTATACTTTGGCAACAAGCCTAGCTTTAAATCTCTCAACATCTCCATTATATTTGTACTTGATTTTGTATACCCATATGCAGCGAATAGGTACTTTACCTTTTGGAATATCCACTACCTCTCATGTTTTGTTCACAACCAAAGCATCCACTTCTGCCTTTATTGCTTCAACCCATCTTGGATCCTTCATGGCTTCTGTGTATGATGCAGGTTTTGTTTTATGTGAGCTTGCAGTCAGGTAGGATTTATAAGTGGTTGATAAAGCATTATAACTCAGATAATTGAACATTGGGTACATTCAAGTGGATGAATATGCTCCATTGAGTGGATAAATATAGACTTTCGTCCAAACAAGTGGTTTGCAGCATCTACTAGATCTTCAGAGTTGTCCAATTTGAGTATTCTCTGTGGCTCCTATGGTTGACATCCGCTCATGATCACCAGCTTCATCAACTGGTGCATGGTCGTCAGATCCTTGATCATTTTCTTGTTGTACCATGTCATGATCATTCACATAAACTTGATTAACACCTTCATGCTCATCTTCTGGTGTATGAATTTGTTGTTGTTATAGAGAATAACCTTCTTCTTGTGACTTCAGCTCCAAGAACATAGGAGATTGTTGTGCATCATCCTTTCCCAGTTGGAAGGGAAGTATATCCTCCTTGAATGTAATATCTCCACTGACAAAGAACTTCATTTGCCTTAGATCATACAACTTGTCCCCCTTTTTGAGACACTGAATTTCCCATATGAACTAAAATAATAGCTGTTGGAGAGAACTTATCAACCTTCTCATTCACTGTGGCAAAACACAAACAAGTAATAGTCTTCAAATGTGCCATGTTGGGATGTTTCTTGTGAAAGATCTCATATGGAGACTTCCCTGCTAAAATTAAGGAAGGAAATCTATTGATTAGATACATTGAAGCTAAAACACAAACTCCCCCGAAATGCAACGGAATGGAGCCCTGAAATCTTAGGGCTCTTGCCACCTCCAAGACATGTCTGTGCCTTCTCTCCACTACTCAATTTTTCTGTGGAGTATGTGGACAACTTCTTTGATGCATGATTCCATTATTTATAAAATAATACCTGCATTCATGACTAAAGAACTCTGCACCATTATCAGTTCTCAACACATACACAGTTCTTCCAAACTGTGTATGCACCATTTTAAGGAAGGATTTTAATACAACAACAGTAAAAACTTTTCAACTTCATTAGAAAAATCCAAATCATCTTATAATGATCATCAACAAGAGTCAAAAAATATCTATTTTCATTTTACGTAGTGGCACTTTATATGGACCCTAAATATCCACATGAATCAAATGAAAAATCACTCCATCTCATCTTTCTGATATTTTCATTAGGGTTTAACCTCTTCTCTAGTATCTCGGTATAGTAAAATGGCTGCTGAAGTAGAATACAGTTGTTTCGTTGGTGGGCTCGCATGGGCAACCACCGACAGAACCTTAGCTGACGCATTCGGTACATACGGCGAAGTTCTCGACTCGAAGATCATTAACGACAGAGAAACTGGCAGATCTAGAGGATTTGGCTTTGTTACCTTTAAGGATGAGAAATGCATGAGGGATGCTATCTAAGGGATGAATGGTCAGGAACTTGACGGTCGTAACACTACCGTTAACGAAGCTCAAGCTCGTGGAAGTGGAGGCGGCGGTGGTGGTGGTTACGGAGGTGGCCGACGTGAAGGAGGTGGCGGTGGTTACGGAGGTGGTGGTGGCTATGGAGGTAGCCGACGTGAGGGAGGTGGCGGCGGTTACGGAGGAGGCCGACGTGAAGGAGGAGGCGGTGGTTACGGAGGTGGTGGTGGTTATGGCGGTGGTGGACGTTATTAGTTTCAATGTTCTTAATTTTGGCCTATTGTTAAATTGGCCTTTATATAAATATCCATTACTGTTTTAGTGTGGTTGGTGTTATTGTCCTTTATATTTGGTTAAGATACTGTGAATCTGTATTTTACAAAGTTCCATGGAATCTAGTAAATGATGGTTTACGAAGTAAAAAAAAAATTGAAAAATGTCTTCAGCTCTATTGCTACTCAAAGGAAATGGCTTCCTTCTTTGTGCCATTCCATTTTTGTTGAATCTTTTTTGAATTAGAATATAGAAGGCACATTTATCCTTACCAATCCCCTTCACTCTTCAATTTCATGAAAGACACTAATTGTTGGGAAAACATTAACTAGGCGCTGCAGCTCTTTTTTTGGCACAAACAACAAGTTGTACTTGAAATCAAGCACACATAACATATTATATATCTCATAATGACTTGTAAGATTGTAACTTCCTTTACAAATGACCGGAATAGTCTTACCATTTGTCAAGTTTACATTACATCCCCTAGGGTCATGCTGAATAGTCATAGTTTTCAGCATTTCACTGTTTCATGACATATCATCAGTTCCCCCAATATCTATAATCGAAAAATCAATTATAGTCTTTAATGGTTGTGAATTCGCATTACCTGCCATGTTTTCTATATGCTCTTCTAGCTTATCCTTGTTGATCATCTTCATGATCTGATTATACTGTTCATCTGTAAAGAAGTTCAGCATTCCTTGGATCTTCCCAACATTACCCTTATTTCCAGCAATAGTTTTACCAAACCCGTCATTACCCACAACCATATTAGCCTGCCTATATTGCCGTTATCTCTTTCCTTTATAGCCAGGTGGATATCCAACCAATTTGTAACAATTTTCCCTTATATGTCCTTTGTTTCAACAGTGCTCACAATACAAGTTATTAAACCTCCTAATTTGGGCTGATTATCCATAGAACTCATCAGGGTAGTTGAATCATTCACCTCACTCGTCACATTAACATGTGAACCATTTTCAAATATCTCCTTTTATTATCCTCATGTATTAACAGAGCATAAGCACGACTAACAGAAGGTGATGGAACTTGAATTAGTATCTGACTTCTAAATGCATTATAAGATTCATTTAAGTTCATTATAAACTGAAAAAGTTTTTGTTGTTCCGGATGTTTAATGAAATCCGTAGTACCATCCGTGAGTGAAAGTATCATAGAGTTATATTCATCCGAAAGTAATTTCAACCTATAATTATACACTAAAATACTAGAGATACCTTGAGAGATCGTAGTTATCTCAAGTTGAAGGTTGGAGATCCTCGATCCGTTGACCTTGTCAAATCGATCCTGCAAATCTACCCACACCATATGGGCATCACTGGCGTACACTATTCCATTCACCAAATCCATTGAAACTGTATTCATAATCCACGTTAGTACAGTAGCATTCACGTGTTCCCATAACTCTTTCAGATCTGCTGTAAATTGAGCTTTTCTACAGCTCCCATCGATAAACCCTAGCATACATTTTGTTGTCAACGCAATCACCATCGGCTTGCTCCAAACTGAGTAATTTTTAATTCTGTTCAACTGTTTCTATACAATGATATTGCTAGGATTATCGGAAGATTGCAAACAAAAGAGGATGACGAGGATTATAAATGTCCAAATTCGCCATAGCTGATCTTTAGCAAATAGCTTCAAATTTTTTAATGTTTCCTAGAGTTTTGAATGAACTAGTAATCTCTTAATTCGATCAATCTACTTGAGCTCTAATACCATGTGAAATTTCTCCACTAAAGATTGGAGGAAGCTTACACGAGAAATCGAAAAAAAAAGGTAAGGGGGAACCGGTTATAACCGCTTTTCTGAAAAAAATTAAAAAAATACATAAACTCCCACATACATATATATAGACATGTACATACATCTATAACTAATCTCTAACACCCCAAACAGAAAAACAAATACAGTTGTACAAATCAATTAGTCACGTGTGTATGTTTAAACATCCATGTACTAGAAATATTTCAGAAAATCAAAATGGTGACTAAATGTTTGAGGACACCGCCCGTCGTCACGTAATTTGTTGTCCTGTTTCCGTCATATTATCCTTTTCTACTTTTCACTATCAGTATTTGAGTTGATCGGGTAGAATTGGATTGCATTTTGTTGAAAATGAGACATTTAGTCTCTTAAAGGAAAGCCTTTTTCGAATATTCAACTGGAAGTTTACTATTTAGTTAATGGGCTCGAATGTTAATTCATATGATTCGGTTAGCTTCGGAGTATGATTCGTGACCTAGATGTAAAATCAGAATTGAATTTGGAGGTCCGATATAGAATTATGCTTGAATTGGCTAAGTTTGGATTTTGGTGAACTCGGTAGATAGGTGAGATTTTTATTCGAGGGTCAAAATAGAATTTCGAGAGTTACAGTAGCTCCGTTAAATGATTTTGGATATGCGTGCAAAGTTTCAGGTCATTCTGTGGTGTTTAGGTCAAATTTTAGATCGAATGTGCAATTCGGAAATTTTGAAGAAATTTAGGCATTGATTTGATAACAATTGAGGATTTTGATGTTAATGATAGTGTTTTGATGCTTCGAGCGAGTTTAAATAAGCTAATGGATCATGTCTGTTCTTTTGGATGAGGACTCGGGGGTCTCGGGGTGAATTCGGGTGGTTTAACGGAAGGTTTGGAGTTGTTGCATGATTTTTGGGTTGCAGGTTTTGTTGTTTTCGCATCTGCGGGAAAGCGGCCGCATAGGCGGTTCCGCAGATTCGGCGTTTGGGTTGCAAAAGCACTCTGGGACGCTTTGGCTTGGACCACAGGTGCAGAAGTAAATTCCCATAAGCAGCAACCGCATAAGCAGTTTTGGACCGCAAAAGTGGTCCTTGGGGAATTAAGTGAGATTGCAGAAGCGATCATTTGGTCGCGAATGCAGTAACCGTAAATGCGGTTATTTAACCGAAGGAGCGGAAATGGACCTGGAATTAAAGAGAACAGTGTTCGCGATTTTGAAAAGACAAGAAAATATTTTGGGACTTTGACTATGGCATTTCTTGGGCGATTTTGAAGACAACTCGAAGGGGTTTCACTAGGTATGATTATTGGACTCGGATTATGTTATTTTAGTGTAAAAACATAAACTAATCACTGAAATTCAAGGAATTAAAGGTTAAAAATAGAGGTTAGGTCTTGACAGTTAAGAGAGTTTAAATTTGAGTTGTGAATAGGCAATTGAACTCCGATTTTGGTAAATTTGATATGTATAGACTCGTGGCGCGACGAGGAGTTTGGTGATGTTCATTTTGTAATTTCGAGAAGTGGGCCCGGGGCTGGAGTTTTGCCAACTTTGCTACTCAGTTATATTTAGAGGCTCTAGACTCATGACCCCAGAACTGTTGGGAGTTGTATTGACAGTGGTTTTCATACTATTTATGTTTATTATCACTCGTTAGAACTATACCATCTGATAATATAAATCTATTAATTGGTATTGGGTTTCGTACTTTGGCTTAGAGTGTTCAAATAGTAAGGCTTGCCTAGCAATTATTGTTGGGCGCCATCGCGACCGGGATTGGCGTCGTGACAAAATGTTTTAAACAATATGGCTCCTACTACTTGGATAATCAATGATCAATATTATTTGAATAGACTATGACGTAAATATACTAGAAATATAGAATTTCCCTAAACTAAAAAACTCAAGCTACAAACAGAAAAGGAAAATAGAACCAAACATTTTTTTTCATATTAGTTATGTTTTGGCAAATTTGGTTCCCTATGTTCTCATTCTATCTAAGCACGTCCTTGACATAGAGACCGGCCCAACTGAGGCCGACTTGAGTAAGGTCGACCCCAGTAAGTGGACAGATCGAGTGACATGACTGAAGACGACGTCGTTTGAAGCTCTAACTCTTCCTTACACTGAGAACACCAACCTCTGTACTTTTCTTTGATTATTTCTAGGAAGTTCACTTAATGTATAAAGGGGACCTTCCCGTTTTAAATTCTCACGTGTATTTTTCTATTTAGAATATAAAACTCTCTCTCTCTCTCTTGTGCAAAAATTATTACTTGTTCTATTGTTCTTTCATCTCGATATTTCTACACGACTATCACTAATCTTAGCTACACGATATCCTCTTGTTCATATAACGCTTGATTCCGATTGACCCTTGTTATTTTCGATTATTTTTTAGCTTAATAAGTATTTACATAACTATTTAGCAAAACAATTTGGCGCCGTCTGTTGGGATTGCGTGGATCAAAGTTGGACTTTACTTCTACAGATCCTTCAAAAACCACTTTCCACAACCTACAATTTCTGAAAACAACGCTAGAATGAAAGCTATCGTGGATGCTAGAACTGATCTAATGGCCCTCTCAATGCGGCTGCTGAAGGGGATGCTCTACACGCAACCCCTAATACCCTGATAAACGTGGAAACCCAGCTTCCCGTTCTTAAGATCTGGTGGTTCTATGAGAAAAAGAGGCTTCTACATCTACAACTAAACAACAACCCCAAGAGGTAAAAAGCTTACTGGAAGAGTGGTTGACAAACGCTCTGAGCAGTTTAGTTGGGAAGCCACCCAAAACGCTAGATGCACACCAGCGACAAACCATGTTGTAGTCGAAGATGAACTCAAGGTCACACGAACAAACAACATGCCCGTCGATGCTCAAGCCCACAGGGGCACACTTACAGCCATCCCCAAAAAGATGGAGGAAATGGAAAACAAAAATATGTCGCTTCACGACCAGATGAAGGAGCACCAAGAAAGAGTGGACAAGATCTCGGGTGCGCCTACGCTACTGCCAAAGCGAGACTTAGGTATGTTCATTGAACAACCCTGCACAGAAGGTTAGGCATTGTACCCTATCCCAAAAACCATAAAAATGCCCCCTCCTTGAAGGTATATGACGGGACCTCAGATCCCGAGGACCATCTGATTCACAATGCCAGGGCTGTCAAAGGTATTGATCTATTAAAGGAGCAGGCACCATCTGTGCTTCTGAAGAAGTTTGACGAAACGCTAACATGAGAGGCCCTAACGTGGTACTCCCAGTTGCCGGCCAAAAGCATCTCCACGTTCGAGGAAATGGCAGATAAATGTGTCATCGCCCACGCAGAAGCCAAGAAGCGGAAGCACGAGTCAACGACATCTTTGTTGTCCGACAAGCCTCGGGAGAAGGGATCAGAGAGTTCTTAGCCAGGTTCAACAGGGTAAGAATGAGCCTACCAAATTTGTCAGAATGCATGGCAGTCGCGGCTTTTCAGAACTGACTCAGCAGAGAAGGCTCATGGGCAACCAGGAAACTGCTTAGCCATCTTATGAAATATCTCCCCATCACCTGGGAAGAAATTCACAATGCCTTTTGTGCTGAGGTATGTGGAGACGATGATGACCTTAATAGCCCGACCCGGCAACTAATGACGGTGCAACCAGAAATCCAAAGAGATCGACTCAATAAGAGATGACGGGAACAAGTCCCACGCTTCAATAGTGAGAGGCACCAACTCTACATCAGATCTTCACATCCGCCAAGGCACGCAGATGCCTTACAAAGACATGTCGCCCCACTGAGGAAAGAAAGAGGTATGCCTACTTTACTATCTGCACATAAGTTTTGTGTATCTCCTTCAGAAGTAGTGTACGCACTGGAGAAGCTGGACAACAAAGTACAATGGCCAGCGAAGATGAACTCTGACCCCGCCACCTGAAAATCAAATACCCTACGTGAGTTCCACTAGGAACGGGGGCACAGAAATGAATACTGCATAGGTCTCCGACAGGAGGTGGTCCGGATGTTGAACCAAGGATTCTTGAAAGAACTTCTCAGCGACAAAGGAAACCTCAACTTCGCACGCGGGCGGGAACAACCTCACGGCCCGCCAAGGCCGCCCTCACCAAAACACACCATCAATATGATCATTGGGGACGGTAATGACTCAGCGATCAACCATGTCAAATTCACCACCACTCACAAATTAAAGCAAACCATCAGTCACGAACGGTATGACGACTTAGAATATAGTATCACCTTCGATAAGTCTAATACCGATGGTTTGTTTTTTCCCCACCATGATGCTTTATTTATTACTTTACACATAGTAGATACTAACGTTGAAAGTATTTTGGTCGACGATGGCAGTGGCGCATGTATCATTTATCTAGGAGTCATTGCACTAATGGGACTCGAGGATAATATAATTCCATGCTGTATAACACTAACTTGTTTTAACAATGCAGTGGAAAGAACCTCTCGGGAGGTAACACTGCCCGTTCTGGCAGGAGGGGTTACGATGGAAACCACTATGCACGTAATTAACCAAGAAACGACATACAACATCATAATCGGATGTACGTGGACATGGAAGACATCCGTGGATAAATGCCGTGAGGGAAGTCCCCTCCAATTTCTATCAAGTGATTAAATTCCCTACCCGATGGGCGGTGTACAGCATACAGGGCGAGCCGCGCACCACCCAAGAGTGTTATAAAATAGCTCAAGATTACATGCACCCCAACATCTCAAAAGAGCAAGTGCGGAGGCATAGCAATCAGCCCTGTCGAGGGATAAGGTCCACCCAATAGAGGACTCCATCAAAGATCCCAATAACATTGAGGCTAACAAGACCACAGTCGAAGATCTCGACCCCATCCAGCTGAGCAGCAACGATTCCACAAAGAAGTCTTATATAGGCCACGGCCTTTCAAATCCAAGTAAGTATCGTGAATTTCTATCTAACCATGCAGGCATGTTTGCTTTTTCCCATGTATATATTCCAGAGATTCCACGAGAAATTGCCTCCCATAAACTGAATGTTGATCCGCTACACCCACCTATGCGACAGGTAAGGAGAAAATTCAATGTCGCCATCAATTAAGTAGTAAGTGAAGAAGTAGAGAAGCTGCTTTGCGAACGGTTACATTAGGGAGTACAAGTATCTGGAATGGGTTGCCAACGTTGTAATGGTAAAAAAATAAAATGGGAAGTCGCGGATGTGCGAGGTTTCCATCGACCTAAACAATGCGCGTCCAAAAGATACGTTCCCACTGCCCCACATCGACTAATTAATAGACGCAACGGCAGGGATGAGTTGCTAAGCTTCTTAGATGTGTACTCCTGCTACAATCAAATCATGATGGCCAAGGAAGATCAGGAGAAAACAACCTTCATCACTCACAAGGGAACATACTGTTACAGGGTAATGACCTTCGGGCTTATGAATGCGAGGGCCACATACCAGAGGCTGGTGACTATGATGTTCAAAGAACAACTCGGCAACATGATGGAGGTCTATATTGATGACATGCTAGTGAAGTCATCAAAGAAAGAGGACACCCGCTATCACTTGAAAGAAGACTTCAAAATATTAAGAAGATACGATATGAATTAGAATCCTGAAAAATACAGATATGGCATAGCCTCGGGAAAGTTCCTGGGGCTTCTGGTGTAACAAATGGGCATCGAAGTCAACCCAAACTAGATCAAGGCCATAGAAGCCATAATAGAAATACTAAGCAGCAGAAAAACAAGTGCAAAAGCTGATAGGTCGAATAACCGCCCTCTCCGGGTTCATCACACGCTCCTCCGACAGGTGCCATAAATTCTTCGGCGTATTGAAAAAAGACCTAGGACTACAATGGAACGAATAATGGGTCGATGTCATGAGGAGTTTGAAGGCATATCTGTCATTGCCACCCCTACTAGTCAAAGCCAACCTAGTAGAACTGATGTTGGTGTATTTGGCTGTATCGAAAGTCGCGGTTAGCGCCATCCTAGTGTGCAAAAATAGAGGTACTCAATCTCCTATTTATTTCATTAGCAAAAATTTAGTGGATGCCGAAACTCGGTACCCACACCTTGAGAGGCTGGCATTGGCACTCATAGTAGATTCACGAAAGCTACGACCCTATTTCCAAGCAACCCCATAAGGGTAGTAACGACCTTCCCTTTAAGGAGTGTCTTACACAAACCCGAATTCTCAGGCCGTCTCGCCAGATGGTCCATTGAGCTCAGCGAGCATGATATCACATACCTTCTAAGGACCGCCATCAAGTCGCAAGTCCTAGCCCACTTTATTGTCGACTTCAGTGTAGAAGTCCCGCCAAAGGGGAACTCGTGGCACAATGCGCATCCTCCATAGACAACCTATGGGTCCTTTATACGGATGGCGCTGCCAATGCATCGATATCAGGATTGGGACTTGTTCTTGAGGTCACGGGCAAAACAATTCGCCAGTCCATACGATGCCCGGAAATGAGTAACAATGAGGCCCAGTATGAGGCCGTTATTGCAGGCATGAAACTGGCCACTAAATATGGGGCTCGCGGAATCCTCCTCCATTACGACTCCCAATTTTTGGTAAACTAGGTTACTGGGATTCATCAAATCAAAATACAAAGGCTACAAAAGTACCAGACAGAAATCCGCAAGCTGATGGCTACATTTGTCAAATGTTGTTTCGAACAAATCCCCAGAGAACGGAACATCGAAGTGGACAGCCTGGCAAAGTTGGCTGCAACCACCAACAACATTAACAAAGAAAGTGTGGTCACTCTCCTCCACTCGGTAGTTGATCACACCGACGTACTTTCTTTAAAACTAACTTGGGACTAGCGTAACCAGTTCATATCTTATCTGCAGGACAGGATATTACCCCCAATAAAAAAGAGGCAAAGAAACTTTGCGTACAGGCCGTCCGATACTGCATGATCAACAAGGACCTTTACAAAAGGACATTTGGTGTCCCCTGGCTAAATTCCTAGGGCCATACCAAACAAGGCCAGTACACGAAAAAGTGCACGAAGGCCATTGTGGTGCCCAACTAGCAACCGCGCCCTTGTGCCATCATATTTGCTGGCTACTACTGTCCCACCATAAAAAATGAGGCAGCTGAATATGTCCTCCAATGCAAACAATGCCAAAAGTACGACCCAATGATACACCAACCAAGAGAACCCCTCCATTTAGTCATTTCCCCCTAGCCATTCATCAAATGGGGAATGGATATAGTCGGCCCACTACCTGCAGGACTAGGAAAGGTACGATTTTTACTTGTTTTAACTAACTATTTTTCTAAGTGGGTGGAAGTAGGTGCGTACGCACAAATACGCGAACAAGAAGTCATCTCCTTCATAGGAAAAACATCATTTGTCGCTTCGGCATCGCCAAAGAAATCCATTGCGACAACTGGCGACAATTCATCGGTCAAAAAACAACCGAGTTCTTCTGGAAATTGCACATCAATAGAATACTATCCATGCCATACCACCCCGCTGCCAACGGCCAAGCGGAGTCCTCTAACAAAACAATTCTAAACATACTGAAAAAAAAAAGAAGCTTGAAGACGCCAAGGGGCTATGGCCCGAACTAATACCTGAAGTCTTGTGGGCATACAGAACTACACCTAAGTCCAGCACTAGGGAAACCCCATACTCACTAGTTTATGGAACCGACGCGGTCATACATGTCAAAGTAGGCAATCCACCATAAGGTATTCGCACACCAGCAGAACAGAAAACGACACCAGCAGACTTCAAGATCTTGATGAAGCCGAAGAAAGAAGGGAAATGGCCCACATCAGGATGGTAGACCAAAATTAGCAAGTCGAAAGATATTACGACAAAAGGGAAAAAATGAGTCCACTAACAGTAGGAGACTATGTCCTCAAAGCCAATACGTTGGCTTCTAAAGACCCAAGTGAAGGAAAATTGGGCACAAACTGGGAAGGACCGTACAAGACCACAGCGACAGCCGAAAAAGGAGCATTCCATCTAGATACAATGAAAGGAACAAACACTCCGGAACAACTGGAATGTCGCTCACCACAAACATTTCCACTTCTAAAAGGCCTCCCCTAAGTCGTACTCTTTTTTCCTTACCTGTGTTTTGTCCCAATACAGTTTTCTCGGGAAGGTTTTTAACGAGGCGGAAAAGGGAACACCTGGAGATGTTTGCAGTACAAGTGTATCATATCAGCCTCTTTGTGTACTATCCAAGCCCAACATGATACAAGGACTGGATTAGTGCCATCTCCAATGTATGAAAAGGCTACAGCCATCTCCAAATGTATGACAAGGCTACGGCCACCTCCAAATGTATGAAAAGGCTACGGCCTCCTCCAAATGTATGAAAAGGTTACAGCCATCTCCAAATATATGAAAAGGCTACGACCACCTCCAAATGTATTAAAAGGCTACGGCCATCTCAAAATGTATGAAAATTCTACGGCTATCTCCAATGCACAAAAAGGCTAAGGCTATCGAATTTTACATGGCTAAGGCCATCATTTTTACGGGGCTAAGGCCATTGAATTTTACATGGATAAGGCCATAATTTCTACATGGCTAAGGCCATTGAATTTTACATGGCTAAGGCCATCGTTTTTACACGGCTAGGGCCGTCGAGTTTTACATGGCTAAGGCCGTCATTTTTACATGGCTAAGGCCGTCGAATTTTACATGGCTAAGGCCATCATTTTTATGCGGATAAGGCCGTCGAGTTTTACATGACTAAGTCCATCATTTTTACATGTCTAAGGCCGTCAAATTTTACATGGCTAAGTCCATCGTCTTTATGCGGCTAAGGCCGTCGAAGTTTACATGACTAAGGCAAACGTTCTTACATGGCCAAGTCCGAAAAACCCCTTACATAGCTAAGGCCGTAAATTATTACACGACTAAGGTTGTAAAATCTTACATGGTTAAGGCCGCCGTTGAACACGGATTAAGTCCGTAAGATCTTACATAGCTAAAATCCATCATTTTATACGGCTAAGTCCACCCTTTTCACGTACCTAAGGTTGTCAAAATTTATGTAGCCGAAGCCATAATTTCTTCTCGACAAAGGCCGCCAAATCCTTTGCGCTCAGAGTGGTCGCCACCGAATTACCCACCTAGCTTCAACTATGGCAAAAAAAACAACAAGGCTCCAGAAAACATAAAAAGATTAACTATGTCAAAAGTCATGTCTTTATCTTCAAAAGGGGCCAACACCCATGATACAAAAATCGGTATATACAAACATATTTGTTTACAAAAATCCTGAAGGCCTCCGCCACTGTGATCATCCTGCCCCACCTGATCTTCATGTGGTCCATCTTTATTCCAGGAGTGTATGCCTTGGAAATCCAAGAGCTGGACTCCAAACGGTTATTATCTGCAGAGTTTCCCCCCTCCTAGGCCTGTGATTCATACTATAGCCGGCCGCTTCACGGGAAACTCCAACCAACTGCCGTTGACTCTCAACCTCCGCCTCAGATGCTCGCCCGACCACAAGAAATTCTTCAAGTACGACTAGTCAGGCCTCTGCATACACCCACATCTCGTGTGACTCACGAGACGTATCAGGCCGTGCAATATCCCTCTTTAGGTCCTCAACCTCGGCCTTCTTGGCATCAAGTTCCGCTGTTAAGGCCGCAACCCTAGTGCTCAATTTTGCTGCCTTGTCTGCCACTACGCGACCGAGAAGCAATTTGTCATCCTTAGATTGAATAAGGATCTCCATCTCCGCATCCCAAGCAACAACGACTATGAGTTTCTCATCAACTTTCTCCAGCTCAGCCACCCTCTTCTTCAACCGTGCCTTAGACTGCATGAGGCCCTCACGGAACAATATAAAGTTATGGTCATGTTTATGCATATCGGCCAAGGTTCGGTGCGACTCACGCATCCTGTTATACTTCTGCACCAACTTATGTACTTGGCCACTTTCTTCTTTAAACGTACACCCCTCTCCGCCTTCAAGATTAGATTGTTTAAAAAGCCTAAAAGTTTAAGCAAGGAAAATCACCCTCCACAAATACAAAAAAAAAATCAATGAAGTCAAAAGACATACCTGCAAGGCCGTACTCGCCACTCTTCGGACAAAGTCTTTGTCACTAGTCTCCGCCAGGGCTGCGCTCTTGGCACCCGCACATAAAAGTGTCATACTGGCGGCCACCTCCTCGCAATTTTCCAACAAATTATAATGACTGGGAATCACTATGCGACGGGAAGCCTGGCCAGCTACCATCTCCACTTGGTCTAAGGACACGCCTTCTCCGCCCACGTCCTCGATGGCTATTTTTGAGCTCGCCACATCCACACTCACCCCTGTCTCTACGACCACCCGCGATCTTCCATCCCAAGCACGTGCCGGGAGGAGGTCAGTAACTACCTCCCTTATAAGAGAAGACCTCCCGGAGCGAATGGCTTCAGCCATGAACCTTCGCCTTGCCAGCATGAATCCGGCGTCTCTTCATTCTAGCGGCTCTTCTTCTTCAAGGCCCCTCTCCGTGGGATTCAAGTCAGGCTCAGATGGCATCACTTCGATAGTGGGCATCCTTTTGGGGGAAACCTCGGGGACGGTCCTAGGCACAGTCGTCGGTATCTCCTTGGGCATCATCTCAAGCATGGCCCACGCACTGCCTCTGACATTGCCTCGGGATCCGCCGCTTATGCGGCTTCTTCCCTTGAGGGGTAGAAGCACTGCCCCTAGACGTACCTACGAGGATCATATCCTCCTCATCAGAATTAGACGCCGCCATAGAAGAGCCGTCCACATTTTTTTCCTTCTTCTTCTTCGCCTTCTTCGAAGCGCCCCAGCCTACGAAAACATGTATGAGTTGAGCAAGAAAAATTAAGGGGGGTCTCCAAGCCAATACGGAAAGGAAAAACCAAGCAAGGTCATTACCTGTCGGGCCATAGATCTTGAGGAATTCAGGACATGTGTGGCATTCCTCCGCAAATGGGATTATTGCTCTCACCCACGACCTAATATCATCAATCCGTCGAGGAGTGCGAGATATCACTACATAAAGGCAAAAGAAAATCTACAATAGTTAAGCCGACGAAATAAGATTGCCATAAAAACTGCATACAAAAATGCTTACTCGATGTGTTCCATGCCTCCGGGAACCCTTCAGGGTTAGACGCCAGATGCTGAGTACGAACGTAGAAAAATTTCTTCCAAAATTTACGATTGGCCTTGTCGTTGGCTTGCACCACAAAACTCATCTTGCCCCAACATACCAACTGGAGCATGGTACCTCTCATGAAGCTCACGCTGAACATTTGCAAGAGGTGGTGAACAGAGACCTCTTTCCCAGCCTTAGCAAGCGTACGTGGTAAGAATCCTACACACCTTCAGCGCGTACGGGGTAAGTTGGGCCGGACACAGACCATATATCCAATCCGGAAAGCAATATCATAAAACGTGCAATATACTGGTCTGTGCACTTTGGGATAGTATGTCCTAGTTAGAGTCATCTCAACATAATCAGGAATATTGTACGACTTCCTGAGAGCAGCCAAATGAGGCAAGGAGAGAGTTTATATTTGTTGTTAAAATCCTTCCGTGGGACCATATATTGTGGAAGTATGTTGGACATTCATAGATGAACGAGGACCTCCTCGGCTTCTCCTTCCCCGTCGTCTAAGGACGATGAAACCCTTGAAGGGGCATCACCCTTGGTCTTTTCGCAATCGTGGCAACGCTTAACCATGATGAAAGTTATGAAAGAATGGCGCTTCACGGGCATAGGGTTCGAATTTCGGGACCAAAAATTTTAAGTAGATCGACGAGTATCAGAAAAAAATGAGGATAAGATTGAGAAATTACTCTGTGAAAAGGTTCGAAAGTTGAATTGGGTTCGACCTCCCCTCTACTTATAAGGAAAGGCACGCGAAAATCAAAAAGGCATGATTCGATGACCGGCACGGAAAACCAAAATGGCACATCATGTCCTGAACCGGTTCGGAAGTAAAAGTAATGATCACGCACGTGATCGATGATGTCATCCTAAAAAGGAGCCCTAAAAGGAGGTTATATAGACTAAACTGAAAAGCAGAAAGAATAGTCTTTTGTAGGTTAGATAAATGATGAATTAGGTAGGGACTACGTCCTTAATTAAATGCTAGTCTTAGGTTTCCTAAAAGGGAAAAAAGTATTTGTTGCATGAAATGTAAATACATGGTTGTGTAGGTGTCATTTGTTATTATCCTTGAGCCACTTTTGGTTATTTGCCTCATCCAGGCTCCAGCTATATATATTACCTTATCAGACAGTAAAGTACAAGAGGGTAACAGCTTGCATGTGGATGAAATGACACAAAAAAAATTCTTTATCTATTTTTAAACAAAATCAGAAAAGATAATTATATAGTTCACATGTTATTACATATTTGTTGTTATTTAGTATTTTTATATAAGACATTATTAAAACGTTTTATATATCACTTCAGAGTAATGGCAAAAGCAGACATTTACTTTCCTTTTTCTTCCATTATTTTTAAAGCCACAGAGTAAGAAACAAAATTGGGCTCCATGCTTGTTTTATGTCCATTAAATTCCATAGTAAAAACCAAAACCTTATTTACTCTTACTGTCCTGTTTCTTGAACTTGGCCATTGCTGAAGCCGTTAGGTTATGCAAACTGGCTGATCGAGGTAAGGCTGCTCTTTTGCACTTCATCTGGAATAATTTTTTTATTTCTGTTTTACCTAGTATTTTGGTACCCATATTTCTTTTTTTTCTTAAAGCCAATCTCGTTCTCTCAAAAGTACAGACATAAATACTGCTATGATCAAAAGGCGGAGATAAACCATATCAATGAAGGTGTCATTGCTATATAGTACAAGGCAAACATCGATGGTGCTTTTGACAAAAATATCGTGGAAGGAGGCATTGTTGCTGTCATTCGTGATACAAAAGGAAGGTGGTGTATGGGTATATCAATGAAAGTTAATTCAACCTCACCTATGCAAACAGAACTTATTGCTCTAAGCCACAGCTTACAACTAATCAGGAAACAACTCTTTCCAATTGAAGTGGAAATTGATGCGATGGAGATATTAAAAATATTCCACAATAACACAAGTACTAATAACAAATTAGGCCATGAATGCAGCTTATTGGTGGAGAAGGCAACCAAGCAGGGGATAATATCATTCAAGCATAGCTTCAGGCAAGGGAATGGAGTGGCACACGTTTTGGCAAATGCAGCACAAAGAAATAACTCTTTCGATAAGCTATACAGTTTTGGTACACCTCCTGATTTTGTTAGGGCTGTCTATGAGAATGATATGGAGGACTATGTTAATGTTAGAACTAGTTGTATTAAATAATGTGAAGATCTAGCTAAACTAGGAAATATGAGTGCCATATGTAGCCTAATGATATATTCTAATGATGCATGTATGACAAACATCCATAGGGGAAACCATCTCTCTCTACTTAACTTAATATGTATACATATATAAAATATGCTTTCTGTTTCAAAAATAAAAAGGTGCTACTTCACAATGCTTTAAAAAAAATTCTTGAAATATATTTAATCGGAGAGCCATATTTGCACAAAACCATCCGAACCCTATAAAAAAGGAGTGCATTTATTATTGGTTGATGAAGTTGCTGGACTGAAGTAAATTATTTTAATTCTTAAGAAGCAAAACTGGAACTAATAGTACATACTTGAAATACCATCAAATATGCATATGATGTTTAAATAGCAAGAGTAATAGAGATGTAGCAGAAGAAAAAAATTCAATATCACATTTTAAGGTACATACAAAAGTTTGAAAATATAGTTTCATGATTCCTGGTAGCTTGCAGTATCAGCAAATTCCTCCAGTGCATTAAAGTCAAAAGACATACCTGCAAGGCCGCACCCGCCACTCTTCGGGCCACGTATTTGTAACTAGTCTCTGCCAGGGCCGCACTTTCGGCACCCGCACATAAAAGTGTCATATTGGTGGCCGCCTCCTCGCATTTTTCCAACAAATTATAATGTCTGGGAATCACTATGCGACGGGAAGCCTGGCCAGCCACCATCTCCACTTGGTCTAAGGACCCGCCTTCTCCGCCCGTGTCCTCGATGGCGATTTTCGGGCTCGCCACATACACACATTCACCCCCTCTCTCTGCGGCTACCCACGATCCTCCATCCCAAGCACATGCCAGGAGGAGGTCAGTAACTGCCTCCCTTCTACGATCAGACCTCCCCAAGCGAATGGCTTCAGCCATGAAGACCGGCCTGGAATCACGGCGGGGTGGCTTAACCTTCTCTATCTGTGTAAACACCGCCTTGCCAGCACGAATCTGGTGTCTCTTCATTTCCTACGACTCTCCTTCTTCAAGGCCCCTCTCCGTGGGACGCAAGCCGGGATCACATGGCGTCACTTCGATAGTGGGCGTCCTTATGGGGGCAACCTCGGGGATGGTGTTAGCCATAGCCGCCGGTACCTCCTATGGCGTCATCTCAAGCGTGGCCCCAAGCACCGCCTCAGACATTGCCTAAGGAGCCGCCGCTGATCTGGCTTCTTGCCTTGAGGGGGGAGAAGCACTGCCCCTAGACGTACCTACGAGGAGCATATCCTCCTCGTCAGAATCAGACGCTGCCCTAGAAGGGCCGGCCATAGTTTTCTTCTTCTTCTTCTTCTTCTGCGCCTTCTTCGAAGCACCCCGACCTACCAAAATATGTATGAGTTACGCAAGGAAAATTAAGGGGTGTCTCCAAGACAGAACGGAAAGGAAAAACCTAGCAAGGCTGTTACCTGTTGGGACATAGAGCGTGAGGAATTCTAGCCAGGTGTGGCATTACTCCGCAAACGGTATTTAAGCTCTCACCCATGACCTAATGTCATCAATCTGTCGAGGAGTGCAAGCTGTCACTACATAAAGGTAAAAGGAAATCTAAGATGGTTAAGCCAAAAAAATAAGATTGCCATAAAAACTACATACAAAAATGCTTACATGTTGTGCTCCATGCCTCGGGGAACCCTTCAGGGTTAGACGCCAGATGCTCAGTACGAACATAGAAAAATTTCTTCCAAAATTTACGACTGGCCTTGTCGTCGGCTTGCACCGCAAAACTCTTCATGCCCTGACGTACCAACTTGAGCATGGTACCTCTCATGAAGCTCACGCTAAACATTTACAAAAGGTGGTGAGCGGAGACCTCTTTCCTAGCCTTAGCAGTATAAGTGGTAAGAATCCTACACACCTTCAGCGCGTACGGGGTACGATGGGCCGGACACGCCCCATACCAACGGCGAAGCTCCTCCGCCAGAGGATTAAGCGGGAAGCTATATCCAATCCAAAAAGCATACTCATAAAACGTGCAATATCCTGGCATGTGCACATTGGCATAGTCCGTCCCAGTGGGAGCCATCTCAACATAACCAATAATAATGTACGACTTCCTGAGAGCAGCCAAATGAGACGACGTCAGCTCGCTAAACTCCCTAAGGAGGGAGTTTATATTTGTTGTTAAAATCCTTCCGTGTTACCATGTCTTGCGGAAGTACGTTGGATGTTGATAGAGGAACGAGGATCTCCTCGACTTCTCCTTCTGTATCGTCTAAGGACAATGAAACCCTAGAAGAGGCATCACCTTGGACTTTTCGCTATCGTGGCGACGCTTAACCATGATGAAAGTTATGAGTGAACGACGTTTCAGGGGCACGAGGTTTGATTCCCGAGAATGAAAATTTTAAGAAGATCAACGAGTACCAGAAAACTATGAGGATAAGATTGAGCAAATACTCTCTGAATACGTTCGAAAGTTTAATTGAATTCAACCTCCCCTCTACATATAAGGAAAAGCACACGGAAATCGAAAAGGCATAATTAGAAAATCGGCGTGGGAAACAAATACGTCATGTCATGTCCTGAACTGCCTCAGGAGCAAAAGTAATGATCACACACGTGATCGATGATGTCATCTTAAAAAGGAGCCCTAAAAGGAGGTTATATGTCAACGGCATAACAACTTCACATATGATCACGCCCTTTTTCACAGTATCCAAGCGTACGGCTAAATTTCTAGAAAGGTCGAGCACGTATGTCCGTTCGTTGAAGACGTTTCTCGGCTACGTCCCCAATAAATTGAGGGACTATCTGTATTGGAAAAATTTGGTTCCCTATTTTCTTATGCTATCTACGCACGTCCTTGATATAGAGACCGGCCCAACTGAGGTCGACTTGAGTAAGGTCGACCACAGTACGTAGTGGAAAAAGAATGTTATATCTTTAATATTTCTGCTCCAGAAACCGAAAGGTTGAAAATGAACCAGACATTGGATAAATTTTATCCTACGTAATCCAAAGTATTCCTTCTACTATAGCTAACTTCTCCTAGCTTTGGCACAGCTACCTCTAATTATGCAACCTAAAATCATTAAGGGAGAGATGCGTTTGGCTGAAAATGTTTTCATACTTATGCTTCCTTTTTACGAATTCGTATGGTAAACTGAACATGAATAAATACAAGTGTCTGATAATAAACTCTACAAATATATTTTCATCAAGATAGAGTCGAGAGAGAAACATAGTATTGGTATTATACACTTCAATTAAAATTAAGTATAGATTAGAAAAAAGGAGGTAATTGAATTATGTACTAGAATAAAATATGCATTAATGTAAATTTGGAACACGAAATTATAAATTCCAAAACCGAAAGACACTTGAAAGTACAAGCACTCTTTTTTTCTCTAACATGAAAAGAAGATTCCGCAGTAGAAATTTTAAAATTTCTTGCCATTGTTGTAATCGAACTGGTCAAGTAATTGTTTAACAATGGCGAGCACGTACACACACACACATATATATATATATGAACCGTTTGACTAAACTCATACTTGCGAATTAATTGAAAGTTGCAATCCAAAAGAAAATCAGTAGACTTCTATCGATGAGAGAACCGGAACAACTAGTAAAAATAGGGGGTTAATTTTTAATGTTTTTTACAACCATACTATATGATTTAATCTGAATATTCTTATGGTCAAAGTTCAATATGGTAGGCAACCAAAATATAAAAGGGAAAATTTATGCTTTAATCACTTTTAATGGAGAAAGAAAATAATTCACTATAGCAAACATTTTCTATAACAACATTTACTATAAGTAATGGTACTATTTTAGGTGAGTGGTTATGCCATAAATCTTTGCAGAATTAGTTGATATGTCAGATTAGGGGTATATATTAGTCATGAGCATAAAAACCTTTATTAACATTCTTTCTTTAGTAAATCAACTCAACTAGACAACACAAAGAAGTGATTTTAACTTCTATGGATATTGATAACGTAACGATTTAAGTTGTATATTGACAGTTAAATTTTTTATTTCATACCATTAATTCTGACTCGTCCGTACACTGAGACCACCAACCTCTGTACTTTTCTTTGATTATTTCAAGGAATGTCTCGTAATATATAAAGGGGACCTTCCCTTTGTAAAGGCTCACGTGTATTTTGCTACTTATAATATACAACTCTCTCTCACACTCTATCTCTTGTGGAAAAATGGTTACTTGTTCTATTGTTCTTACATCTCGAGACATCTACACTATTATCACAAATCTTAGCTACATGTTATTCTTTAGTTCATATTACGCTTGATTCTGATTAACCCTTGTTATTTTCGATTATTTTTTAGCTTAATGAGTATTCACATAACTTTTTAGCCTAACAAGTTAATTACTTAGAACATTTACAAACCAAGATTTAAAAAAAAAAGGTTGAATAGAAACTAGCGTATATCAAGACTAAACTGAAAAAGCAGAAAGAACAGTCTTTTATAGGTTAGATAAATGCTGAATTAGGTAGGGACTACGTCCTTAATTAAATGCTAGTCTTAGGTTTCCTAAAAGGGGAAAAAGCATTTGTTGCATGAAATGTAAATGCATGGTTGTGTAGGTGTCATTTTTTATAATCCTTGAGCCACTTTTGGTTATTTGCCTCTTCCTGGCTCCTGCTATATTACCTTAGCAGACAGTAAAGTACAAGAGGGTAACAGCTTGAATGTGGATGAAATGACAAAAGAATTATTTATTTATTTTTAAACAAAATCGAAAAAGATAAGTATATAGTTCATATGTTATTACATCTTTGTTGTTATTTAGTATTTTTATATAACACATTATTAAAATTTTTAACATAATACTTAAGAGTAATGGCAAAAGCAGACATTTGCTTTCCTTTTCTTCTTTTTTAAAAATACAGAGTAAGAAACAAAATTGGGCTCCATGCTAGTTTCATTCAAGCATAGCATCGGGCAAGGGAATGGAGTGGCACCCATTATGGCAAATACAGCACTAAGGAATAACTCTTTTGATAAGCTATATATTTTTGCTACACCTCCTGATTTTGTTAGGGCCGTCCATGAGAAGAATATGGAGGACTATGTTTATGTATGAACTAGTAGTGTTAAACAATGTGAAGATCTAGCTGCACTAGAAAATATGAGTGTCATATGTAGCCTAATGATAGATTCTAATGATGCATGTATGTCAAACATCCATAGGGGGAAACCATCCCTCTCTATTTAACTTAATATGTGTGTGTGTATATATATATATATATATATATATATATATATATAATATGCTTTCTGTTTCAAAAATAAAAAGGTGCTACTTCACAATGCCTTAAAAGAAAATCTTAAAATATATTTAATCAGAGAGCCATATTTACACAAAACCATCTGAACCCTAAAAAAAAGGAGTGCATTTATTGTTGGTTGATGAAGTTGTTGGATAGAAGTAAATTATTTTAATTTTTGAGACGCAAAACTGGAACTAATAGTACAGACTTGAAATACCATCAAATATGCATATGAAGTTTAAATAGCAAGAGTAATAGAGACGTAGCATGTGAAAAAAATTTAATATCACATCTTAAGGTACATACAAAAGTTTGAAAATACAGTTTCACGATTCCTGGTAGCCTGCAGTATCAGCAAATTCCTCCAGTGCATTAAAGTCAAAAGACATACCTGCAAGGCCGCATCCCCCACTCTTCGGGCCAAGTATTTGTCACTGGTCTCCGCCAGGGCCGCACTTTCGGCACCCGCACATAAAAGTGTCGTATTGGTGGCCGCCTCCTCGCATTTTTCCAACAAATTATAATGACTGGGAATCACTATGCGACGGGAAGCCTGGCCAGCCACCATCTCCACTTGGTCTAAGGACCCGCCTTCTCCGCACGCATCCTCGATGGCGATTTTTGGGCTCGCCACATACACACATTCACCCCTCTCTCTGCGGCTACCCGCGATCCTCCATCCCAAGCACATGCAAGGAGGAGGTCAGTAACTGCCTCCCTTCTAAGATCATACCTCCCCAAGCGAATGGCTTCAGCCATGAAGACCGGCCTGGACTCACGGCGGGGTGGCTTAACCTTCTCTATCTGTGTAACCACCACCTTGCCAGCACGAATCTGGTGTCTCTTCATTTCCTACGACTCTCCTTCTTCAAGGCCCCTCTCCGTGGGACGCAAGCCGGGATCAAATGGCGTCACTTCGATAGTGGGCGTCCTTATGGGGGCAACCTCGGGGACGGTGTTAGCCATAGCCGCCGGTACCTCCTAGGGCGTCATCTCAAGCGTGGCCCCAAGCACCGCCTCAGACATTGCCTAAGGAGCCGCCGCTGATCTGGCTTCTTGCCTTGAGGGGGGAGAAGCACTGCCCCTAGACGTACCTACGAGGAGCATATCCTCCTCATCAGAATCAGACGCTACCCTAGAAAGGCCGGCCGTAGTTTTCTTCTTCTTCTTCTTCTGCGCCTTCTTCGAAGCACCCCGACCTACCAAAATATGTATGAGTTACGCAAGGAAAATTAAGGGGTGTCTCCAAGACAGAACGGAAAGGAAAAACCTAGCAAGGCTGTTACCTGTTGGGACATAGAGCGTGAGGATTCTAGCCAGGTGCGGCATTACTTCGCAAACGGTATTTAAGCTCTCACCCATGACCTAATGTCATCAATCTGTCGAGGAGTGCAAGCTGTCACTACATAAAGGTAAAAGGAAATCTAAGATGGTTAAGCCAAAAAAATAAGATTGCCATAAAAACTACATACAAAAATGCTTACATGTTGTGTTCCATGCCTCGGGGAACCCTTCAGGGTTAGACGCCAGATGCTCAGTACGAACATAGAAACATTTCTTCCAAAATTTACGATTGGCCTTGTCGTCGGCTTGCACCGCAAAACTCTTCATGCCCCGACGTACCAACTTGAGCATGGTACCTCTCATGAAGCTCACGCTGAACATTTACAAGAGGTGGTGAGCGGAGACCTCTTTCCCAGCCTTAGTAGCGTAGGTAGTAAGAATCCTACATACCTTCAGCGCGTACGGGGTAAGATGGGCTGGACACGCCCCATACCAACGGCGAAGCTCCTCCGCCAGAGGATTAAGCGGGAAGCTATATCCAATCCAAAAAGCATACTCATAAAACGTGCAATATCCTGGCATGTGCACATTGGCATAGTCCGTCCCAGTGGGAGCCATCTCAACATAACCAATAATAATGTACGACTTCCTGAGAGCAGCCAAATGAGACGACGTCAGCTCGCTAAACTCCCTACGGAGGGAGTTTATATTTGTTGTTAAAATCCTTCCGTGTTACCATGTGTTGCGGAAGTACGTTGGATGTTGATAGAGGAACGAGGATCTCCTCGACTTCTCCTTCTGTATCGTCTAAGGACAATGAAACCCTAGAAGAGGCATCACCTTGGACTTTTCGCTATCGTGGCGACGCTTAACCATGATGAAAGTTACGAGTGAACGACGTTTCAGGGGCACGAGGTTTGATTCCCGAGAATGAAAATTTTAAGAAGATCAACGAGTACCAGAAAACTATGAGGATAAGATTGAGCAAATACTCTCTGAATACGTTCGAAAGTTTAATTGAGTTCAACCTCCCCTCTACTTATAAGGAAAAGCACACGGAAATCGAAAAGGCATAATTCGAAAACCGGCGTGGGAAACAAATACGTCATGTCATGTCCTGAACTGCCTCAGGAGCAAAAGTAATGATCACACACGTGATCGATGATGTCATCTTAAAAAGGATCCCTAAAAGGAGGTTATATGTCAACGGCATAATACCTTCGCATATGATCACGCCCTTTTTCACAGTATCCACGCGTACGGCCAAATTTCTAGAAAGGTCGAGCACGTATGTCCGTTCGTTGAAGACGTTTCTCGGCTACGTCCCCAACAAACTGAGGGACTATCTGTATTGGGAAAATTTGGTTCCCTATTGTCTCATGCTATCTACGCACGTCCTTTATATAGAGACCGGCCCAACTGAGGCCGACTTGAGTAAGGTCGACCACAGTACGTAGTGGAAAAAGAATGTTATATCTTGATTATTTCTGCTCCAGAAACCAAAAGGTTGAAAGTGTACCAGACATTGGATAAATTTTATCCTACGTAATCCAAAGTATTCCTTCTATTATTGCTAACTTCTCCTAGCTTTGGCACAGCTACCTCTAATTATGCAGCCTAAAGTCATTAAGGGAGAGATGCGTTTGGCTGAAAATGTTTTCACACTTATGCTTCCTTTTTACGAATTCGTATGGTAAATTGAACATGAATAAATACAAGTGTCTAATAATAAACTCTACAAATATATTTTCATCAAGATAGAGTCGAGAGAGAAACATAGTATTGTTATTATACACTTCAATTAAAATTAAGTATAGATTAAAAAAAGGAGGTGATTGAATTATGTACTAGAATAAAATATGCATTAATGTAAATTTGGAACACGAAATTATAAATTCCAAAACCGAAAGACACTTGAAAATACAAGCGCTCTTTTTTTCTCTAACATGAAAAGAAGATTCCGCATTAGAAATTTTAGAATTTCTTGCCATTGTTGTAATCGAACTGGGCAAGTAATTGTTTAACAATGGCGTGCGCGCGCGCACACACACACACACACACACACACACACACACACATATATATAGATATATATATATATATATATATATATATATATATATATATATATATATATATATATGAACTGTTTGACTAAACTCATACTTGCGAATTAATTGAAAATTGCAACCCAAAAGAAAATCAGTAAACTTCTATCGATGAGAGAACTAGAAAGACTAGTAAAAATAGGGGGTTAATTTTTTTTCTTTACAACCATACTATATGATTTAATCTGAAATATTCTTATGGTCAAAGTTCAATATGGTAGGCAATCAAAATATAAAAGGGAAAATTTATGCTTTAATCACTTTTAATGGAGAAAGAAAATAATTCACTATAGCAAACATTTTCTATAACAACACTTACTATAAGTAATGGTACTATTTTAGGTGAGTGGTTATGCCATAAATCTTTGCAGAATTAGTTGATATGTCAGATTAGGGGTATATATCAGTCATGAGCATAAAAACATTTATTAATAATCTTTCTTTAGTAAATCAACTCAAACTAGACAACACAAAGAAGAGATTTTAACTTCTATGGATATTGATAACGTAACGATTTAAGTTGTGTATTGACAGTTAAAAATTTATTTCATACCATTAATTCTGACTCGTCCGTACACTGAGACCACCAACCTGTACTTTTCTTTTATTATTTCGAGAAATATCTCGTAACATATAAAGGGGACCTTCTCTTTGTAAAGGCTCACATGTATTTTGCTACTTATAATATATAATTCTCTCTCACACTCTATCTCTTGTGGAAAGATGATTACTCGTTCTATTATTCTTACATCTCAAGATATCTACACTATTATCACAAATTTTAACTACATATTATTCTTTAGTTCATATTACGCTTGATTCTGATTAAGCCTTGTTATTTTCGATTATTTTTTAACTTAATAAGTATTCACATAACTTTTTATTCTAACAAGTTAATTACTTACCACATTTACAAACCAAGATTTAAAAAAAAGGTTGAATAGAAACTAGGAATGCAGAGCACACGCGTCACGAAACGACTGCTAATGAAAGTGAGAGCTCAAACCCCTTTTCTCCTCTCCACAACTCGGTCTCCTATTTTCCTTTTACCTTTTTTCTTTTAAATTTTTATTTTCCTTTTATTTTTTCGCCTTCAGAAACTCCGAAAAATCAACAAAACTTTCAAATCCAAAAACCTCCAAAACCCTAATCAAGTAAACCCGCAGATTTTGATATTTCCACACTTCAATGCAATCCCATTTTCAAATCTATCAATTTTCGCCAACTTAATTTCACCATTTTAGAGTCGTTAAGCAGCTTAATTAACTACACACACAAATTTGGGAGTAATAATGGCTGGTTCTGGAAGCTTCGCGGTGTCGCGGAGTCATGGCGGTGACCGGTTCTACAATCCTCCTGCTATGCGCCGGAACCAGCAGATGTTACAACATCAACAGCAGCAGCAGTTACAGAAACAGCAACAGCAACAGCAGCAGCAGTTGCAGAGAGCAGCTAATAAAGCTGAGGCGCCTGCTGCTGAGGCGGCTGGGAACCGGACGGACTCGGACGATTCGACTACGACATTGTCTAAGAAGCCCTCCGTTTGCTCCGCTGCTTCGCCGCCACGGCCGCCGCCAGTAAATGTTACTAATTTGGATAGTTTGATTGAGTCTGTTACTCCCTTCGTGCCCGCCCTGCATTTTTCTGAGGTATAAGAGGTGTTTCAGTCATTTCTGAGGCGCCTGCTGCTGAGGCGGCTGTATCCCTATTTTGGTGTAAGTTGACTGCTATGCTCTGCATCCCTAGTTTCTATTCAACTGTTTTTTTTATATCTTGGTTTGTAAATGTGCTAAGTAATTAACTTGTTAGGCTAAAAAGTTATGTGAATACTTATTAAGCTAAAAGATAATCGAAAATAACAAGGGTTAATCAGAATCAAGCGTAATATGAACTAAAGAATAACATGTAGCTAAGATTTGTGATAATAGTGTAGATATCTTGAGATGTAAGAACAATAGAACAAGTAATCATCTTTCCACAAGAGATAGAGTGTGAGAGAGAGTTGTATATTATAAGTAGCAAAATACACGTGGGCCTTTACAAAGGGAAGGTCCCCTTTATATATTACGAGACATTTCTCAAAATAATCAAAGAAAAGTACAGAGGTTGGTGATCTCAGTGTACGGACGAGTCAGAATTAATGGTATGAAATAAATTTTTTAACTGTCAATACACAACTTAAATCGTTACGTTATCAATATCCATAGAAGTTAAAATCTCTTCTTTGTGTTGTCTAGTTTGAGTTGATTTACTAAAGAAAGAATGTTAATAAATGTTTTTATGCTCATGACTGATATATACCCCTAATCTGACATATCAACTAATTCTGCGAAGATTTATGGCATAACCACTCACCTAAAATAGTACCATTACTTATAGTAAATGTTGTTATAGAAAATGTTTGCTATAGTGAATTATTTTCTTTCTCCATTAAAAGTGATTAAAGCATAAATTTTCCCTTTTATATTTTGATTGCCTGCCATATTGAACTTTGACCATAAGAATATTCAGATTAAATCATATAGTATGGTTGTGAAAAAAAATAAAAATTAACCCCCTATTTTTACTAGTTGTTCCGGTTCTCTCATCGATAGAAGTCTACTGATTTTCTTTTGGGTTGCAATTTTCAATTAAATCGCAAGTATGAGTTTAGTCAAACAGTTCATATATATATATATATATATATATATATATATATATATATATATATATATATATATATATATATGTGCGCGCGCGCCATTGTTAAACAATTACTTGCCCAGTTCGATTATAACAATGGCAAGAAATTCTAAAATTTCTACTGCGGAATCTTCTTTTCATGTTAGAGAAAAAAAGAGCGCTTGTATTTTCAAGTGTCTTTCGGTTTTGGAATTTATAATTTCGTGTTCCAAATTTACATTAATGCATATTTTATTCTAGTACATAATTCAATCACCTCCTTTTTTTTAATCTAAACTTAATTTTAATTGAAGTGTATAATAACAATACTATGTTTCTCTCTCGACTCTATCTTGATGAAAATATATTTGTAGAGTTTATTATCAATTCATGTTCAATTTACCATACGAATTCGTAAAAAGGAAGCGTAAGTATGAAAACATTTTCAGCCAAACGCATCTCTCCCTTAATGATTTTAGGCTGCATAATTAGAGGTAGTTGTGCCAAAGCTAGGAGAAGTTAGCTATAGTAGAAGGAATACTTTGGATTACGCAGGATAAAATTTATCCAATATCTGGTACACTTTCAACCTTTCGGTTTCTGGAGCAGAAATATTCAAGATATAACATTCACTATGACTTTCCAAAAGAACATATGAGGTTCGCAGGCATGCATTTACTCATGCAACTACCTCTTTTCCTTTTATGGGCTACTTCTCTAAGATAATTACTACTATTAAAAATTGACTGAAACAAGAACAAACAACAATTTTATTATAAAATAGCATCCAGAACCATGAATCGGACACCAAAATGCATGAAAATCACAATGTGCTTCAAAAACTTCTTGAATTGCAACCAAGCGTCTAAATAATATCAAACGAATTTTAAATGATTTCAAATTTTGCAGACAAGTTCTAAATAGCAAAACGGATTTAATCCATGTCCCAAAACTAAAATCTGAACCCGATAGCCTTAAAGTTAAACCATGATCAAACTTAGGTAAATTTTAAACATTTAAATTGTCAACATTCGGCATAACAAGTCAAATCAATCTAGGGATCTTTGAATTAAATTGCGAAAATATTGTCGAAGTTCAAAATCACCGTACGAACCCAATTAAAACAGCATAACTCTGATCCAAGATTAAATAAGTAGAAGGTTAAACTTGGTCCACCCTTCCAACTTAAACCTTCAAAAATGAGAAACATTCATCCAAATCATTCCCGAACCACTCGAAATTCAAAACCAACGATACACACAAGTCATAATACACCATGTGAAGCTACTCGCGACCTCAAACCGCTGAACTAAGTGCAAATGCTTAAAACGACTAGTTGGTTCGTTACAGTCTCCTCTACTTAAACATACGTTTGTCCTCGAATGTTCCAGGAGTCGTTCCAAAGCTATCAAATCACCGCATAAGCTTGAACTTAAGGATACAATGTGTTGAAGTTTTGAACCGAAAAAAAACTGAACTTTGGGATACAACAATCTGAAATTTTGAATTGAAAAAAATTAAACTTAAGTACACAATGTTTAGGTTCGAGTCTTTTTTTTCCTTTATAAAATTGTTGTTTGTTCTTGTTTCAGTCAATTTTTAATAGTAGTAATTATCTTAGGGAAGTAGCCCATAAAAGGAAAAGAGGTAGTTGCATGAGTAAATGCATGCGTGCAAACCTCATATGTTCTTTTGGAAATTCATAGTGAATATCCTTCTGTCACTTTTGGACTTTTTTTTTTAAAGTATCACCGAACTGGAAAGAGGAAACAACCTCTCCATATTCAGGTGGCAATAGTTTCTACAAGTGAGACTACAAAACCATACTAGAGCCTGCCTATATCGAACCTGGACTCCCAGGTCGCTGTATTAACATGTTGACATCTCGACTGAACACGAACAGAAGGAAACTCTTCGCTCTCAACTTAGGAACCTTCCGCTCTAGAATAGCTACCGACTCATCTTCATAAGACAAGTTCTTTTCCAACTGGACAGTTTTGAAGTCTAACACGTTGGATAAATCGACAAGATACTTCTGAAGAATGGACACATGAAACACTAGATGCACGACTGATAAACTTGGCGGCAACACAAGTCTGTAAGTCACCTCTTCCACTCGATCAAGAATCTCAAACGGGCCAATGAATCTAGTGCTAAGCTTGCCCCTCTTCCCAAATCTCATCATGACCTTCATAGGCGACACCCGAAACAACACCCGCTCATGCCACATCACTAACCTTACCATCGATGTGAGTACGTGATTTTTGCCCTATATAAATTACTCTCATAAATTCAAACAAAATAAAATTTTCCCATTGTTTGAATTTTGTGGATTTTCGTAGTATTTTTGCTAATTATCTGCATTTGTCTGTTCATGTTTATTTTATTCAATTCATGAAAAATATAAAAGAAAAATATTGCATTTACATTTAGGATTTCATTTTACATTTTCAGATTAATTGGTAAATAGTTTGTTTCGTAAAAAATGAAAAAATAACAAAAAATAACTCATTTTACATTTTTTTTCGTTTTGAGTTTTGAATTTTGTAGTTTTTCTTTTAATTTGGTATTTAATTATTCGTGGTAATTATTATTAAGTAATGAGTCTAATTTAGTAGGGTAATTTGGTTTAAACAATTAATTTAGGTTTAAATTTCAATTTGAAAAGAAAAGATTTTGTAATTGAAAAAAAACAATTGAAAGGAAAGTCTTCTTGGGGCTTCAGGCCCAAGTATCTTACCCTAATACCCTGCTAAACCTATTAGAATCGACCCAAAACCCATTCCAAAAATTGGCCTGCCCCACAATTAAGCCAAACGACGGTGTTTCGCCCTATCTCATCTCAATTATTGGATCAACGAGATCCAACGGACCGAAACTCACCCCTCCCCCATATGAAATTGTCCGAACAAGACCACCACCCCCTCTGAACCCCCATTTCGTCTCTCTCAACTCTTCATCTCTCAGAGACAAAAGGAAACCCTAAGTTGCCACAAAAAACTCCATGCTCTTTCCGATGGCGGCGCCACCACCAAACTACCCCAAATCAACACCCCAAACTCCCCTTCCTCCCTTCATATATAATTCGTCGTTGTTTCCCTTCGAATCTTAAATCCAAGTTCGACCTTTAAAAGTTTAAAAAACATTTTTCATCGAACCTGGTAGCATGCATGCTCATAGGGTGTTGTTCTTTCGAGCTTTGAAGTTTGGATTCAAAAAAATTGATGTCGTTCAGTTGTTCTTGACAAATAACAAAGGATCAACATTAGTTTTGTTAGGTCATTTGTCTCAAGTAGGTTTCGAGTCCTGATTTGGTAATTTCCCCCCCCCCCCCCCCCCCGGTTTGTTCATTCCTTTACTATTTTATTTCTTTATTCTCCTTCGATTTTACATTGGTTTAGTTTTCTTCTACTAGCTTATTTGAAAGTAGACCAATCCTCCGGGTTTAAATTGTCTTCTGTTCGTTGTTTTTTTTCTTTTTCCTTTGTAAAGGCTTGTTCTATGTTTTCCTTAATTGTGCTATTAGCCTATTTAAAGTTCTGATATCATATCTCTTTTAGTCACCTAGTTAATTTAATTAAGGTTATTTTGATAACTTGGTTAATTTACTGCTTACTTGTGTGTAGTAATCAGTCGATTAGTGTAGGTTTTAATTCTCGAAATCATTCAAGTGTTTGCCCTTTGTTTGTTAACTGATATGATTACAGTTTATTTTGTTGTTTGGGCTTTTAAGTCATTGCATACCACACCCCAATGGGGTTAGGTTAGATCATTGGGTTAGAATTGAGCCCACAGTTGGTTTAACTATCGGGTCATTTTGAATCATTTGTGTTCCTAGAGTAAAAACCAAGGTTTAAAGGGTTAATTTAGGAACTCTAGGTGGGAGAATCTCAGTAAGTGATTGAGGAAGCTTCCTAGAATTTGGGGTGGTGAGCTAACTGAAAATCTGAATTTTACACCAAGGTTTTCTAATTAAAAATGAAAATTAGAAAATGTCCTAAAGGCAAAACTTAGTTCAACTCTACAGCCCTAATACCTTGCCTATAAAGGCATCGTTTCTTCACCAACAAGGGAAATTTTTGGAGATAAAAATACTAAAAATTTAAACAGCTAGAGTTTTTGGGAGGAAAAGTCTGAAATAGTATTGAGCGCAAGAAGAAACAACTTCAAAATTCTTGTGTTTTTAGTGAACAATTGGTCCAGTATTGAGTTAGTCTCTTCATTATGAAACCCAAAATGATTTTCTTAGCTTATTCTGGAATGGAAGCTAGTTTAAGGGATGTTGGGTCACTGTTCCATTGATGAAATTCTGAACTGCTTCCGTTGTTTGCTTCTTCTTTATTGAATTACTACAGCTGTTGTCAAATAACTTAAAGATCTTGTTTTGGTTTTTATCTGGCTGTATTCAGGTACACACTCCTGGGATCTATTGATTGTGAAGTTAAATTTGAAAAATAAAAAATAGAAGTTTAAAGCATGATACCAATCTTATTTGTGACTCACTTGTATCTTTTGTTTTGACGTTATGTTTCTTTTAGTAGCATGAAATGTTGTATTATCTAGTTGAGTCTTGTTTTAGACATTGAGTTTTGTTATTGTATTTAGTTTGGGACCATTATGAAACTTGGGAAACATTTTACTTGGTTGAATCGGTAGTTTTAGACTCTACATTCCATCGCTTAAATCTTGTAATGTGGACTGAATTGGACATTCTCTGTTATGTAGTTCATTTAAATTGTTGGCACATGTTTGTGGTGTTTGGATGTTGCAATGTTCATGTAATTGGGTAGATAAATGTTTCTTTTAAGATTCGTGTGTATAAAATCGCGTTGAGAGAAAAGGAAAAGGAAATGGTCTAGTTTTGTTCAATGGGTAAAAACATGCATTGATTAGCATGTGAATGTGTTTAAACATAGAAATGGGTGTCAGTTCAATGCTAGTTAGTGATTCAATAACTAGTAATTGTCAGTTTAATTTTGCTTCTATTCAGTGTCAATCTTACAGGAACTACTAATATGGGACTCATTTGATGTTTAAATTCTCATGTCATTACTTCAAGTTAGCTTGAAACCTTAATATTTAAAGTTATATATTATCCAGCTATCAAATTGGAATTTTCAATTATTTTCGAGATTATGTCATTATTAAAATCTCATGAAATTGTCCATTACGTAGTTAAAAGCTATTTTGAAAATCGTCTGCATATACATTTGTGTTTTGGTGATAGTAATTCAGGTTCACATCGGCACCCATTGATTTTTCAGATGCAGCTTGGCTTTTAAGGATTCGAAGTCGAGTCCTCACTTGCTAATCTCAGGCTCCTGAAAGTTTTGGGCTCATCTTGGACTTAAGTCTGAAAAGACTTGCAAAATCGAAACTACGCACTTTGTATCATTTAGGTTTGTTTTGCTCTGTTGGCTCGGTTCTCTCGTTTGTTTGGGTTGTTGACGAAGTAATGTCTCTTTAGGTAATTGTTTGTTTAATAAGACGCTCATGGGTAGCTGATATAGTTCGAACTTTTAGCATATAGGTATTTTGAATGCCTTTAGGTTTCTCCTTAATTAACTAGATTTTTTAAAATGAGTTGAGGTGTGCCATATTAGCCAAATGTATAATTTGTGGCCCTTATGAGCTTATTTAGAAACCTTGTTTGTTAGAAAAATCAAGGCGCGCCATGCCAAGTAAAAGATTCAAAATGCACGGCCCTCATTTAATTGATCTTGAACCTTTGGAAATCGAGGTGTGCCATTAGCTTAATTTTCATGGCCCTCGCAACCAAGCGGGGGATAATATCATTCAAGCATAGCTTCAGGCAAGGGAATGGAGTGGCACACATTTTGGCAAATGCAGCACTAAGAAATAACTCTTTTGATAAGCTATACAGTTTTGGTACACCTCCTGATTTTGTTAGGGCCGTCTATGAGAATGATATGGAGGACTATGTTTATGTTAGAACTAGTTGTATTAAATAATGTGAAGATCTAGCTGCACTAGGAAATATGAGTGTCATATGTAGCCTAATGATAGATTCTAATGATGCATGTATGTCAAACATCCGTAGGAGGAAACCATCCCTCTCTATGTAACTTAATATGTGTTTATATATATATATATATATATATATATATATATATATATATAATATGATTTCTGTTTCAAAAATAAAAAGGTGCTACTTCACAATGCCTTAAAAGAAAATCTTAAATTATATTTAATCAGAGAGCCATATTTACACAAAACCATCCGAACCCTAAAAAAGGAGTGCATTTATTGTTGGTTGATGAAGTTGCTGGACAGAAGTAAATTTTTTTAATTTTTGAGACGCAAAACTGGAACTAATAGTACAGACGTGAAATACCATCAAATATGCATATGAAGTTTAAATAGCAAGAGTAATAGAGACGTAGCAGAAGAAAAACATTTAATATCACATTTTAAGGTAGCCTGCAGTATCAGAAAACATTTAATACTAGCATGTAGTTTCTTTAGTTGTTTCTGTAGAAAAGAATTTGTTCTTTAATTGCAAATAACCATCGGGAAGATTTCACTTTTGTTTT
The DNA here is from genome assembly GCA_034376525.1 of Nicotiana benthamiana. NCBI lineage: Eukaryota > Viridiplantae > Streptophyta > Magnoliopsida > Solanales > Solanaceae > Nicotiana > Nicotiana benthamiana. The sequence continues at coordinate 93,442,035 of CM067336.1, forward strand.
GGGATGTCAAACCAAGACTTGTCTATTTTTCTCCCCCTCCACTAATTAATTTTCTTTGCTTCATTTAACGTGTTCTTTGCATCATCATTTCAGGTTCAATATCACGTTTTAAGGTACATACAGAACTGGTAGCCTGCACAATCAGAAAATTCATCCAGTGCATTAAAGGCTTAGATCTTCTTGGCAGCTAGCTTTTCTGGATCTTTGAAAAGAATGGATTTCTGTAGAAAAGAATTTGTTCTTTAATTGCAAATAACCATCGAGAATATTTCACTTTTGTTTTGGGATGTCAAACAAAGACTTGTCTATTTTTCTCCCTCTTCACTAATTAATTTTCTTAGCTTTATTTAACGTGTTTTTGCATCATCATTTCAGGTTCAATATCACATTTTAAGGTACATACAAAATTGGTAGCCTGCACTATCAGAAAATTCATCCAGTGCATTAAAGGCTTAGCTCTTCTTGGCAGCTAGCTTTTCTGGATATTCAAAACCCCTTCCACCAACACACCACCATAACCATCAGCGCCGTTTCCTGACCTCTTGTATTCAGTAGGCCTCAAGTGAGGAATTCTTTTTCCACTACGTACCCCTCTTCTTGGATTTGGTAGCATATATATAGCTGTAAGTAATTAGTCGTTGCACCATTTGTTATTCTTTCTTTGTTTTGTGGTTTGTAAGTGTTCACATTTGCTTATAATCTTTGATATCGCAATTCTTAGACTGTAATAGGAGGTTTAGCTTTTTGGTTTTGACTGTTTAAGAGTTTAATACTAACATGTAGTTTCTTTAGTTGTTTTTGTAGAAAAGAATTAGTTTGATAATTGCAAATAACCACCGGGAAGATTTCACTTTTGTTTTGGGATGTCAAACAAACACTTGCCTATTTTTCTCCCCCTCCACTAACTAATTTTCTTAGCTTCAACTGTACGTACTTGTTGAAGCCATTTAATTCTTTGCATCATCATTTCAGGTTCTTTTTATTAGTGTCCTACATTAACATTGTTCTCGCCAGTCTTTTCAGATTGGGTTGATCTGCTGATTTGATCAGGTAGCTATTTATAAATTTGAGTTTGCATTGCTATCTAGTAAGATTTGAAAAATTCTAGTAGTAATGAATACTAAAGAATTCCATTATGTCATTCAGGTTAAGATGTTGCGCCGCACAATCAGTTGTCCAATAGCCTATTCCCAGAGGTATATTACTGCTCTCAAAACTTGATGCTTAGTGAAATAATTAGAAGTAGAGTTGTAACAACAAAGGAGCTTTAGTGTTTCCATAGAGTTAATTCCTTGGATAATTATAGTTATCAAAATTATATATTTTATAAAGTTACTAGGTATTCCTTGTAAAGCATTGGCCGGTAAGGATACCGACGTTTGCGGTCACTATTGCGGTCGATCTGATAGAGATGTAATCTGATCCCAACAATATCAAATTATTAATATAAACAACTCAACACCAATATTTACGAAATATCAACAAAAAAGAAGATGAAACGTATAAAACATTAAAGAATCACTAATACAACTGATAAAATCCAATACCTCGAAATCCCAAAAAATATGAAGTAAATGAACAAACTACGATGTATCACAAAATTAAAAGCAACAAAAGAGTTAAATAAACAAAGTCACAACAACAACAACAACAACAACCCAATGTAGTCCTACAAGTGGAGTCTGGGGACGGTTGGATGTATGCAACCTTACCCTACCCTGGAAGGAAAGAGAGACTTTTTTCGATAGCTCAAAAAAATCAAATAGCAAGTGATGACAACTCATAAATAAAAACACGGTTATAAAAAAACAATTAACAAGTAAGGCATGCAACAGATAAAGGCATGATTCGACAAGTAATCGCGATTAAAATTTTTAAGCATATAAGAGTATATTTCACAATAAAGGTAGAACATGTAATAACAACTTCAATTTAATGCATGAAATAAGACTAAGAGTCTGAACCGAACAAATACCACATATAAGCCCGTGTACACACCCATCACCTCGTGTACTCGCCTTTCTCGCAATTCAAATAGTACAATCAACCCAAATCTTAAGGGGTGGTTTCCCCTACACAAAGTTAAGCAAGATACTTACCTCAATTACGCTAATTCGAAACCCAAAATAGCGTTTTCTTTAAAAGTTACATCCGCCTCGTTTAAATCTAGCAAAAACTAACTTACAACAACAACAACAACAACTACTACCCAGTATACTCCCACCAGGTGGGGTCTGGGGAGGGTAATATGTAGACGAGCCTTACCCCTGCCCGAAAGGGCAGAGAGGCTGCTTCCAATCGACTCTCGGCGAGTAGAGTAAAAATGGGAAAGCTGCATTAAGAAACAGAGATAAAATTAGAAACACAAGCAAGACAAAATCAAATAATAAAGCATAGGTACTCCCACAAAAGTAACGTAAATAGTTATGAAAACATAAGCAACATAAATACAGTCGCATGCAGTAATATCAAGCAGGAACTACCATACTAAAACACTAATCACCTATGAGCCCCTAACCTACAATCTTGATTCTAGACCTCCAGACTCCCCTATCAAGAGTCATGTCCTCGGTAACCTGCATTCTGGCCATGTCCTGCCTAATCACCTCTCCCCAATGCTTCTTAGGCCTCCCTCTCCCTCGCCGACCACCAACAATCTCCAACCGCTCGCAGCTCCTCACCGGGGCATCGGAGCCCCTCCTCCGAACATGCCCGAACCACCTCAGCCTCGCTTCCCGCATCTTTTCGTCCACCGGGGCCACCCCTACCTTCTGTCGAATAACTTCATTCTTGATCTTATCCAGCCTGGTGTGCCCACACATCCACCTAAGCATCCTCATCTCCGCAACCTTCATTCTCTGAACATGCGAGTTTTTCACGGGCCAGCACTCCGCCCCATACAACATTGCAGGTCTAACCACGGCTCTGTAGAATTTCCCCTTTAGTTTGTGCGGGATTTTCTTGTCACACAAGACCCCTGAAGCAAGCCTCCACTTTGACCACCCCGCTCCTATCCGATGGGTGACGTCCCCGTCAATCCCTCCGTCCCCCTGGATCACAGACCCAAGATATCTCACACTGTCCCTCTTGTCGATGGCCTGAGAACCAAGCATCACTTCCCCGCTTACCCCACTCGGCTCCTCGCCAAACTTGCACTCCAGATATTCTGTCTTAGATCTGCTAATCTTGAAACCCTTAGACTCAAGGGTCTGTCTCCATATCTCTAACCTTTCACTAACACCGGCCCTCGTCTCGTCTATCAATATTATATCATCAGCAAAGAGCATACACCAAGGCACATCCCCTTGGATATGTCGGGTCAGAGCATCCATCACTAAGGCGAACAACAGGGGAACCAATTCCAATTAATAGAGCTATAATCTTTATATATTTTTTCAAAAGTCAAAATTAGGCTCACCCGGTAAAAACCCGAGTCGAAGGGTAGCCATAGCCCTGCGAGTTCATATATATGGTTTGTTTTCAATTCCGAGTCAAATTTCTCTTAAATCTTAAATTTTTATTTTTCAGATCATAATAAAAAATCCCTAAATTTTCCCTTCAAAACCCATGAATTTGACGTTAAATCTCATAAATAATCATGTAATATAATTAAAAATGGATTAAAGTGACTTATCGAATAGTTTGGTATGAAAATCTCTCAACAAATTGAAATCGCCTCCCGCCAAGTCTGGGATTCCAAATATGATAAGATGAAGGTAAGTCCTGAAATACTCAGCGATTAACAAACTGCACAAGTGACATGCGCAATTGCGGAAAAAGGATCACAAAAGCGAAACCTAGCCAGACCTACTAATGTCGCATTTGTTACAATAAACTTTGCCATTGCGAAGGTGTTTCCCCGTAGAGGCTCATTGCAAAAGCGACTCTAGTGCCCCAAAAGCTAGCTCTAGTGTATATAATTGCGATACAATCCCCGTAAATGCGAGGTCCCTTCCCCAGCAGTCCTGATTCACAAATGCGAGATGAAACCACCACCCTCACACAAAATTCTAACAAAATCAATATAAAACTCACCTGACCCCTGGGGGATCCACATCAAACATTCACACAAGTCTAAAAATATTACAAGAACTCTATCACACGATCGAAATACTAAAATAGCATCCAGAACCATCGATCGGACACCAAAATGCATGAAAATCACTATGTGCTTTAAGAACTTCTTGAATTGAAACCAAGCGTCCAAATAATATCACACCAATTTTAAATGATTCCAAATTTTGCAGACGAGTTCTAAATAGAAAAACGGATCTAATCCATGTCCCAACACTAAAAACTGAACCCGATAACCTTAAAGTTAAACCATGGTCAAACTTAGGTAAATTTTGAATATTTAAATTGTCAACTTTCGGCATAACAAGTCAAATCAGTCTAGGGATCTCTAAATTAAATTTCGAAAATATTGTCGAAGTTCAAAATAACCGTACGAACCCAACTAAAACATCAAAACTCTGATCCGAGATTAAATAAGTAGAAACTTAAACTTGGTCCACCCTTCCAACTTAAACCTTCAAAAATGAGAAACATTCATCCAAATCAATCCCAAACCACTCGAAATTAAAAAAATACACCATGTGAAGCTATTCGCGACCTCAAACCGCCGGACAAATTGCAAATGCTTAAAATGACTAGTTGGTTCGTAACAGTCTCCTCTATTTAAACATACGTTTTTCCTCGAATGTTCCAGGAGTCGTTCCAAAGCTATCAAATCACTGCATAGGCTTTATCTTAAGGATACAATGTCTTGAAGTTTTGAACCGAGAAAAACTGAACTTTGGGATACAAGACATTGTATCCTTAGGTTCAAGCTTATGCAGTGACTTGATAGCTTTGGAACGACTCCTGGAACATTCGAGGAAAACGTATGTTTAAATAGAGGAGATTGTAACGAACCAACTAGTCGTTTTAAGCATTTGCAATTTGTCCGGCGGTTTGAGGTCGCGAATAGCTTCACATGGTGTATTTTTTGAATATCGAGTGGTTCGGGATTGATTTAGGTGAATGTTTCTCATTTTTGAAGGTTTAAGTTGGAAGGGTAGACCAAGTTTAACTTTCTACTTATTTAATCTCGGATCAGAGTTTTGATGTTTTAGTTGGGTTCGTACGGTTATTTTGAACTTCGACAATATTTTCGGAATTTAATTCAAAGATCCCTAGATTGATTTGACTTGTTATGCCGAATGTTGACAATTTAAATGTTTAAAATTTACCTAAGTTTTATCATGGTTTAACATTAAGGCTATCGGGTTCAGATTTTAGTTTTGGGACATGGCTTAAATCTGTTTTGCTATTTAAAAGTTGTCTGCAAAATTTGAAATCATTTAAATTCGTTTGATATTATTTAGACGCTTGGTTGCAATTCAAGAAGTTTTTGAAGCACATTATGATTTTCATGCATTTTGGTGTCCGATTCATGGTTCCGGATGCTATTTTATTATTGCGATCGAGTTCATATAATATTTTTAGACTTGTTGAATCCTATTATTCGTTTTTTTATCAGTTAGCTTATACTATCATCATTTTTTTATGTTAAATTCCTTTGTGTAAGATTCTGCGAGAATACGAGTCGCTTCGTACACTAGTTGCCCAATTTCGGTGAAATCCTCCCATTGTGTGTGGATTATAAATTAATGTGGCATCTGCATTATTGTTTGTTCTTTGGAAAAACTTCATACACTGTTAGACGCTATCTCAAGAAAAGTATGTCCATTTTTTTCTTCCATTAGTAGTACAAAAACGTAACTTGAAATAATTCCTCACTTGAGGCCTACTGAATACAAGAGGCCAGGAAACGGTGCTGATGATTATGGTGGTGTGTTGGTGGAAGAGGTTTTGAATATCCAGAAAAGCTACCTGCCAAGAAGAGCTAAGCCTTTAATGCACTGGATGAATTTTCTGATAGTGCAGGCTACCAATTTTGTATGTACCTTAAAATGTCATATTGAACCTGAAATGATGATGCAAAGAATACGTTAAATGAAGCTAAGAAAATTAATTAGTGGAGGGGGAGAAAAATAGACAAGTCTTTGTTTGACATCCCAACCAACAATAAATGCACTCCTTTTTTTAGGGTTCGGATGGTTTTGTGTAAATATGAGTCTCTGATTAAATATATTTTAAGATTTTCTTTTAAGGCATTGTGAAGTAGCACCTTTTTATTTTTGAAACAGAAAGCATATTTTATATATATATATATATATATATATATATATATATATATATATATATATACACATATTAAGTTAAATAGAGAGGGATGGTTTCCCCCTATGGATGTTTGACATACATGCATCATTAGAATCTATCATTAGGCTACATATGACACTCATATTTCCTAGTGCAGCTAGATCTTCACATTGTTTAACACTACTAGTTCATACATAAACATAGTCCTCCATATCCTTCTCATGGACGGCCCTTACAAAATCATGAGGTGTAGCAAAACTATATAGCTTATCAAAAGAGTTATTCCTTAGTGCTACATTTGCCAAAACGTGTGCCACTCCATTCCGTTGCCCGATGCTATGCTTGAATGAAACTAGCACGGAGCCCAATTTTGTTTCTTACTCTGCATTTTTAAAAATAAAAGAAGAAAAGGAAAGTAAATGTCTGCTTTTGCCATTACTCTCAAGTATTATATTAAAAGTTTTAATAATGTGTTATATAAAAATACTAAATAACAACAAAGATGTAATAACAAGTGAACTATACACTTATCTTTTCCGATTTTGTTTAAAAATAAATAAAGAATTTTTTTTCTCATTTCATCCACATTCAAGCCGTTACCATCTTGTACTTTACTGTCTGCTAAGGTAGTATAGCAGGAGCCTGGAAGAGGCAAATAACCAAAAGTGGCTCAAGGATTATAAAAAATGACACCTACACAACCATGCATTTACATTTCATGCAACAAATACTTTTCCCCCTTTTAGGAAACCTAAGACTAGCATTTAATTAAGGACGTAGTCCCTACCTAATTCAGCATTTATCTAACCTAAAAAAGATTATTTTTTCTGATACTGCAGGCCTACCTGTTTTGTATATGTACCTTAAAATGTGATATTGAATTTTTTTCTTCTGCTACGACTCTATTACTCCATATGCATATTTGATGGTATTTCAGGTCTGTACTATTAGTTCCAGTTTTGGGTCTCAAATTTACATTTGTCCAATACAAATAGATAAATAAAAATATTAAATGTTTCAGCGTGAGAAAAGTTAATGTCATTTCTCTGAGGCAGCACGTGAAACTTCCCATATTTTGCTCTGTATCCCTATTTTGGTGTAAGTTGACTGCTATGCTCTACGTCCCTACGTGTTCATCATATCAATGATACTATTGGATATATCAACAAATGTACGCTTGAGCCTCACGTGAAACTTCCCATATTTTGCTATGTATCCCTATTTTGGTGTAAGTTGACTGCTATGCTCTGCATCCCTAGTTTCTATTCAACCTTTGTTTTAAATCTTGGTTTGTAAATGTGCTAAGTAATTAACTTGTTAGGCTAAAAAGTTATGTGAATACTGATTAAGCTAAAAAATAATCGAAAATAACAAGGGTTAATCAGAATCAAGCGTAAATGAACTAAAGAATAACATGTAGCTAAGATTTGTGATAATAGTGTAGATATCTTGAGATGTAAGAACAATAGAACAAGTAATCATCTTTCCACAAGAGATAGAGTGTGAGGGAGAGTTGTATATTATAAGTAGCAAAATACACGTGAGCCTTTACAAAGGGAAGGTCCCCTTTATATATTACGAGACATTTCTCGAAATAATCAAAGAAAATTACAGAGGTTGGTGGTCTCACTGTACAGACGAGTCAGAATTAATGGTATGAAATAAATTTTTTAACTGTCAATACACAACTTAAATCGTTACGTAATCAATATCCATAGAAGTTAAAATCTCTTCTTTGTGTTGTCTAGTTTGAGTTGATTTACTAAAGAAAGAATGTTAATAAATGTTTTTATGCTCATGACTGATATATACCCCTAATCTGATATATCAACTAATTCTGCAAAGATTTATGGCATAACCACTCACCTAAAATAGTACCATTACTTATAGTAAATGTTGTTTTAGAAAATGTTTGCTATTGTGAATTATTTTCTTTCTCCATTAAAAGTGATTAAAGCATAAATTTTCCCTTTTAAATTTTGATTGCCTACCATATTGAACTTTGACCATAAGAATATTCAGATTAAATCATATAGTATGGTTGTAAAAAAAAAAAAAAATTAACCCCTTATTTTTACTAGTTGTTGTGGTTCTCTCATCGATAGAAGTCTACTGATTTTCTTTTGGGTTGCAATTGTCAATTAATTCGCAAGTATGAGTTTAGTCAAACAGAGTAATTTCTTAATCTTATTCTCATTTTTTTCTGGTACTCGTCGATCTTCTTAAAATTTTGGGAAAAATAGTTTGGGGTTGGGAAAGATTAACTAACAAGAACTTGACGCGTTAACCCTAATTTTATAGATTCTACCTAGTCCTATATAGCGTCAGGAATTCTAGTCAGATGCGACATTCCTCCGCAAACGATATTAATGCTCTAACCCATGACCTAATGTCATCAATCCGTCGAGGAGTGCAAGCTGTCACTACATAAAGGTAAAAGGAAATCTTTGATGGTTAAGCCGACAAAATAATATTGCCATAAAAAATGCATATAGAAATGCTTACATGCTGTGTTCCATGCCTCGGGGAACCCTTATGGGTTAGACGCCAGTTGCTCAGTACGAACGTAGAAACGTTTCTCCCAAAATTTACGACTAGCAATGTCGTTGGCTTGCACCGCAAAACCCTTCTTGCCCCGACGTACCAATTGGAGCATGGTACCTCTCATGAAGCTCACGCTGTACATTTGCAAGAGGTGGTGAACGGATACCTCTTTCCTAGCCTTAGCAGCGTAGGTGGTAAGAATCCTACACACCTTAAGCACATACGGGGTAAGATGGGCCGGACACGCCCCATACCAACGGCGAAGGTCCTCCACCAGAGGATTGAGCGGGAGGCTATATCCAATCCAAAGAGCATACTCATAAAACGTGCAATATCATGGCCTGTGCACATTGGCGTAGTCCGTCCCAGTGGGAGCCATCTCAACGTAATCATTTATATTGTACGCCTTCCTGAGAGCAGCCAGATGAGACGACGTTAGCTCGCTAAACTCCCAATGAGGGAGTTTATATTTGTTGTTAAAAGCCTTCTGTGTTACCATGTCTTGCGGAAGTATGTTGGATGTTGATAGAGGAACGAGGACCTCCTCAGCTTCTCCTTTTGTATTGTCTAAGGACGATGAAACCCTAGAAGAGGCATCCCCATTGGACTTTTCGCTATCGTGGCGACGCTTAACCATGATGAAATTTATGAATGAACGACGTTTGAGGGGCACAAGGTTCGATTTTCGGGAAACAAAATTTTAAGAAGATCGACGAGTACCAGAAAAGGATGAGGATAAGACTGAGCAAATACTCTCTGAATAGGTTCGAAAGTTTAATTGAGTTCAACCTCCCCTCTACTTACAAGGAAAGGCACACGAAAATCGAAAAGGCATAATTCGAAAACCAGAGTGGGAAACCAAAACGTCATGTCATGTCCTGAACCGCCTTGGGAGCAAAAGTAATGATCACACACGTGATCGATGATGTCATCTTAAAAAGGAGCCCTAAAAGGAGGTTATATGTCAACGGCATAACACCTTCGCATATGATCACACCCTTTTTCACAGTATCCAAGCGTACGGCTAAAATTCTAGAAAGGTCGAGCACGTATGTCCGTTCGTTGAAGAAGTTTCTCGGCTACGTCCCCAACAAACTGAGGGACTATCTGTATTGGGAAAATTTGGTTCCCTATTGTCTCATGCTATCTACGCACGTCCTTGATATAGTGACCGGCTCAATTGAGGCCGACTTGAGTAAGGTCGACCCCAGTAAGTGGATGGACCGAGTGACATGACTCAAGACGACGTCGTTTGAAGCTCTGAGCGTCCGTACACTGAGACCACCAACCTTTGTACTTTTCTTTGATTATTTCAAGGAATGTCTCGTAATATATAAAGGGGACCTTCCCTTTGTAAAGGCTCACGTGTATTTTGCTACTTATTATATACAACTCTCTCTCTCTCTTGTTGGAAATATTATCACTTGTTCTATTGTTCTTACATCTCAAGATATCTACACTATTATCACCAATCTTAGCGACATGATATTCTTTAGTTCATATTACGCTTGATTCTGATTAACTCTTGTTATTTTCGATTATTTTTTAGCTTAATAAGTATGCACATAACTTTTTAGCTAACAAGTTAATTACTTAGCACATTTACAAACCAAGATTGAAAAAAAAAAGGTTGAATAGAAACTAGCGTATATCTAGACTAAACTGAAAGGCAGAAAGAATAGTCTTTTTTAGGTTAGATAAATGCTGAATTACGTAGGGACTACGACCTTAATTAAATGCTAGTCTTAGGTTTCCTAAAAGGGGAAAAAGTATTTGTTGCATGAAATGTAAATGCATGGTTATTTAGGTGCCATTTGTTATTATCCTTGAGCCACTTTTGGTTATTTGCCTCTTCCAGTCTCCTGCTATATTACCTTAGCAGACAGTAAAGAACAAGAGGGTAACAGCTTGCATGTGGATGAAATGACAAAAAAAAAATTCTTTATTTATTTTTAAACAAAATCGGAAAAGATAAGTATATAGTTCACATGTTATTACATCTTTGTTGTTATTTACTATTTTTATATAACACATTATTAAAACTTTTAATATAATACTTAAGAGAAATGGCAAAAGCAGACATTTGCTTTCCTTTTCTTCCTTTATGTAAGAAACAAAATTGGGCTTCATGCTAGTTTCATTCAAGCATAGCTTCTGGCAAGGGAATGGAGTGGCACACGTTTTGGCAAATGCAACACTAAGGAATAACTCTTTTGATAAGCTATATAGTTTTGCTACACCTCTTGATTTTTTTAGGGCCGTCTATGAGAAGGATATGAAGGATAATGTTTATGTAAGAACTAGTAGTATTAAACAATGTGAAGTTCTAGCTGCACTAGGAAAAACGAGTGCCATATGTAGCCTAATGATAGATTCTAATGATGCATGTATGACAAACATCAATGGGGGATTCCATCCCTCTCTACTTAACTTTATATATATATATATATATATATATATATATATATATATATATGCTTTCTGTTTCAAAAAATAAGAAGGTGCTACTTCACAATGCCTTAAAAAAAATTCTTAAAATATATTTAATCAGAGAGCCATATTTACACAAAACCATCCGAACCCTAAAAAAAAGGAGTGCATTTATTGTTGGTTGATAAAGTTGCCGGACAGAAGTAAATTATTTTAATTTTTGGGACGCAAAACTGGAACTAATAGTACAGACTTGAAATACCATCAAATAGCAAGAGTAATAGATATTAGGATTTATGTACAGTCCTATCAACTATAGGACTGTACATAAATCCAATTGTCTATTACTCACAAAAGTATATATATATATATATATATATATATATAGTATAGAGAGGTATCAAATCCTATCAACTATAGAACTGTAAATCCTAATCCTATCAACTATAGGACTGTACATAAATCCTAATAATAGAGACGTAGCAGAAGAAAAACATGCAATATCACATTTTAAGGTACATACAAAACTGGTAGCCTGCAGTATCAGAAAATTCTTCCAGTGCATTAAAGGCTTAGCTCTTCTTGGCAGCTAGCTTTTCTGGATCTTCAAAACCTCTTCCACCAACACACCACCATAACCATCAGCACCGTTTCCTGTCCTCTTGTATTCAGTAGGCCTCAAGTGACGAATTCTTTTTCCACTACGTACCCCTCTTCTTGGATTTGGTAGCATATATATATATAGTTGTAAGTAATTAGTCGTTGCACCATTTTTTATTCTTTCTTTGTTTTGTGGTTTGGGTAGTCTTAATACTAGCATGTACTGGTTTGTAAGTGTTCACATTTTGCTTATAATCTTTGATATCGCAATTCTTAGACTGTAATAGGAGATTTAGCTTTTTGGTTTTGACTGTTTAAGAGTTTAATACTAGCATGTAGTTTCTTTAGTTGTTTCTGTAAAAAGAATTAGTTCGATAATTGCAAATAATCACCGGGAAGATTTCACTTTTGTTTTGGTATTTCAAGTCTGTACTATTAGTTCCAGTTTTGGGATCTCTGAATTAAATTCCGAAAATATTGTCGAAGTTCAAAATAACCGTACGAACCCAACTAAAACATCAAAACTCTGATCCGAGATTAAATAAGTAGAAAGTTAAACTTGGTCCACCCTTCCAACTTAAACCTTCAAAAATGAGAAACATTCATCCAAATCAATCCCCAACCACTCGAAATTCAAAAAATACACCATGTGAAGCTACTCGCGACCTCAAACCGCCGAACTAAATGCAAATGCTTAAAACGACTAGTTGGTTCGTTACAGTCTCCTCTACTTAAACATACGTTTGTCCTCGAATGTTCCAGGAGTCGTTCCAAAGCTATCAAATCACTGCATAAGCTTGAACTTAAGGATACAATGTGTTGAAGTTTTGAACCGAAAAAGAACTGAACTTTGGGATACAACAATCCGAAATTTTGAATTGAAAAAAATTAAACTTAAGTACACAATGTTTAGGTTCGAGTCTTTTTTTTTCCTTTATAAAATTGTTGTTTGTTCTTGTTTCAGTCAATTTTTAATAGTAGTAATTATCTTAGAGAAGTAGCCCAAAAAAGGAAAAGAGGTAGTTGCATGAGTAAATGCATGCGTGCAAACCTCATATGTTCTTTTGGAAAGTCATAGTGAATATCCTTCTGTCACTTTTGGAGAATTTTTTTTTTTATAGTTTAAAACCTCAAAATACGCTCTCTTAAGTTTCAAGTTAATTTTTTTACTCTTTAAATCCTTTATTTAGGTATATTAATCACTTGATAATTATGATATATATTCAAACCCAAGTTAAAATCACTTACCCTCAGGATTTAAGCGAATTCTCTCTCAAAATCGCCTCAATTCGAATTTCCTAGTTCCAAAGTGGTGTAATGAACTTATTAAAAAATACTGCCCAATAATAAATACAAATATGGTAGTTAAAAGTGCAACTCATATCGCTAAACGTACCAATCTAGTCATTAGAAGTGTTCACAAGAACCTGTTGCACTAGCCATTTCTACACTTCAAAACATGCTCTAGGTGGTCCGTAACTCATCCGAGCCCTTCAGGATCCCAATCAAAACATTCAAACAAGTTGATAAATACTATATGGACATGCCAAGGTCTCAACATACATATAAGATCACCACATCTTAGATCAAAGGCCAAAATACATACGGGGTCACCATATATATATATATATATATAAACAATCTTAAGTCAAAAAATCTTTATTGATTTAGAAGGGCGTCCAATCATACTTAGACATCTCGGATCACTACCAAACTTTACACTCAAGAAAAATTTCTCGATGGATTCGTTTGAAATTTTGAATAAACTAGTTGTTTATTAAAATGTCCGGCCATTTCTGTCAAAAAAATTCAAGCTGGTCAAACAGCAACACATTGACATTTAGGACCGACCAAATCTGTCGGAAATTTTACTCCTAGGATTTTGCGCCAAACTTTGATATTAATTTTGTGAGAAATATGATCGAAATATTATAAGAGAAATATAATTAATATTATTCTCAATGTTCAGATCGAAGTCGCCGAAAATTTTTGACTACTAGTATGAGAGGTACATTTGTGAATTATCATACTGCTTAATAATTTTATTATCTAATAAATACGTTATTTGACTTGAATCTTAGTGGCTTAGAAATCTTAGGACATAGGAATTGAAATATAAAGAATAATAACTTCTCCATATAGTTTGAGTAAAATTTTATAATTGTACTTACTGTCTTAAAGTTATCTTATGAATTGCGCTTATCATCTTCTATGTTACAGGGATATTGCAGATAGGGATCTCGTACGCGACATTGGTGGCATCTGCATTCTCAAAATGTCTGCAGATGTTTCACGGCATGAGAGGTACATTTCTACATTATCATACTATTTAATTATTTTTTTACTATTTAATTATTTTTTATCTAATCAATACGTTCACTGCCCTCTATAGTTATCTTATGAACTAACTCGTTCGTCTTCTATATTATAGGGATGTTGCAGATAGTCATCACTTATTCGAAATTGGTGGCATCTGCATTTTCGACATGGCTAAAGATGCTTCACAACATGAGAGGTATATTTGTAGCTTATCATACTGCTTAATTATTTTTTTATCTAATCAATACGTTCACTGCCCTCTATAGTTATCTTATGAACTAACTCGTTCGTCTTCTATATTATAGGGATGTTGCGGATAGTCATCACTTATTCGAAATTGGTGGCATCTGCATTTTCGACATGGCAAAAGATGCTTCACAACATGAGAGGTATATTTGTAGCTTATCATACTGCTTAATTATTTTTTTTATCTAATCAATACGTTCACTGCCCTCTATAGTTATCTTATGAACTAACTCGTTCGTCTTCTATGTTATAGGGATGTTGCGGATAGTCATCACTTATTCGAAATTGGTGGCATCTGCATTTTCGACATGTCTAAAGATGCTTCACAACATGAGAGGTATATTTGTAGCTTATCATACTGCTTAATTATTTTATTGTCTAATCAATACGTCATTTGTCTTGAATATTAGTGACTTAGAAATCTTAGGAAATAGGTAATAAAATACAAACGAATAATGACTTCTCCATGTAGTTTGAGTGAAATTTTATATTTGTATTTATTTTCCTTAAATTTACCAAATGAAATGCGCTTATCGCCTTCTATGTTATAGGCATATTACACATAGTGATCTCATACTCGACATTGCTGGCATTTGTATTTTCGACATACAAGCAGATGCTTCACAGTATGAGAGGTACATTTGTTAATTATCATTCTACTTAATTATTTTATTATCTAATAAATATGTTCATTGTCCTCTATAGTTATCTCATGAACTAACTCGTATCGTCTTGTATATTATAGGGATATTGCAGATAGTCATCATTTTTTCAAAATTGGTGGCATCTGCATTTTCGACATGTCTGCAGATGCTTCACGGCATGAGAGGTATATTTGTAGCTTATCATACTGCTTAAATTTTATTGTCTAATCAATACGTCATTTTTCTTGAATCTTAGTGACTTAGAAATCTTAGGACATAAGAAATGAAATACAAACAAATGATGACTTCTCCATATAGTTTGCATAAAATTTTATAATTGTATTTATTTTCCTTAAATTTATCTTATGAACTACGCTTATCGCCTTCTATGTTACAGGGATATTGCACATCATGATCTCATACTCGACATTGCTGGCATCTGCATTTTTGACATGCCTGCAGATGTTTCACAGCATGAGAGGTACATTTGTGAATTATCATACTGCTTAATTATTTTATTATCTAATAGATACGTCATTCGACTTGAATCTTAGTGACTTAGAAATCTTAGGACATAGGAAATGAAATACAAAAGAATAATAACTTCTCCATATAGTTTGAGTAAATTTTATTATTGTATTTATTTTCCTTAATGTTATCTTATGAACTGTGTTTATCGTCTTCTATGTTACATGGATATTGCTAATAGAGATCACATGCTCAACATTGCTGGCATCTGCATTTTTGACATGTCTACGGATGATTCACAGCATGAGAGGTACATTTGTAAATTATCATACTGCTTAATTATTTTTTTATTTAATCAATATGTTCATTGTCCTCTATAATTATCTTATGAACTAACTCGTATCATCTTCTATATTATAGGGATGTTGCAGATAGTGATCACTTATTTAAAATTGGTGGCATCTGCATTTTCTACATGTCTGATGCCTCACATCATGAGAGGTATACTTATATCAAACAACAACAACAACAACGACAACCCAGTATAATCCCACTTAGTGGGGTCTGGGGAGGGTAGTGTGTACGCAGACCTTACCCCTACCCTTGGGTAGAGAGGCTGTTTCCAAATAGACCCCCGGCATCCTTCCCTCCAAGAACTTCCCACCTTGCTCTTGGGGAGACTCGAACTCACAACCTCTCGGTTGGAAGTGGGGGTTGCTTACCATCAGAGCAACCCCTCTTGTCTATACTTATATCAAACTGCTTAATTATTTTATTATCTAATCAATACGTCATTTGACTTGAATCTTAGTGACATAGAAATCTCAGGACATAGGAAACGAAATACAAACGAATAATGACTTCTTCGTATAGATTGAGTAAAACTCAATTTATAAATATGTTCATTTTCCTCTATAGTTATCTTATGAACTAACTCGTATCATTTTCTATATTATAGGGATGTCGCAGATAGTGATCACTTATTCAAAATTGGTAGCATCTACATTTTCGACATGTCTGCAGATGCTTCACAGGATGAGAGGTAAATTTGTTAATTATTATACAACTTAATTATTTTATTATCTAATCAATACATCATTTGACTTGAATCTGAGTGACTTAGAAATCTTAGGACATAGGAAATCAAATACAAACGAATGATGACTTCTTCATACAGTTGTATCTGATCAATACGTTCACTATCCTCTGTAGTTATCTTATGAACTAACTTGTATCGTCTTCTATATTATAGGGATGTTGAATATATTGATCACTTATTCAAAATTGGTAGCATCTGTATTTTCGACATGTCTGCAGATGCTTCAGAGCGTGAGAGGTCTATTTTTAATTATCATACTGCTAAATTATTTTATTATCTAATCAATACGTAATTTGACTTGAATTTGAGTAATATAGAAATCATAGGATAGAGGAAATGAAATACAAAAAAATAATAACTTCTTCATACTTGACAAATACCAACTACTACAATATCTAATACCATATGCTCACCACCAGTGAATCAAAGTAGTTCCCAAACTGATTATGAATTACTTGAACTCCCTCCTCTAGCTATTGTGTAAGGAAGTAAAAGTCATTTATTGGTGAAATATATTTAGTTTGAGTAAAATTCATTTTACTAATTGTCCTCTAAGAATCTTGATATAACTCTTATCATTTACAGGGATGCTAGTGATGACATAAGTATTAGTCCAGTTGACATGTCTAGACCGGCAAACGAAGTATGCTAAGAATACTTTTATATTTTTATCCATATATACTTGTTATTCCTTTTTTACTAATTTTTATACGAAACTTTTAGCCGGAAATAGTTTCTGAAGCTAGGGAGAGCGTTAGCATCCCTCCCGTGGCTTCAAATGCAGCTAGTAGCAGTGCTCTAGCAATACAGCTTCCCAGGTACATTTTTATATTTCACAAAGCTTAACTAAATGCTTAAATTAGTATTCCAAATTAGTTTTGTCATTTAACTTGAATTGCAGTGATGTAAAGAGTCAACCTCGACTTTCTTCACTTATTGCTAGCGGCTTACTGGCAGTATTAGGGGGCCTTACCATTGGCTACGCCTTAAATGCCACAGGTATTTTTCCCTATTTTTTGGTTAGTTATTCAATAAAAGTATTGCAATTCTTTCCATATTTTATTTTAATCTTACTCTTATTCAGATTTCGTGCAATAGATTATTAAGGTTTCATTTAAGCATTCTACTTTCATACATTAATAAATTTAACAAGGTTGGGATGCATGGTGATTGGTGACTTGAAAGAGATAAAACTTATTAAACACCACCTCCCGCTTTTGTGTGAAATGAACACAATGTGTATAAACTCAAACACATTGTTTAATTGCTATATATAATTCTTCTGAAATTATGTACTCATTGATAAGGGGTATTATGTGAGGACTAGTTTATTAGTTAAATATGCAAACTCTGCAACAACAATAAAAGATCTTTTTTCATTTAATAACTCCAGCTAACTGAACATCTAAAATCTAGAAAGAGTGTCACTGGGAAGACAATGGGGGTAGCAGATGTTGTACCTGATACATCCATGCCATGTTTTCCCAATATTTTTTCTACACTATTTGCTGATATGCGTAAACTCCATTATGCCCATCTCCTCTATTATCTATCATTTTGCACAATATCTGTGAGCCTGTCTCTATTAATAAAGGGTGCAAGTTTAAGACTTTTTCTAAGAGAGCTAGTAATTCAGTGGTATACTATCATCGTTTTTTTATGTTAAATTCCTTTGTGTAAGATTCTGCGAGAATGCGAGTCGCTTCGTACACTAGTTACCCAATTTCGGTGAAATTCTCCCATTGTGTGTGGATTATAAATTAATGGGGCATCTGCATTATTGTTTGTTCTTTGGAAAAACTTCATACACTGTTAGACGCTATCTCAAGAAAAGTATGTCCATTTATTTCTTCCATTAGTTGTACAAATATATTTTCATCAAGATAGAGTTGAGAGAGAAACATAGTGTTGTTATTATACACTTCAATTAAAATTAAGTATAGATTAATAAAAAGGAGGTGATAGAATTATGTACTAGAATAAAAGATGCATTAATGTAAATTTGGAATACGAAATTATAGATTCCAAAACCGAAAGACACTTGAAAATACAAGCGCTCTTTTTTACTCTAACATGAAAAGAAGATTCCGCAGTAGAAATTTTAGAATTTCTTGCCATTGTTGTAATCGAACTGGGCAAGTAATTGTTTAACAATGGCGCGCGCACACACACACACATTATATATATATATATATATATATATATATATATATATATATATATATATATATATATATATATATGAACTGTTTGACTAAACTTATACTTGCGAATTAATTGAAAATTGCCACCCAAAAGAAAATCAGTAGACTTCTATCGATGAGAGAACCAGAACAACTAGAAAAATAGGGGGTTAATTTATTTATTTTTTACAACCATACTATATGATTTAATCTGAATATTCTTATGGTCAAAGTTCAATATGGTAGGCAATCAAAATATAAAAGGGAAAATTTATGCTTTAATCACTTTTAATGGAGAAAGAAAATAATTCACTATAGCAAACATTTTCTATAACAAAATTTACTATAAGTAATGGTACTATTTTAGGTGAGTGGTTATGCCATAAATCTTTGCAGAATTAGTTGATATGTCAGATTAGGGGTATATATCAGTCATGAGCATAAAAACATTTATTAACATTCTTTCTTTAGTAAATCAACTCAAACTAGACAACACAAAGAAGAGATTTTAACTTCTATGGATATTGATAACGTAACGATTTAAGTTGTGTATTGACAGTTAAAAAATTTATTTCATACCATTAATTCTGACTTGTCCGTACACTGAGACCACCAACCTCTGTACTTTTCTTTGATTATTTCGAGAAATGTCTCGTAATATATAAAGGGTACCTTCCCTTTGTAAAGGCTCACGTGTATTTTGCTACTTATAATATACAACTCTCCCTCACACTCTATCTCTTGTGGAAAGATGATTACTTGTTCTATTTTTCTTACATCTCAAGATATCTACACTATTATCACAAATCTTAGCTACATGTTATTCTTTAGTTCATATTACGTTTGATTCTAATTAACCCTTGTTATTTTCGATTATTTTTTAGCTTAATAAGTATTCACATAACTTTTTAGCATAACAAATTAATTACTTAGCACATTTACAAACCAAGATTTAAAACAAAGGTTGAATAGAAACTAGGGATACAGAGCATAGCAGTCAACTTACACCAAAATAGGGATACATAGCAAAATATGGGAAGTTTCACGTGAGGCTCAAGCGTACATTTGTTGATATATCCAATAGTATCATTGATATGATGAACACGTAGGGACGTAGAGCATAGCAGTCAACTTACACCAAAATAGGGATACAGAGCAAAATATGGGAAGTTTCACGTGCTGCCTCAGAGAAATGACATTAACTTTTCTCACGCTGAAACATTTATTATTTTTATTTATCTATTTGTATTTGGTTGATGAAGTTGCTGGACAAAAGTAAATTTGAGACCCAAAACTGGAACTAATAGTACAGACTTGAAATACCATCAAATATGCATATGGAGTAATAGAGACGTAGCAGAAGAAAAAAATTCAATATCACATTTTAAGGTACATACAAAACAGGTAGCCTGCAGTATCAGAAAGAATAATCTTTTTTAGGTTAGATAAATGTTGAATTAGGTAGGGACTACGTCCTTAATTAAATGCTAGTCTTAGGTTTCCTAAAAGGGGAAAAAGTATTTGTTGCATGAAATGTAAATGCATGGTTGTGTAGGTGTCATTTGTTATAATCCTTGAGCCACTTTTGGTTATTTGCCTCTTCCAGGCTCCTGCTATACTACCTTAGCAGACAGTAAAGTACAAGAGGGTAACAGCTTGAATGTGGATGAAATGACAGAAACAATTCTTTATTTATTTTTTAACAAAATCGGAAAAGATAAGTGTATAGTTCACTTGTTATTACATCTTTGTTATTTAGTATTTTTATATAACACATTATTAAAACTTTTAATATAATACTTAAGAGTAATGGCAAAAGCAGACATTTACTTTCCTTTTCTTCTTTTATTTTTAAAAATACAGAGTAAGAAACAAAATTGGGCTCCATGCTAGTTTCATTCAAGCATAGCATCGGGTAAGGGAATGGAGTGGCAAACGTTTTGACAAATGCAACACTAAGGAATAACTCTTTTGATAAGCTATATAGTTTTGCTACACCTCCTGATTTTGTTAGGGCCGTCCATGAGAAGGATATGGAGAACTATGTTTATGTGTGAACTAGTAGTATTAAACAATGTGAAGATCTAGCTGCACTAGGAAATATGAGTGTCATATGTAGCCTAATGATAGATTCTATTTATGCATGTATGTCAAACATCCATGGGGGAAACCATCCCTCTCTATTTAACTATATATATATATATATATATATATATATATATATATATATATATATATATATATATATATATATATATATATATATATATATAAAATATGCTTTCTGTTTCAAAAATAAAAAGGTGCTACTTCACAATGCCTTATAAGAAAATATTAAGTTATATTTAATCAGAGAGCCATATTTACACAAAACCATCCGAACCCTAAAAAAAGGAGTGCATTTATTGTTGGTTGATGAAGTTGCTGGACAGAAGTAAATTATTTTAATTTTTGAGACGCAAAACTGGAACTAATAGTACAGACTTGAAATACCATCAAATATGCATATGAAGTTTAAATAGCAAGAGTAATAGAGACGTAGCAGAAGAAAAATATTTAATATAACATTTTAAGGTAGCCTGCAGTTTCAGAAAACATTTAATACTAGCATGTAGTTTCTTTAGTTGTTTCTGTAGAAAAGAATTTGTTCTTTAATTACAAATAACCATCGGGAAGATTTCACTTTTGTTTTGGGGTGCCAAACAAAGACTTGTCTATTTTTCTCCCCCTCCACTAATTAATTTTCTTAGCTTCATTTAATTTAACGTGTTCTTTGCATCATCATTTCAGGTTCAATATCACATTTTAAGATAGATACAAAATTGGTAGCGTTGAGATAGCATCTAACAGTGTATGAAGTTTTTGTACTACTAATGGAAGAAATAAATGGACATACTTTTCTTGAGATAGCGTCTAACAGTGTATGAAGTTTTTACAAAGAACAAACAATAATGCAGATGCCCCATTAATTTATAATCCACACACAATGGGAGAATTTCACCGAAATTGGGCAACTAGTGTACGAAGCGACTCGCATTCTCGCAGAATCCGACACAAAGGAATTTAACATAAAAAAACGATGATAGTATAAGCTCACTGATAAAAAAACGAATAATTGGATTCAACAAGTCTAAAAATATTAACGAACTCGATCGCACGATCGAAATAATAAAATAGGATCCGGAACCATGAATCGGACACCAAAATGCATGAAAATCACAATGTGCTTCAAAAACTTCTTGAATTGCAACCAAGCGTCTAAATAATATCAAACGAATTTTAAATGATTTCAAATTTTGCAGACAAGTATTAAATAGAAAAACAGATTTAATCCATGTCCCAAAACTAAAAACTGAACCCGATAGCCTTAAAGTTAAACCATGGTGAAACTTAGGTAAATTTTAAATATTTATATTGTCAACTTTCGGCATAACAAGTCAAATCAGTCTAGGGATCTCTGAATTAAATTCCGAAAATATTGTCGAAGTTCAAAATAACCGTACGAGCCCAACTAAAACATCAAAACTCTGATCCGAGATTAAATAAGTAGAAAGTTAAACTTGGTCCACTCTTCCAACTTAAACCTTCAAAAATGAGAAACATTCATCCAAATCAATCCCGAACCACTCGAAATTCAAAAAAATACACCATGTGAAGCTATTCGCGACCTCAAACCGCCGGACAAATTGCAAATGCTTAAAACGACTAGTTGGCTCGTTACAGTCTCCTCTATTTAAACATACGTTTGTCCTCGAATGTTCCAGGAGTCGTTCCAAAGCTATCAAATCACTGCATAAGCTTGAACTTAAGGATACAATGTCTTGAAGTTTTGAACTGAGAAAAACTGAACTTTGGGATACAACATTCCGAAATTTTTAATTGAAAAAAATTAAAGAGGGGTACGTAGTGGAAAAAGAATTCCTAACTTGAGGTCAGGAAACGGTTGAAGAGGCTTTGAAGATCCAAAAAAGCTAGCTGCCAAGAAGAGCTAAGCCTTTAATGCTACATGCTAGTATTAAACTCTTAAACAGTCAAAACCAAAAAGCTAAACCTCCTATTACAGTCTAAGAATTGCGATACCAAAGATTATAAGCAAAATGTGAATACTTACAAACCACAAAACAAAGAAAGAATAAAAAATGGTGCAACGACTAATTACTTACAGCTATATATATATATATATATATATGCTACCAAATCCAAGAAGAGGGGTACGTAGTGGAAAAAGAATTCCTCACTTGAGGCCTACTGAATACATGAGGTCAGGAAACGGTGCTGATGGTTATTGTGGTGTGTTGGTGGAAGAGGTTTTGAATATCCAGAAAAGCTAGCTGCCAAGAAGAGGTAAGCCTTTAATGCACTGGATGAATTTTCTGATAGTGCAGACTACCAATTTTGTATGTACCTTAAAATATGATATTGAACATGAAATGATGATGCAAAAACACGTTAAATGAAGCTAAGAAAATTAATTAGTGGAGGGGGAGAAAAATAGACAAGTCTTTGTTTGACATCCCAAAACAAAAGTGAAATCTTCCCGATGGTTATTTGCAATTAAAGAACAAATTCTTTTCTACAGAAACAACTAAAGAAACTACATGCTAGTATTAAATGTTTTCTGATACTACAGGCTACCTTAAAATGTGATATTAGATGTTTTTCTTCTGCTACGTCTCTATTACTCTTGTTATTTAAACTTCATATGCATATTTGATGGTATTTCAAATCTGTACTATTAGTTCCAGTTTTGCGTCTCAAAAATTAAAATAATTTACTTCTGTCCAGCAACTTCATCAACCAACAATAAATGCGCTCCTTTTTTTTAGGGGGATGGATAAATGCTGAATTACGTAGGGACTACGACCTTAATTAAATGCTAGTCTTAGGTTTCCTAAAAGGGGAAAAGTATTTATTGCATGAAATGTAAATGCATGGTTATTTAGGTGCCATTTGTTATTATCCTTGAGCCACTTTTGGTTATTTGCCTCTTCCAGGCTCCTGCTATATTACCTTAGCAGACAGTAAAGAACAAGAGGGTAACAGCTTGCATGTGGATGAAATGACAAAAAAATTCTTTACTTATTTTTAAACAAAATCGGAAAATATAAGTATATAGTTCACATGTTATTACATCTTTGTTGTTATTTACTATTTTTATATAACACATTATTAAAACTTTTAATATAATACTTAAGAGTAATGGCAAAAGCAGACATTTGCTTTCCTTTTCTTCCTTTATGTAAGAAACAAAATTGGGCTTCATGCTAGTTTCATTCAAGCATAGCTTCAGGCAAGGGAATGGAGTGGCACACGTTTTGGCAAATGCAACACTAAGGAATAACTCTTTTGATAAGCTATATAGTTTTGCTACACATCTTGAATTTGTTAGGGCCGTCTATGAGAAGGATATGAAGGACAATGTTTATGTAAGAATTAGTAGTATTAAACAATGTGAAGTTCTAGCTGCACTAGGAAAAACGAGTGCCATATGTAGCCTAATGATAGATTCTAATGATGCATGTATGACAAACATCAATGGGGGATTCCATCCCTCTCTACTTAACTTTATATATATATATATATATATATATATATATATATATATATATATATATATATATATATATATATATATATATATATATATATATATATATATGCTTTCTGTTTCAAAAAATAAGAAGGTGCTACTTCACAATGCCTTAAAAAAAATTCTTAAAATATATTTAATCAGAGAGCCATATTTACACAAAACCATCCGAACCCTAAAAAAAAAGGAGTGCATTTATTGTTGGTTGATAAAGTTGCTGGACAGAAGTAAATTATTTTAATTTTTGGGACGCAAAACTGGAACTAATAGTACAGACTTGAAATACCATCAAATAGCAAGAATAATAGATATTAGGATTTATGTACAGTCCTATCAAGTATAGGACTGTACATAAATCCAATTGTCTATTGCTCACAAAAGTATATATATATATATAGAGTATAGAGAGGTATCAAATCCTATCAACTATAGAACTGTAAATCCTAATCCTATCAACTATAGGACTGTATATAAATCCTAATCCTATCAACTATTGGACTGTACATAAATCCTAATAATAGAGATGTAGCAGAAGAAAAACATGCAATATCACATTTTAAGGTACATACAAAACTGGTAGCCTGCAGTATCAGAAAATTCTTCCAGTGCATTAAAGACTTAGCTCTTCTTGGCAGCTAGCTTTTCTGGATCTTCAAAACCTCTTCCACCAACACACCACCATAACCATCAGCACCGTTTCCTGTCCTCTTGTATTCAGTAGGCCTCAAGTGAGGAATTCTTTTTCCACTACGTACCCCTCTTCTTGGATTTGGTAGCATATATATATATATAGCTGTAAGTAATTAGTCGTTGTACCATTTTTTATTCTTTCTTTGTTTTGTGGTTGGGTAGTCTTAATACTAGCATGTACTGGTTTGTAAGTGTTCACATTTTGCTTATAATTTTTGATATCGCAATTCTTAGACTGTAATAGGAGATTTAGCTTTTTGGTTTTGACTGTTTAAGAGTTTAATACTAGCATGTAGTTTCTTTAGTTGTTTCTGTAGAAAAGAATTAGTTCGATAATTGCAAATAACCACCGGGAAGATTTCACTTTTGTTTTGGTATTTCAAGTCTGTACTATTAGTTCCAGTTTTGGGATCTCTGAATTAAATTCCGAAAATATTGTCGAAGTTCAAAATAACCTCTTATCCCTCAAAGCTTCATCTATATATAGGTAGTTCAATTCTTTCTCTTACTTTACTTTTTATCTCCATTATTATCAGAATGATAATAGTTGTCTCATTCTGATCTGTATCTTCTGTCATATGCTTGCTTAACACATTCGTGGAATCAAATGGATTTCTTGGATCTTGCTTCAGCTGATAATCTACAGAAATACAAGCAGTTTCTTTGCCTTAGTTTGCTTGCTACTCTAGGAAGCTCGCGTGGAGATTATACTGGCACTTTTTTTTGTTTTTGTTGTTGTGCATTATAGGATTAGCTGTTGAGTGTGCTTTAGTTTTAATGAAGATAAATCAAAGGATTAGGTCATTTATTCTCAATTTGACAGATTAATTTAGTGTGCTTTTGTTGATGTTATTGCTTACTCGCACTTGATAGTGCTACTGTTTTCTCCTGATTAGCAATTGACAGTGCTGCTAAAAATTCCTGCTGCTGCTGTCCAGTTTCTGAACTTGATACTGCAGCATCTTGCATTTTTTCAATTTGCTGCTGCTGTTCAATAGCTGTTTGTTCCTCCACAAATATCGCAGCTGGTGTGATTGCATAAGTCGGCTGCTGCTGCTGCCCAGACCTATTTTGGGCTGCATTTTTCATCAGAGAATCACCCGCTGTGCTTGGTCCAACCTGTTGCATTCCTGCTTGAGGCACAAAAGCTGGTGCTTTTGCATTACGTTTGCTATTGGAGTGTACCTTCGTGGAGCTGCCAATTTTAGGTACTGATGGTGAGCCAATAGAGAGCACACCTTCATCTTCACGCTCTTGGTCATCCTCTTCACTCGAATTCCCAGCATACGCATCACCATAGTCTTCCTCATCCTCCTACTAGCGTTGGTCTACCCTCAGCTTAGATTTAATTGCCATCCCCCTCAAATTTGCCTTGATAGTTTGATTGTTATTTCCAGATGACAACATCAACTCTCCTCCATATTTACCACAAGACTCCAAAGACTGTGACGGCACCTCATAAACTGAGGTGTTCAATGTGACTAATGGTTGCTTAACCATCGTATTATTCAACACCATGGTAGCTTGCACATCCTCGATAATTTTTTCCATGTGAGGGCTGGAAAAATGCAGTGTGGAAGTATTGGAACTGCCAAGTGTAGTTTGCTGCTTC
This sequence comes from Nicotiana benthamiana, assembly GCA_034376525.1. Classification (NCBI taxonomy): domain Eukaryota; kingdom Viridiplantae; phylum Streptophyta; class Magnoliopsida; order Solanales; family Solanaceae; genus Nicotiana; species Nicotiana benthamiana. The sequence continues at coordinate 93,468,667 of CM067336.1, forward strand.
AACCTTTTCTCCACTATTTCATTGCTGCTATATTTTGCACCTAGTTCCAGTAGCTCAGATGTTGCAGCAGATTTTTGCTTTTTTGTATTACCTGGGGAGCTGGTTTTTCCACGATGTGAAACTGTATCACCACACACCAGTTCTAATTTCGTATGATCATCATTCTCGCCATGGTCCTGTTCCACGACCAAGGGATCAAAAGAATTAGCACACCTAATATCTGCAACTTCCTGTTTTGTATGATCTGTTTATTAGGTGATACAGCTGACTAATCTTTAGCCCCATTATATTAGGATTAATGTTCTCACCTCCAGATCTTTTTGCACCAATTTCACCGCTAACACCTGCTAATTTTTCAGCTAATACACTTATTAATGCATGCTTATTACCAGCTGTGTTGACAGCAGTTGCATCACTTATATCAGTAGCGTGTAAAGTCGATTCCACAGCCTGAGTAACTCTCGCTACAGCAGAACTCCACAGCCCCTTAGAACCTGTAATTTCAGCTGCTGGTTGATCATTAGACTTCACTCGATCATAACCAATTTGAATCCCAGATGCCCCAGCGACATGTTGAACCACATCGAGCTTGTTTGAAGTAACAGCTAGATCAGTTGCAGCATTAGAAGAATGCAGCTTATCATATAACTAATAGTTGAATGATCACAATTTAAATGAAAACTGAACTTCATGAAAACTTCACCTACCGATAGTAACTCCTACAATTTGAGGTAGCCACTGGCTGTAGTACAATTCTTTAAATCTGTTTCAATTCATTTAAATATAACATTTATCACGTAATTCCTAATTATACCTCGGCTCCAAACAAGTTCTATAAATTGGAATTTGTCGTCTTTGGAGATCGAGCCAACCACCACATGGTTAAAATTCACGCGCACTACCCCTAAGCTAAGACGGGCATTAAAAGGAGAATAAACAAGTACAACAACCGTGGAGAAATATAAAATATGGTGTCACAGTATAAAGTAAATGAAACTGCACCTTTCTACCATTGCCAATTTTAGGATGAAATTTCTTCCAAAACCAGGGCGGCTAGCAAGTCTGTTCTTTCACTAATTTCCCTTTTTTTCTATCCCTAGTAAGTATTTATAGATTTTTTTAGTACATATAGCAAAAAGTAGCAAAAAGCTTGAATACCAAGCTTCTAGTGCAAAAAAAAAAAAAGAACAAGTTAGTATTACGGGATTCATGATTAGTTTCACGTATAATGATATGATTGTATACGAAGATGCATCTTGTACTCTAATTCCATTAGGACAAGATGTCTTAGTCCAATCACAAGACCCAGAAAACAACGATGTTTTTGCCTATGAGGGGATGACAAATGTTATGTAATCATAGACACTTTGTGTCACGATCCGAATTTCTTACCATCGGGAGTCGTGATAGCGCTTACTATCCAGCCAATTATTTAACCCTTTTTCATCTTTAATCCGTCAAATATTATGAATGAACACTATATAAACAACAGAAATAATAATGCGGAAGACTGAAATATAACAATTTAATAATACCGATACATCATAAACAAAAGCTACCCAAAATTGATTTCACAATCTCACAGACAGTCTAGGAATACTACAAATAGAGGTCTGAAAGATAAATAGAAAGTTGTTTCTTGAATACACAAAGAAACAATATGGAAAGATAGAAGGAGACGCCAAGGTCCGCGGATGCCTACAGGGCTACCTCGGGTCACCTGATGGACTGAAGGCAACAACGTCACTGTGATCCAAAAGGTAGAACATCGGGATCTGCACACAATGCAGAGTGTAGTAAAAGCACAACCGACCCCATATGTTGGTAAGGGCCTAGCCTAACCTCGGCGGAGTAGTGACTAGGCTAGGACAAGACTACAAAATAAATCTGTGCATTTAAACCATATACCGCGGAAAATAAAGGGAGATATTTACAGTTAAAGATAGAAGGGGGAAACATGCTAGGGGAATATCATGTAACAACATTAAAAACCAATAGAGGAATATAAAGAAAACCATAATTCAATTATGAACAGTAGTCAAGAACTCAATAACACGTGCATGGCATAATTTTTCGTGCATTTACTCTCATCCTCGACATAAAAATCAATAGAATCGGCAAGGCATCACCCTTCATGATTTTACCTCACATAATTATGGCACGAAATTATCCTTCATATATTATCACTCATATCATGGGACGGCATTGTACATCGTGTGGCACGACATCTAGCTTCTTGCTTTTACCTCACAATATCGGCACGGTACGACATCACCCTTCATGTATTAACATTCTCAAAATCATGCACGATATCACTCTTCGTGCTTTACACTCTTCCTTACCCGAGCAACAATCACAAAGCAATTTGGGCAAGGGAATCAATATCATCACAATAAAATTCTGGCAAAGGAACAATAGCCTGGAACAATATTCCGGCAAGGGAAACAATATCATCAGTAATAACATTCCGCCAAAGGAGATAATATCAAAAGCAATAATATCACGGCAAGGGAGACAACATTATAAATCTCTCCTCTTTTCCACATTTATTTCACAAGAATTTTCAATTATCAATAATACATCCACAAGCCTTATTAAATAATAGAAATCATCATATAAAGCATAAACAATACAAAACTGAGTAACATTAATCACAGTATAAGACTCACGGGCATGCTTGACACCGACATATAGATACTCGTCACCATGCCTATGCGTCGTAGTCAACATTTACAACATAGAAATCAGGACACAACTCCTAATCCCTCAAGCTAAAGTTATACCAAATACTTACCTCAATACCATGAACACAATTCAAGACTCTACTACCGCTTTACCTCTGGTTTTACCAATTCGCTTGTATCTAGACACAAGTTACTTAACAATACCAATAAATGTTAAATAAATCAATTATGATGCATGAAGATAGGTTTTCCAATGATTTAAAGAAAAAGCCAAAAGTTGATCCCATGCCCACATGGTCAAAACCCAACGTTCAAACCAAAACTCGATTACCCATTCACCCAAGAACTCAAATATATAATTTATTTTGAAATCGGACCTCGAATTGAGGTCCAAATCCTCAAAACTTAAAAATCCTAAGTTTTACCCAAAACACCCAATTTCCCATAAAAAACCCTCGATTTTGAAATAAAATTATATAATAATGATGGATTAGATCAAAAGAAATGAGTTAGAAATGGCTTACTAATAATTCGAAAGAATAGATGCCTTTGAAAAATTGCCCAAAGATGTTTAGTTTTGAAGAGTTATAAAAATGGTTGAAATGTCGTCTGAAATTCATTTAATTGGTCTCTGATGTCGCAATTTCGACAAGGATTTGCAATTGTGAACCCTTAAGCACCCGGCTACCTTCACATTTGCGAGGTATATGTCGCATGTACGACTCCTGCTTCGATCGCATTTGCAAAAGAATTGTCGCATTTGCGACTTCTAGGCATGTGCGAAGACTTTGCATTTGCATTATACCTCGCATTTGCGAGGCAATGCTGGCCCTGAGTTCTTCATATTTTCTACCCCTGCTTTCGCAATTGCGATGCCTGATCTCGCAATGCGATATCAGAGGCATGTTACACATCGACAATACACCAGCAATTCTACTAAGTCCAATTTTACTTTATGGCGTATCCAAAACTCACCCGAGCCCTCATGGCTCCAAACCAAACATGCACGCTATCCTAATTATATGGACTTTCTCGTGAGATCAAATCGCCAAAATAATATTTCGAACTATGAGTTTAGCATTAAAATTAAATAAAACCCCCAAGAACACTTAAGTTTCAAATTTCACAACTGAGGGTCTGATTCACGTAATATGAAGCTCGTTTCTTACCAAATATTACAAACACCACTTAGATACAATATGAGACTTATAACGGGCTTCGGAATAAAAAAAACGAGACCGATACCATCAAATTCAAACACATTTAAATTTCTACAAACTCTTAAATTTCAGTTAAATAATTTTCTTCAAAAATTTATTTCTCGGTATTAGGACCTCGGAATTCAATTCCGAGCATATGTCCAAGTCCCATATTTTTCTATGAACCCCCAGAACCGTCAAATCACGGATCTCTGTTTGTTTACCCAAAATATTAATCAAAGTCAACTTAAATGAAATTTTAAAGGCCAAATTAGCATTTTTATCAAATTTCCAAATAAAAGTGTTCCGAATATATATCGGGACCGTGCACGAGAAGCGAGGTGACAAAACAAAGACTCTTCTAAGGCCTCAAAACACAAAAATTACTTGTAAATCAAGTGATGAAACTTTGGTTCATCATATCCTCCACCTCTAAAACAACTGCTCGTCCTCGAAAGGACATAAGAAAGAACTATCTAGTTGGACAAAATATGGGGATATCGGCTCTCTATATCGAACCTGGACTCCCAGGTCGCTGTATTAACAGGTTGACATCTCGACTGAACACGAACAGAAGGAAACTCTTCGCTCTCAACTTAGGAACCTTCCGCTCTAGAATAGCTACCGACTCATCTTCATAAGACAAGTTCTTTTACAACTGGACAGTTTTGAAGTCTAACACGTTGGATAATCGACAAGATACTTCTGAAGAATGGACACATGAAACACTAGATGCACGACTGATAAACTTGGCGGCAACACAAGTCTGTAAGTCACCTCTTCCACTCGATCAAGAATCTCAAACGGGCCAATGAATCTAGGGCTAAGCTTGCCCCTCTTCCCAAATCTCATCATGACCTTCATAAGCGACACCCGAAACAACACCCGCTCATGCCACATCACTAACCTTACCATCGATGTGAGTACGTGATTTTTGCCCTATATGAATTACTCTCATAAATTCAAACAAAATAAAATTTTCCCATTGTTTGAATTTTGTGGATTTTCGTAGTATTTTTGCTAATTATCTGCATTTGTCTGTTCATGTTTATTTTATTCAATTCATGAAAAATATAAAAGAAAAATATTGCATTTACATTTAGGATTTCATTTTACATTTTCAGATTAATTGGTAAATAGTTTGTTTCGTAAAAAATGGAAAAATCACAAAAAATAACTCATTTTACATTTTTTTTCGTTTTGAGTTTTGAATTTTGTAGTTTTTCTTTTAATTTGGTATTTAATTATTTGTGGTAATTATTATTAAGTAATGAGTCTAATTTAGTAGGGTAATTTGGTTTAAATAATTAATTTACGTTTAAATTTCAATTTGAAAAGAAAAGATTTTGTAATTGAAAAAAAACAATTGAAAGAAAAGTCTTCTTGGGGCTTCAGGCCCAAGTATCTTACCCTAATACCCTGCTAAACCTTTTAGAATCGACCCAAAACCCATTCCAAAAATTGGCCTGCCCCACAATTAAGCCTAACGACGTTGTTTCGCCCTATCTCATCTCAATTATTGGATCAACGAGATCCAACGGACCGAAACTCACCCCTCCCCCATATAGAATTGTCCGAACAAGACCACCACCCCCTCTGAACCCCCCATTTCGTCTCTCTCAACTCTTCACCTCTCCGAGACAAAAGGAAACCCTAAGTTGCCACAAAAAACTCCATGCTCTTTCCGATGGCGGCGCCACCACCAAACTACCCCAAATCAACACCCCAAACTCCCCTTCCTCCCTTCATATATAATTCGTCGTTGTTTCCCTTCGAATCTTAAATCCAAGTTCGACCTTTAAAAGTTTAAAAAACATTTTTCATCGAACCTGGTAGCGTGCATGCTCATAGGGTGTTGTTCTTTCGAGCTTTGAAGTTTGGATTCAAAAAAATTGATGTCGTTCAGTTGTTCTTGACAAATAACAAAGGATCAACATTAGTTTTGTTAGGTCATTTGTCTCAAGTAGGTTTCGAGTCCTGATTTGGTAAGTTCCCCCCCCCCCCCCCCCCTGTTTGTTCATTCCTTTACTATTTTATTTCTTTATTCTCCTTCCATTTTCATTGGTTTAGTTTTCTTCTACTAGCTTATTTGAAAGTAGACCAATCCTCCGGGTTTAAATTGTCTTCTGTTCGTTGTTTTTTTCTTTTTCCTTTGTAAAGGCTTGTTCTATGTTTTCCTTAATTGTGCTATTAGCCTATTTAAAGTTCTGATATCATATTTCGTTTAGTCACCTAGTTAATTTAATTAAGGTTATTTTTGATAACTTGGTTAATTTACTGCTTACTTGTGTGTAGTAATCAGTCGATTAGTGTAGGTTTTAATTCTCGAAATCATTCAAGTGTTTGCCCTTTGTTTGTTAACTGATATGATTACAGTTTATTTTGTTGTTTGGGCTTTTAAGTCATTGCATACCACACCCCAATGGGGTTTGGTTAGATCATTGGGTTAGAATTGAGCCCGCAATTTGTTTAACTATCGGGTAATTTTGAATCATTTGTGTTCCTAGAGTAAAAACAAAGGTTTAAAGGGTTAATTTAGGAACTCTAGGTGGGGGAATCTCAGTAAGTGATTGAGGAAGCTTCCTAGAATTTGGGGTGGTGAGCTAACTGAAAATCTGAATTTTACACCAAGGTTTTCTAATTAAAAATGAAAATTAGAAAATGTCCTAAAGGCAAAACTTAGTTCAACTCTACAGCCCTAATACCTTGCCTATAAAGGCATCGTTTCTTCACCAACAAGGGAAATTTTTGGAGATAAAAATACTAAAAATTTAAACAGCTAGAGTTTTTGGGAGGAAAAGTCTGAAATAGTATTGAGCGCAAGAAGAAACAACTTCAAAATTCTTGTGTTTTTAGTGAACAATTGGTCCAGTATTGAGTTAGTCTCTTCATTATGAAACCCAAAATGATTTTCTTAGCTTATTCTGGAATGGAAGCTAGTTTAAGGGATGTTGGGTCACTGTTCCATTGATGAAATTCTGAACTGCTTCCGTTGTTTGCTTCTTCTTTATTGAACTACTACAGCTGTTGTCAAATAACTTAAAGATCTTGTTTTGGTTTTTATCTGGCTGTATTCAGGTACACACTCCTGGGATCTATTGATTGTGAAGTTAAATTTGAAAAATAAAAAATAGAAGTTTAAAGCATGATACCAATCTTATTTGTGACTCACTTGTATCTTTTGTTTTGACGTTATGTTTCTTTTAGTAGGATGAAATGTTGTATTATCTAGTTGAGTCTTGTTTTAGACATTGAGTTTTGTTATTGTATTTAGTTTGGGACCATTATGAAACTTGGGAAACATTTTACTTGGTTGAATCGGTAGTTTTAGACTCTACATTCCATCGCTTAAATCATGTAATGTGGACTGAATTGGACATTCTCTGTTATGTAGTTCATTTAAATTGTTGGCACATGTTTGTGGTGTTTGGATGTTGCAATGTTCATGTAATTGGGTAGATAAATGTTTCTTTTAAGATTCGTGTGTATAAAATCGCGTTGAGAGAAAAGGAAAAGGAAATGGTCTAGTTTTGTTCAATGGGTAAAAACATGCATTGATTAGCATGTGAATGTGTTTAAACATAGAAATGGGTGTCAGTTCAATGCTAGTTAGTGATTCAATAACTAGTAATTGTCAGTTTAATTTTGCTTCTATTCAGTGTCAATCTTACAGGAACTACTAATATGGGACTCATTTGATGTTTAAATTCTCATGTCATTACTTCAAGTTAGCTTGAAACCTTAATATTTAAAGTTATATATTATCCAGCTATCAAATTGGAATTTTCAATTATTTTCGAAATTATGTCATTATTAAAATCTCATGAAATTGTCCATTACGTAGTTAAAAGCTATTTTGAAAATCGTCTGCATATACATTTGTGTTTTGGTGATAGTAATTCAGGTTCACATCGGCACCCATTGATTTTTCAGATGCAGCTTGGCTTTTAAGGATTCGAAGTCGAGTCCTCACTTGCTAATCTCAGGCTCCTGAAAGTTTTGGGCTCATCTTGGACTTAAGTCTGAAAAGACTTGCAAAATCGAAACTATGCACTTTGTATCATTTAGGTTTGTTTTGCTCTGTTGGCTCGGTTCTCTCGTTTGTTTGGGTTGTTGACGAAGTAATGTCTCTTTAGGTAATTGTTTGTTTAATAAGACGCTCATGGGTAGCTGATTTAGTTCGAACTTTTAGCATATAGGTATTTTGAATGCCTTTAGGTTTCTCCTTAATTAACTAGATTTTTTAAAATGAGTTGAGGTGTGCCATATTAGCCAAATGTATAATTTGTGGCCCTTATGAGCTTATTTAGAAACCTTGTTTATTAGAAAAATCAAGGCGCGCCATGCCAAGTGAAAGCTTCAAAATGCACGGCCCTCATTTAATTGATCTTGAACCTTTAGAAATCGAGGTGTGCCATTAGCTTAATTTTCATGGCCCTCGCAACCAAGCGGGGGATAATATCATTCAAGCATAGCTTCAGGCAAGGGAATGGAGTGGCACACATTTTGGCAAATGCAGCACTAAGAAATAACTCTTTTGATAAGCTATACAGTTCTGGTACACCTCCTGATTTTGTTAGGGCCGTCTATGAGAATGATATGGAGGACTATGTTTATGTTAGAACTAGTTGTATTAAATAATGTGAAGATCTAGCTGCACTAGGAAATATGAGTGCCATATGTAGCCTAATGATAGATTCTAATGATGCATGTATGTCAAACATCCGTAGGAGGAAACCATCCCTCTCTATGTAACTTAATATGTGTTTATATATATATATATATATAATATGATTTCTGTTTCAAAAATAAAAAGGTGCTACTTCACAATGCCTTAAAAGAAAATCTTAAATTATATTTAATCAGAGAGCCATATTTACACAAAACCATCCGAACCCTAAAAAAAGGAGTGCATTTATTGTTGGTTGATGAAGTTGCTGGACAGAAGTAAATTATTTTAATTTTTGAGACGCAAAACTGGAACTAATAGTACAGACGTGAAATACCATCAAATATGCATATGAAGTTTAAATAGCAAGAGTAATAGAGACGTAGCAGAAGAAAAACATTTAATATCACATTTTAAGGTAGCCTGCAATATCAGAAAACATTTAATACTAGCATGTAGTTTCTTTAGTTGTTTCTGTAGAAAAGAATTTGTTCTTTAATTGCAAATAACCATCGGGAAGATTTCACTTTTGTTTTGGGATGTCAAACAAAGACTTGTCTATTTTTCTCCCCCTCCACTAATTAATTTTCTTTGCTTCATTTAACGTGTTCTTTGCATCATCATTTCAGGTTCAATATCACGTTTTAAGGTACATACAAAACTGGTAGCCTGCACAATCAGAAAATTCATCCAGTGCATTAAAGGCTTAGCTCTTCTTGGCAGCTAGCTTTTCTGGATCTTTGAAAAGAATGGATTTCTGTAGAAAAGAATTTGTTCTTTAATTGCAAATAACCATCGGGAAGATTTCACTTTTGTTTTGGGATGTCAATCAAAGACTTGTCTATTTTTCTCCCCCTCCACTAATTAATTTTCTTAGCTTTATTTAACGTGTTTTTGCATCATCATTTCAGGTTCAATATCACATTTTAAGGTATATACAAAATTGGTAGCCTGCACTATCAGAAAATTCATCCAGTGCATTAAAGGCTTAGCTCTTCTTGGCAGCTAGCTTTTCTGGATATTCAAAACCCCTTCCACCAACACACCACCATAACCATCAGCGCCGTTTCCTGGCCTCTTGTATTCAGTAGGCCTCAAGTGAGGAATTCTTTTTCCACTACGTACCCCTCTTCTTGGATTTGGTAACATATATATAGCTGTAAGTAATTAGTCGTTGCACCATTTGTTATTCTTTCTTTGTTTTGTGGTTTGTAAGTGTTCACATTTTGCTTATAATCTTTGATATCGCAATTCTTAGACTGTAATAGGAGGTTTAGCTTTTTGGTTTTGACTGTTTAAGAGTTTAATACTAACATGTAGTTTCTTTAGTTGTTTTTGTAGAAAAGAATTAGTTTGATAATTGCAAATAACCACCGGGAAGATTTCACTTTTGTTTTGGGATGTCAAACAAACACTTGCCTATTTTTCTCCCCTCCACTAACTAATTTTCTTAGCTTCAACTGTACGTACTTGTTGAAGCCATTTAATTCTTTGCATCATCATTTCAGGTTCTTTTTATTAGTGTCCTACATTAACATTGTTCTCGCCAGTCTTTTCAGATTGGGTTGATCTGCTGATTTGATCAGGTAGCTATTTATAAATTTGAGTTTGCATTGCTATCTAGTAAGATTTGAAAAATTCTAGTAGTAATGAATACTAAAGAATTCCATTATGTCATTCAGGTTAAGATGTTGCGCCGCACAATCAGTTGTCCAATAGCCTATTCCCAGAGGTATATTACTGCTCTCAAAACTTGATGCTTAGTGAAATAATTAGAAGTAGAGTTGTAACAACAAAGGAGCTTTAGTGTTTCCATAGAGTTAATTCCTTGGATAATTATAGTTATCAAAATTATATATTTTATATAGTTACTAGGTATTCCTTGTAAAGCATTGGCCGGTAAGGATACCGACGTTTGCGGTCACTATTGCGGTCGATCTGATAGAGATGTAATCTGATCCCAACAATATCAAATTATTAATATAAACAACTCAACACCAATATTTACGAAATATCAACAAAAAAGAAGATGAAACGTATAAAACATTAAAGAATCACTAATACAACTGATAAAATCCAATACCTCGAAATCCCAAAAAATATGAAGTAAATGAACAAACTACGATGTATCACAAAATTAAAAGCAATAAAAGAGTTAAATAAACAAAGTCACAACAACAACAACAACAACAACAACCCAATGTAGTCCTACAAGTGGAGTCTGGGGACGGTTGGATGTATGCAACCTTACCCTACCCTGGAAGGAAAGAGAGACTTTTTTCGATAGCTCAAAAAAATCAAATAGCAAGTGATGACAACTCATAAATAAAAACACGGTTATAAAAAAACAATTAACAAGTAAGGCATGCAACAGATAAAGGCATGATTCGACAAGTAATTGCGATTAAAGTTTTTAAGCGTAGAAGAGTATATTTCACAATAAAGGTAGAACATGTACTAACAACTTCAATTTAATGCATGAAATAAGACTAAGAGTCTGAACCGAACAAATACCACATATAAGCCCGTGTACACACCCATCACCTCGTGTACTCGTCTTTCTCGCAATTCAAATAGTACAATCAACCCAAATCTTAAGGGGTGGTTTCCCCTACACAAAGTTAAGCAAGATACTTACCTCAATTACGCTAATTCGAAACCCAAAATAGCGTTTTCTTTAAAAGTTACATCCGCCTCGTTTAAATCTAGCAAAAACTAACTTAATAATATCAAAAAATACAAGGGAACCAATTCCAATTAATAGAGCTATAATCTTTATATATTTTTTCAAAAGTCAAAATTAGGCTCACTTGGTAAAAACCTGAGTCGAAGGGTAGCCATAGCCCTGCGAGTTCATATATATGGTTTGTTTTCAATTTCGAGTCAAATTTTACTCTTAAATCTTAAATTTTTATTTTTCAGATCATAATAAAAAATCCCTAAATTTTCCCTTCAAAACCCATGAATTTGGCGTTAAATCTCATAAATAATCATGTAATATGATTAAAAATGGATTAAAGTGACTTATCGAATAGTTTGGTATGAAAATCTCTCAACAAATTGAAATCGCCTCCCGCCAAGTCTGGGATTCAAAATATGATAAGATGAAGGTAAGTCCTGAAATACTCAGCGATAAACAAACTGCACAAATCGCATGCGCAATTGCGGAAAAAGGATCACAAAAGCGAAACCTAGCCAGACCTACTAATGTCGCATTTGTTACAATAAACTTTGCCATTGCGAAGGTGTTTCCCCGTAGAGGCTCATTGCAAAAGCGACTCTAGTGCCCCAAAAGCTAGCTCCAGTGTATATAATTGCGATACAATCCCCGTAAATGCGAGGTCTCTTCCCCAGCAGTCCTGATTCACAACTGCGAGATGAAACCACCACCCTCACACAAAATTCTAACAAAATCAATATAAAACTCACCTGACCCCTGGGGGATCCACATCAAACATTCACACAAGTCTAAAAATATTATACGAACTCTATCACACGATCGAAATACTAAAATAGCATCCAGAACCATCGATCGGACACAAAAATGCATGAAAATCACAATGTGCTTTAAGAACTTCTTGAATTGAAACCAAGCGTCCAAATAATATCAAACCAATTTTAAATGATTCCAAATTTTGCAGACGAGTTCTAAATAGAAAAACGGATCTAATCCATGTCCCAAAACTAAAAACTGAACCCGATAGCCTTAAAGTTAAACCATGGTCAAACTTAGGTAAATTTTAAATATTTGAATTGTCAACTTTCGGCATAACAAGTCAAATCAGTCTAGGGATCTCTGAATTAAATTTCGAAAATATTGTCGAAGTTCGAAATAGCCGTACGAACCCAACTAAAACATCAAAACTCTGATCCGAGATTAAATAAGTAGAAACTTAAACTTGGTCCACCCTTCCAACTTAAACCTTCAAAAATGAGAAACATTCATCCAAATCAATCCCGAACCACTCGAAATTTAAAAAATACACCATGTGAAGCTATTCACGACCTCAAACCGCCGGACAAATTGCAAATGCTTAAAACGACTAGTTGGTTCGTTACAGTCTCCTCTATTTAAACATATGTTTTCCTCGAATGTTCCAGGAGTCGTTCCAAAGCTATCAAATCACTGCATAAGCTTTAACTTAAGGATACAATGTCTTGAAGTTTTGAACCGAGAAAAACTGAACTTTGGGATACAAGACATTGTATCCTTAGGTTCAAGCTTATGCAGTGACTTGATAGCTTTGGAACGACTCCAGGAACATTCGAGGAAAAACGTATGTTTAAATAGAGGAGACTGTAACGAACCAACTAGTCATTTTAAGCATTTGCAATTTGTCCGGCGGTTTGAGGTCGCGAATAGCTTCACATGGTGTATTTTTTGAATATCGAGTGGTTCGGGATTGATTTGGGTGAATGTTTCTCATTTTTGAAGGTTTAAGTTGGAAGGGTAGACCAAGTTTAACTTTCTACTTATTTAATCTCGGATCAGAGTTTTGATGTTTTAGTTGGGTTCGTACGGTTATTTTGAACTTCGACAATATTTTCGGAATTTAATTCAAAGATCCCTAGATTGATTTGACTTGTTATGCCGAATGTTGACAATTTAAATGTTTAAAATTTACCTAAGTTTTATCATGGTTTAACTTTAAGGCTATCGGGTTCAGATTTTAGTTTTGGGACATGGATTAAATCTCTTTTTCTATTTAAAACTTGTCTGCAAAATTTGAAATCATTTAAAATTCGTTTGATATTATTTAGACGCTTGGTTGCAATTCAAGAAGTTTTTGAAGCACATTGTGATTTTCATGCATTTTGGTGTTCGATTCATGGTTCCGGATGCTATTTTATTATTTCGATCGTGCAATCGAGTTCATATAATATTTTTAGACTTGTTGAATCCTATTATTCGTTTTTTTATCAGTTAGCTTATACTATCATCGTTTTTTATGTTAAATTCCTTTGTGTAAGATTCTGCGAGAATACGAGTCGCTTCGTACACTAGTTGCCCAATTTCGGTGAAATTCTCCCATTGTGTGTGGATTATAAATTAATGTGGCATCTGCATTATTGTTTGTTCTTTGGAAAAACTTCATACACTGTTAGACGCTATCTCAAGAAAAGTATGTCCATTTATTTCTTCCATTAGTAGTACAAAAACGTAACTTGAAATAATTCCTCACTTGAGGCCTACTGAATACAAGAGGTCAGGAAACGGTGCTGATGATTATGGTGGTGTGTTGGTGGAAGAGTTTTTGAATATCCAGAAAAGCTACCTGCCAAGAAGAGCTAAGCCTTTAATGCACTGGATGAATTTTCTGATAGTGCAGGCTACCAATTTTGTATGTACCTTAAAATGTCATATTGAACCTGAAATGATGATGCAAAGAATACGTTAAATGAAGCTAAGAAAATTAATTAGTGGAGGGGGAGAAAAATAGACAAGTCTTTGTTTGACATCCCAACCAACAATAAATGCACTCCTTTTTTTTAGGGTTCGGATGGTTTTGTGTAAATATGAGTCTCTGATTAAATATATTTTAAGATTTTCTTTTAAGGCATTGTGAAGTAGCACCTTTTTATTTTTGAAACAGAAAGCATATTTTATATATATATATATATATATAAAGTTAAATAGAGAGGGATGGTTTCCCCCTATGGATGTTTGACATACATGCATCATTAGAATCTATCATTAGGCTACATATGACACTCATATTTCCTAGTGCAGCTAGATCTTCACATTGTTTAACACTACTAGTTCATACATAAATATAGTCCTCCATATCCTTCTCATGGACGGATATTTTTACTAGTTGTTGTGGTTCTCTCATCGATAGAAGTCTACTGATTTTCTTTTGGGTTGCAATTGTCAATTAATTCGCAAGTATGAGTTTAGTCAAACAGAGTAATTTCTTAATCTTATTCTCATTTTTTTCTGGTACTCGTCGATCTTCTTAAAATTTTGGGAAAAATAGTTTGGGGTTGGGAAAGATTAATTAACAAGAACTTGACGCGTTAACCCTAATTTTATAGATTCTACCTAGTCCTATATAGCGTCAGGAATTCTAGTCAGATGCGACATTCCTCCGCAAACGATATTAATGTTCTAACCCATGACCTAATGTCATCAATCCGTCGAGGAGTGCAAGCTGTCACTACATAAAGGTAAAAGGAAATCTTTGATGGTTAAGCCGACAAAATAATATTGCCATAAAAAAATGCATATAGAAATGCTTACATGCTGTGTTCCATGCCTCGGGGAACCCTAATGGGTTAGACGCCAGTTGCTCAGTACGAACGTAGAAACATTTCTCCCAAAATTTACGACTGGCCATGTCGTTGGCTTGCACCGCAAAACCCTTCTTGCCCCGACTTACCAATTGGAGCATGGTACCTCTCATGAAGCTCACGCTGTACATTTGCAAGAGGTGGTGAACGGATACCTCTTTCCTAGCCTTAGCAGCGTAGGTGGTAAGAATCCTACACACCTTAAGCACATACGGGGTAAGATGGGCCGGACACGCCCCATACCAACGGCGAAGGTCCTCCACCAGAGGATTGAGCGGGAGGCTATATCCAATCCAAAGAGCATACTCATAAAACGTGCAATATCCTGGCCTGTGCACATTGGCGTAGTCCGTCCCAGTGGGAGCCATCTCAACGTAATCATTTATATTGTACGACTTCCTGAGAGCAGCCAAATGAGACGACGTCAGCTGGCTGAACTCCCAATGAGGGAGTTTATATTTGTTGTTAAAAGCCTTTTGTGTTACCATGTCTTGCGGAAGTATGTTGGATGTTGATAGAGGAACGAGGACCTCCTCAGCTTCTCCTTCTGTATTGTCTAAGGACGATGAAACCCTAGAAGAGGCATCACCATTGGACTTTTCGCTATCGTGGCGACGCTTAACCATGATGAAATTTATGAATGAACGACGTTTGAGGGGCACAAGGTTCGATTTTCGGGAAACAAAATTTTAAGAAGATCGACGAGTACCAAAAAAGGATGAGGATAAGACTGAGCAAATACTCTCTGAATAGGTTCGAAAGTTTAATTGAGTTCAACCTCCCCTCTACTTATAAGGAAAGGCACACGGAAATCGAAAAGGCATAATTCGAAAACTAGAGTGGGAAACCAAAACGTCATGTCATGTCCTGAACCGCCTTGGGAGCAAAAGTAATGATCACACACGTGATCGATGATGTCATCTTAAAAAGGAGCCCTAAAAGGAGGTTATATGTCAACGGCATAACACCTTCGCATATGATCACACCCTTTTTCACAGTATCCAAGCGTACGGCTAAAATTCTAGAAAGGTCGAGCACGTATGTCCGTTCGTTGAAGACGTTTCTCGGCTATTGGGCAAATTTGGTTCCCTATTTTCTCATGCTATCTATGCACGTCCTTGATATAGTGACCGGCTCAATTGAGGCCGACTTGAGTAAGGTCGACCCCAGTAAGTGGATGGACCGAGTGACATGACTCAAGACGACGTCGTTTGAAGCTCTGACTCGTCCGTACACTGAGACCACCATCCTTTGTACTTTTCTTTGATTATTTCAAGGAATGTCTCGTAATATATAAAGGGGACCTTCCCTTTGTAAAGGCTCACGTGTATTTTGCTACTTATTATACACAACTCTCTCTCTCTTGTTGGAAATATTATTACTTGTTCTATTGTTCTTACATCTCAAGATATCTACACTATTATCACCAATCTTAGCGACATGATATTCTTTAGTTCATATTACGCTTGATTCTGATTAACTCTTGTTATTTTCGATTATTTTTTAGCTTAATAAGTATGCACATAACTTTTTAGCTAACAAGTTAATTACTTAGCACATTTACAAACCAAGATTGAAAAAGAAAAGGTTGAATAGAAACTAGCGTATATCTAGACTAAACTGAAAGGCAGAAAGAATAGTCTTTTTTAGGTTAGATAAATGCTGAATTACGTAGGGACTACGACCTTAATTAAATGCTAGTCTTAGGTTTCCTAAAAGGGGAAAAAGTATTTGTTGCATGAAATGTAAATGCATGGTTATTTAGGTGCCATTTGTTGTTATCCTTGAGCCACTTTTGGTTATTTGCCTCTTCCAGGCTCCTGCTATATTACCTTAGCAGACAGTAAAGAACAAGAGGGTAACAGCTTGCATGTGGATGAAATGACAAAAAAAAATTCTTTATTTATTTTTAAACAAAATCGGAAAAGATAAGTATATAGTTCACATGTTATTACATCTTTGTTGTTATTTACTATTTTTATATAACACATTATTAAAACTTTTAATATAATACTTAAGAGTAATGGCAAAAGCAGACATTTGCTTTCCTTTTCTTCCTTTATGTAAGAAACAAAATTGGGCTTCCTGCTAGTTTCATTCAAGCATAGCTTCAGGCAAGGGAATGGAGTGGCACACGTTTTGACAAATGCAACACTAAGGAATAACTCTTTTGATAAGCTATATAGTTTTGCTACACCTCTTGATTTTGTTAGGGCCGTCTATGAGAAGGATATGAAGGACAATGTTTATGTAAGAACTAGTAGTATTAAACAATGTGAAGTTCTAGCTGCACTAGGAAAAACGAGTGCCATATGTAGCCTAATGATAGATTCTAATTATGCATGTATGACAAACATCAATGGGGGATTCCATCCCTCTCTACTTAACTTTATATATATATATATATATATATATATATATATATATATATATATATATATATATATATATATATGTATATATATATTTATATATATATGTATATGTATATATATATATATGTATATATATATATATATGCTTTCTGTTTCAAAAAATAAGAAGGTGCTACTTCACAATGCCTTTAAAAAAATTCTTAAAATATATTTAATCAGAGAGCCATATTTACACAAAACCATCCGAACCCTAATAAAAAGGAGTGCATTTATTGTTGGTTGATAAAGTTGCTGGACAGAAGTAAATTATTTTAATTTTTGAGACGCAAAACTGGAACTAATAGTACAGACTTGAAATACCATCAAATAGCAAGAGTAATAGATATTAGGATTTATGTACAGTCCTATCAACTATAGGACTGTACATAAATCCAATTGTCTATTGCTCACAAAAGTATATATATATATATATATATATATATATAGTATAGAGAGGTATCAAATCCTATCAACTATAGAACTGTAAATCCTAATCCTATCAACTATTGGACTGTACATAAATCCTAATAATAGAGATGTAGCAGAAGAAAAACATGCAATATCACATTTTAAGGTACATACAAAACTGGTAGCCTGCAGTATCAGAAAATTCTTCCAGTGCATTAAAGGCTTAGCTCTTCTTGGCAGCTAGCTTTTCTGGATCTTCAAAACCTCTTCCACCAACACACCACCATAACCATCAGCACCGTTTCCTGACCTCTTGTATTCAGTAGCCCTCAAGTGACGAATTCTTTTTCCACTACGTACCCCTCTTCTTGGATTTGGTAGCATATATATATAGCTGTAAGTAATTAGTCGTTGCACCATTTTTTATTCTTTCTTTGTTTTGTGGTTTGGGTAGTCTTAATACTAGCATGTACTGGTTTGTAAGTGTTCACATTTTGCTTATAATCTTTGATATCGCAATTCTTAGACTGTAATAGGAGATTTAGCTTTTTGGTTTTGACTGTTTAAGAGTTTAATACTAGCATGTAGTTTCTTTAGTTGTTTCTGTAGAAAAGAATTAGTTCGATAATTGCAAATAACCACCGGGAAGATTTCACTTTTGTTTTGGTATTTCAAGTCTGTACTATTAGTTCCAGTTTTGGGATCTCTGAATTAAATTCCGAAAATATTGTCGAAGTTCAAAATAACCGTACGAACCCAACTAAACATCAAAACTCTGATCCGAGATTAAATAAGTAGAAAGTTAAACTTGGTCCACCCTTCCAACTTAAACCTTCAAAAATGAGAAACATTCATCCAAATCAATCCCGAACCACTCGAAATTCAAAAAATACACCATGTGAAGCTACTCGCGACCTCAAACCGCCGAACTAAATGCAAATGCTTAAAACGACTAGTTGGTTCGTTACAGTCTCCTCTACTTAAACATACGTTTGTCCTCGAATGTTCCAGGAGTCGTTCTAAAGCTATCAAATCACTGCATAAGCTTGAACTTAAGGATACAATGTGTTGAAGTTTTGAACCGAAAAAGAACTGAACTTTGGGATACAACAATCTGAAATTTTGAATTGAAAAAACTTAAACTTAAGTACACAATGTTTAGGTTCGAGTCTTTTTTTTTCCTTTATAAAATTGTTGTTTGTTCTTGTTTCAGTCAATTTTAATAGTAGTAATTATCTTAGAGAAGTAGCCCAAAAAAGGAAAAGAGGTAGTTGCATGAGTAAATGCATGCGTGCAAACCTCATATGTTCTTTTGGAAAGTCATAGTGAATATCAATGTTGTTAAAAGCGCTCGCTACAGCGCTTTTAGCGTGTAGCGAGGCGTAGCGAAGGGCTGACGCCACAGCAGCCTATGTGGCGAGGCGATCGTGAATAGCGCTGGCAACAGCCTGTGTGGCGTGAGGCGCAGCGAGGCGCGAGGCGAGGCGTAGCGACGCTATTTTGAAAAAATTAATTACACATCAGCAGCAGCTTTACATAAAAGAAAATTAGGGTTCACACGACAATTAATTACAGCAGCAGCCGCTTTACACATCTTCATCTTCTTTCTTCTCTGGTTCTCTCGAGTCTCGACCAGCCACCAGGTATGTTCTTCTTCTTCTTTCTTCTTTCTTTTTCTTCTTTCTTCTTTCTTCCTTCTTCCTTCTTCCTTCTTCTCTCTTTCTTCTTTCTTTTTTTTTCCTTCTTCTTCCAGACTTCCAGTCGACAGACACAGAGTAGGTCTGTTTTTTTTTTCATTGTCGACAGTCGAGTCGACCAGACGACCACTCGACAGTGCTCGACCAGTGAAAAAAAAAACAGAGCACTCGAGTCGACTTGTCTACTGTTCTGTTTCTCGCCTCTGTTTTTTTTCTCGCCTCTGTTTTTTTTCTCGCCTCTGTTTTTTTTCATTAGCTAACCTGCACAGATCAAAAAAAGGAAAATTAATCTGCAATTTTGCTAAGTTGCTTAAATTTATTTGATTTATTGCTCTATTTTTCTTTAAAACAGTGCTGATATTGAAATGGCGTCATCCGATAATAGTAAACGAAGTTATATAGCTTGGAATTATGCTATACAAGGCCCGTCAAGAACTGCAATTAAATGTTTGTTCTGTGAAATAACATATAATGGTGGGATAACTCGTCACAAGCAACATTTGATCGGTGGATTTAAAAATGTAATACAATGTCCCCTTTATTTTAGAGTTTAGACTATTAGTAATCTTTAATTTATGAATCTATTATGAGTTTATGACTATCTATTGAGTTTTTAATTTTTAAATTGATATATTTATTAACATATTATTGTTATTGAGTTTTTAGTTATATATATATATATATTATTTTTTTTTTATAAATTGTCGCCTCACATCAAAAGAGCGAGCGCTTCGCTGCGCGCCTCTCGCCTCAGTGAAGCGAGCCCTCGTCGCTATTTGTCGCCGCGCTATCAAAAACACTGGTGAATATCCTTCTGTCACTTTCACCGAACTGGAAAGAGGAAACAACCTCTCCATATTCAGGTGGCAATAGTTTCTACAAGTGAGACTACAAAACCATACTAGAGCCTGCCTAAATAAATACATATAAATAATTCTTGATATTCCTAAATCGATTTTGCACTTTTAATTTTTTTATATATATATATTATGGAGAATTAAATATGTTGCAGCGAGGAAGGAGTTGTCCGCCATCCTTTTCTGAGAGGTAAATTCTCAAAATTCTTGATCTAACAATTATCTTTGTAATAGTTTGTAAGTTAGTTTACTTTTCGGCTGAAATGGTAAAACAAATTTGAAAAAATATATATTTTATTTCATAAAGGGTCGTGTGATTGAGGAACAAATTATCGAGGATTAATAAATATGGGATTAACAATGACGAGATTATTTAGTTGGATATATACACTTATTGATAGTTGTTTGGTTCATCCGACTAAAAATGGCACATTTGGGTATAATATAAAATATTGTTTAATGTAGAAAATTGTGAAAAACCTTATTTAAAATTTTTACCTTATCTTTCTTAAATGGTTTTAGAGAAAAGCTATAGAGAAGGGCAAATGTGCCATTTTGGATGTTAAACAAGGATTAGTAACCCATCATAATGCGGGATAAAAATAATATACCACACAGCTGTAGCATACCTAGGAAGAGCCGACTGAGGAAGAAAAATGTCTCCATTATATTCCTTTCAATATTCAATTTGGCTAGAGCATGTGCTACTTGGATTAAGGGTAATTTTTACTCTGATTGTTCAACCAGTAGTTAGGCAACTGAGACTTGATTAGTCCTATATATTGTCCCCCCAATAGTATGCCAGTGAATATACAACGGTTGTAATATTGTTAGGAGGTCAAAGAAGTTGTTCCATGGTATCTTGAGTTTCCAGTTAGGATAAGCTTTATTAACTGCACTCTCGATACTCCAAGATATTTGCTGATGTAATTTATAAGGATTGAAATTTTATTGCTACTCATACGAATACTCAATATATATACATCAACCTGACACTCTCCTAGTGTCTAGTAATCCACTAACAAGTCTGATCTGTATGTAAAATATATGAATATGCATGTCTGTAATATGAGTGAATGTTTCTACATGTGTCTTGTAAGCCTCAATTTACCATAGGTAGTAACATGACTTTGGAGGAAAGGATTCATATACAAGTGTTGCACAGCAGAAACCTGGTACCATAACAATATCTATATCACAACAACCGAACGATAAAAACCTCGTGTGTTAACAATATTAGTATCATAATAACTGCAAAAAAAAACCAATGCCATAATAATATCAATATTATATTAACCGCACGACAGAACCTTATTCCCAAATAATAACCACATAGAAACTCAAGTTCCATGATCATCTCTATTGCTTTAGATATATCATGTGCCATAATCTCATTCCATATAAGAGAACTATATGCAGGAATAATTGCATATGAATAAGAGATAAGCATGTATAAGTCATGTGGACAGAGAATAACAATGCAGGGGTGAATGGATAGAGAAAAGATGATCTCTATGCATGTATGTAACATATAATTATAGGTTCAGCATGTAATCTATCGTAATAAAGTCATCATGTCCAAATAAACCATCTAAACTCATCATATCACAAGTAGATCATATACCAAAATAAGGCATGGCAAAGTCTAAAATCTACATGGAGCAAGATATAACTTTGGTACCTGCATATACACTCGTCGTCTCGCATGTACGTCACCCTCAAATACATATTTAGCATAAAATTCTATATTAGAAAATATTTTCTCAAGTCAAGGTTAAGTAAGATACTTACCTTCCCCGAACTATTTTCAATCCAAAATCACGCCTTTTCTTTGTTCTTGACCTCAAATTTCACAAACCTAGCCAAATATCATCCATCGAAGTCAAACAATGCTAAAAACCAATTCTGATCAATAAAGCCTTGATTTCCCAGGCTACTTGGTCAAAACCTGCAACCAAGACAATATCAAATAACCAATTCATCTCGAGTTCATATATATGATTAATTTTCCAATTCGAGTCCTAATTAAAGTTTAAAACCTCAAAATACGCTCTCTCTTAAGTTTCAAGTTAATTTTTTTACTCTTTAAATCCTTTATTTAGGTATATTAATCACTTGATAATTATGATATATATTCAAACCCAAGTTAAAATCACTTACCCTCAGGATTTAAGCGAATTCTCTCTCAAAATCGCCTCAATTCGAATTTCCTAGTTCCAAAGTGGTGAAATGAACTTATTAGAAAATACTGCCCAATATTAAATACAAATATGGTAGTTAAAAGTGCAACTCATATCGCTAAACGTACCAATCTAGTCATTAGAAGTGTTCACAAGAACCTGTTGCACTAGCCATTTCTACACTTCAAAACATGCTCTAGGTGGTCCGTAACTCATCCGAGCCCTTCAGGATCCCAATCAAAACATTCAAACAAGTTGATAAATACTATATGGACATGCCAAGGTCTCAACATACATATAAGATCACCACATCTTAGAATCAAAGGCCAAAATACATACGGGGTCACCATATATATATATATATATATATATATATATATATATAAACAATCTTAAGTCAAAAAATCTTTATTCATTTAGAAGGGCGTCCAATCATACTTAGACATCTCGGATCACTACCAAACTTTACACACAAGAAAAATTTCTCGATGGATTCGTTTGAAATTTTGAATAAACTAGTTGTTTATTAAAATGTCCGGCCATTTCTGTCAAAAAAATTCAAGCTGGTCAAACAGCAACACATTGACATTTAGGACCGACCAAATCTGTCGGAAATTTTACTCCTAGGATTTTGCGCCAAACTTTGATATTAATTTTGTGAGAAATATGATCGAAATATTATAAGAGAAATATAATTAATATTATTCTCAATGTTCAGATCGAAGTCGCCGAAAATTTTTGACTACTAGTATGAGAGTACATTTGTGAATTATCATACTGCTTAATTATTTTATTATCTAATAAATACGTTATTTGACTTGAATCTTAGTGGCTTAGAAATCTTAGGACATAGGAATTGAAATATAAAGAATAATAACTTCTCCATATAGTTTGAGTAAAATTTTATAATTGTACTTACTGTCTTAAAGTTATCTTATGAATTGCGCTTATCATCTTCTATGTTACAGGGATATTGCAGATAGGGATCTCGTACGCGACATTGGTGGCATCTGCATTCTCAACATGTCTGCAGATGTTTCACGGCATGAGAGGTACATTTCTACATTATCATACTATTTAATTATTTTTTTACTATTTGATTATTTTTTTATCTAATCAATACGTTCACTGCCCTCTATAGTTATCTTATGAACTAACTCGTTCGTCTTCTATAATATAGGGATGTTGCAGATAGTCATCACTTATTCGAAATTGGTGGCATCTGCATTTTCGACATGGCTAAAGATGCTTCACAACATTAGAGGTATATTTGTAGCTTATCACACTGCTTAATTATTTTTTTATATAATCAATACGTTCACTGCCCTCTATAGTTATCTTATGAACTAACTCGTTCGTCTTCTATATTATAGGGATGTTACGGATAGTCATCACTTATTCAAAATTGGTGGCATTCGACATGGCTAAAGATGCTTCACAACATGAGAGGTATATTTGTAGCTTATCATACTGCTTAATTATTTTTTTATCTAATCAATACGTTCACTGCCCTCTATTGTTATCTTATGAACTAACTCGTTCGTCTTCTATATTATAGGGATGTTGCGGATACTCGTTCACTGCCCTCTATAGTTATCTTATGAACTAACTCGTTCGTCTTCTATAATATAGGGATGTTGCGGATAGTCATCACTTATTCGAAATTGGTGGCATCTGCATTTTCGACATGACTAAAGATGCTTCACAACATTAGAGGTATATTTGTAGCTTATCACACTGCTTAATTATTTTTTTATCTAATCAATACGTTCACTGCCCTCTATAGTTATCTTATGAACTAACTCGTTCGTCTTCTATATTATAGGGATGTTGCGGATAGTCATCACTTATTCGAAATTGGTGGCATCTGCATTTTCGACATGTCTAAAGATGCTTCACAACATGAGAGGTATATTTGTAGCTTATCATACTGCTTAATTATTTTATTGTCTAATCAATACGTCATTTGTCTTGAATATTAGTGACTTAGAAATCTTAGGAAATAGGTAATAAAATACAAACGAATAATGACTTCTCCATGTAGTTTGAGTAAAATTTTATAATTGTATTTATTTTCCTTAAATTTACCAAATGAAATGCGCTTATCGCCTTCTATGTTATAGGCATATTACACATAGTGATCTCATACTTGACATTGCTGGCATTTGTATTTTCGACATACAAGCAGATGCTTCACAGTATGAGAGGTACATTTGTTAATTATCATTCTACTTAATTATTTTATTATCTAATAAATATGTTCATTGTCCTCTATAGTTATCTCATGAACTAACTCGTATCGTCTTGTATATTATAGGGATATTGCAGATAGTCATCACTTTTTCAAAATTGGTGGCATCTGCATTTTCGACATGTCTGCAGATGCTTCGTGGCATGAGAGGTATATTTGTAGCTTATCATACTGCTTATATTTAATTGTCTAATCAATACGTCATTTTTCTTGAATCTTAATGACTTAGAAATCTTAGGACATAAGAAATGAAATACAAACAAATAATGACTTCTCCATATAGTTTGCGTAAAATTTTATAATTGTATTTATTTTCCTTAAATTTATCTTATGAACTACGCTTATCGCCTTCTATGTTACAGGGATATTGCACATCATGATCTCATACTCGACATTGCTGGCATCTGCATTTTTGACATGCCTGCAGATGTTTCACAGCATGAGAGGTACATTAGTGAATTATCATACTGCTTAATTATTTTATTATCTAATAGATACGTCATTTGACTTGAATCTTAGTGACTTAGAAATCTTAGGACATAGGAAATGAAATACAAAAGAATAATAACTTCTCCATATAGTTTGAGTAAATTTTATGATTGTATTTATTTTCCTTAAAGTTATCTTATGAACTGTGTTTATCGTCTTCTATGTTACATGGATATTGCTAATAGAGATCACATGCTCAACATTGCTGGCATCTGCATTTTTGACATGTCTACGGATGATTCACAGTATGAGAGGTACATTTGTAAATTATCATACTGCTTAATTATTTTTTTATTTAATCAATATGTTCATTGTCCTCTATAATTATCTTATGAGCTAACTCGTATCGTCTTCTATATTATAGGGATGTTGCAGATAGTGATCACTTATTTAAAATTGGTGGCATCTGCATTTTCTAGATGTCTGATGCCTCACATCATGAGAGGTATACTTATATCAAACTGCTTAATTATTTTATTATCTAATCAATACGTCATTTGACTTGAATCTTAGTGACTTAGAAATCTCAGGACATAGGAAACGAAATACAAACGAATAATGACTCAATCTATAAATATGTTCATTTTCCTCTATAGTTATCTTATGAACTAACTCGTATCATTTTCTATATTATAGGGATGTCGCAGATAGTGATCACTTATTCAAAATTGGTAGCATCTGCATTTTCGACATGTCTGCAGATGCTTCACAGGATGAGAGGTAACTTTGTTAATTATTATACAACTTAATTATTTTATTATCTAATCAATACGTCATTTGACTTGAATCTGAGTGACTTAGAAATCTTAGGACATAGGAAATCAAATACAAACGAATGATGACTTCTTCATACAGTTGTATCTGATCAATACGTTCACTATCCTCTGTAGTTATCTTATCAACTAACTTGTATCGTCTTCTATATTATAGGGATGTTGAATATAGTGATCACTTATTCAAAATTGGTAGCATCTGTATTTTTGACATGTCTGCAGATACTTCAGAGCGTGAGAGGTCTATTTTTAATTATCATACTGCTAAATTATTTTATTATTTAATCAATACGTAATTTGACTTGAATTTGAGTAATATATAAATCATAGGATAGAGGAAATGAAATACAAAAAAATAATAACTTCTTCATACTTGACAAATACCAACTACTACAATAGCTACACTGCATGCAAAACCTACTCCAATTATTTCAAAAATTCATCAAAACATTGATAGCACACCGCAAAGAAGACAATATCTAATACCATATGCTCACCACCAGTGAATCAAAGTAGTTCCCAAACTGATTATGAATTACTTGAACTCCCTCCTCTAGCTATTTGTTGAGCACATTGTAGTGTAAGGAAGTAAAAGTCATTTATTGGTGATATATATTTAGTTTTAGTAAAATTCATTTTACTAATTGTCCTCTAAGAATCTTGATATAACTCTTATCATTTACAGGGATGCTAGTGATGACATAAGTATTAGTCCAGTTGACATGTCTAGACCGGCAAACGAAGTAAGCTAAGAATACTTTTATATTTTTATCCATATATACTTGTTATTCCTTTTTTTTACTAATTTTTATAAGAAACTTTTAGCCGGAAATAGTTTCTGAAGCTAGGGAGAGCGTTAGCATCCCTCCCGTGGCTTCAAATGCAGCTAGTAGCAGTGCTCTAGCAATACAGCTTCCCAGGTACATTTTTATATTTCACAAAGCTTAACTAAATGCTTAAATTAGTATTCCAAATTAGTTGTCATTTAACTTGAATTGCAGTGATGTAAAGAGTCAACCTCGACTTTCTTCACTTATTGCTAGCGGCTTACTGGCAGTATTAGGGGGCCTTACCATTGGCTACGCCTTAAATGCCACAGGTATTTTTCCCTATTTTTT
The DNA here is from genome assembly GCA_034376525.1 of Nicotiana benthamiana. Taxonomy (NCBI): domain Eukaryota; kingdom Viridiplantae; phylum Streptophyta; class Magnoliopsida; order Solanales; family Solanaceae; genus Nicotiana; species Nicotiana benthamiana. Next base: position 93,495,697 of record CM067336.1, read on the forward strand.
GGTTAGTTATTCAATAAAAGTATTGCAATTCTTTCCATATTTTATTTTAATCTTACTCTTATTCAGATTTCGTGCAATAGATTATTAAGGTTTCATTTAAGCATTCTACTTTCATACATTAATAAATTTAACAAGGTTGGGATGCATGGTGATTGGTGACTTGAAAGAGATAAAACTTATTAAACACCACCTCCCTCTTTTGTGTGAAATGAAACACAATGTGTATAAACTCAAACACATTGTTTAATTGCTATATATAATTCTTCTGAAATTATGTACTCATTGATAAGGGGTATTATGTGAGGACTAGTTTATTAGTTAAATATGCAAACTCTGCAACAACAATAAAGGATCTTTTTTCATTTAATAACTCCAGCTAACTGAACATCTAAAATCTAGAAAGAGAGTGTCACTGGGAAGACAATGGGGGTAGCAGATGTTGTACCTGATACATCCATGCCATGTTTTCCCAATATTTTTTCTACACTATTTGCTGATATGTGTAAACTCCATTATGCCCATCTCCTCTATTAGCTATCATTTTGCACAATATCTGTGAGCCTGTCTCTATTAATAAAGGGTGCAAGTTTAAGACTTTTTCTAAGAGAGCTAGTAATTCAGTGGTATAAGGAAGATGTTTAGACTATTCTCGGATCCAATCATTGAGGTAGTCGGTTAAAGGTCATTCAAGAAAAACACCATCTTCCAGAGATAGGCCATTTATTTAATAGAGATGATTGGTGCTATGAACAAAGTGAGTGTAAATGTTGTCTTTGATAGTAGTAATGTCCATAGCCTTTTATTTATGCTTTCAGTGTTACTGAAAGCATAAATACCTTCTGAAGCATATATAGTCTAAAATACATAATTTGCATGCAACTCACCCCAACAGAAATATGTCACAAAACAAATAACTTGTACTTTCAAACTAATTGATCAGTATTGAAGTTAGCAGCTATTGACACCATCCACTCTCATCCTCGTTCACTGATGTCATCTATTTCTTCTTTGTTCTTACTGTTTATTTGTGCATCCAAATTTTCCTCTCAACATAATATGAAATATCTGGTTGTACTGTGGTTCTGTCATTAGCACTGTTCATCTTAAACTTTAAAGGCTTACTTATTTTTAATTGTGTTTCAGGTGGCGCTATTGGCCGGAAACCAGTACTAATTGTTGGATCAATACTTCACCTTGTTGGAAGTATCCTAATGTACTGGTTTCCAAATGATGTTGTGGCGTCAATAGGCCTAACAATCATTGGATGCAGTGTGGCGCTCCTAAATCTGGTTGGTGTTTCTATCTTTGTCAACTTATATGTTCTTTTCTCTTTAGTATTGTTGGAAATTTAAATACAATTAAGAACAATAGTAACAGAGATTAAGAGAGTTGAGAGAAAGCTGAAAAGAAAGTCCAAAGTATTGGGTGGTTATAAAAGTTTCTCATTAAGGTTAAAGCTGCTAATTTTAAGCTAAATTGTTTTCAAATTTAAAAAAAGGGCCATTCTTTTTGGAACGGACCAAAAAGGAAATAGGCTAAGTTGCTCGGACTCGGGTGCAGGTAACCGATACGGGGACGGATCCGAGTATCGGATTTGGCAAATTCTAAATTTTATGATTCGGGGGTGTGGATCCGGATATGGATACGGGTGCGGGGATTCATGTAATCTAAAAATAGAGTTATAATAATATTGTAAATTTTGAGAGATATTTTGTGAAAAACATACATGAATATTGTAGAATTTAATCTTTGATTCTCCAAGATTGATATTTTTCTTTCATTCTCCTAAATCTGTTTTATTTTTTATTTTTGAGATATCAAAATCTTAATTTGTCTCCCAATTTATCGATAGACTCCGGTCAAAGTGTCTGAAGTCAGTTGACCGATCAGGGATGTGTCCTGCTCTCGCTCCCGTCCCCGTCTCATATCGGAACGGGGACGGTACCAAAATAGAAGAGTCCGCGCAACTTAAGAAATAGGTTCACATAAATCGGAACAGGTAAATGTATGTTCCACCTACATCAACACTGATCAGCTATTGTTGTGAAATAGTAGTATTATCAAACTAACCATCATTAGCATTTGCTACATTATGAAATAGGAAATATTAGAATGTATAGTTTTATATTTTCTATACTTCATATTACATGTCATACTTAGACAAGTTACAATCTTGTAGGTAATCCCCATTATATTGAGTGAGATCAATATAGGAAAAGCACTAAAGTGGATTTCCTTTGTTTTTAACTCCATGGTGCTATGGGGAAGCACTAGCGCGAAAGCAGTAAGCATGGCAGCATATCACAACTTCCGTAATGGTTGGAGATGGTCATTTGCCAGTAGTGGATTTTTTGCTTTGCCACTACTTTTACTGTCTTTCCTTCTTAGTGAGACCCCAAGGTTTCTCATTAAGAAAAGGCGCATGGAGGAGGCAAAAAAATCTATTAAGGCGTTGAGGAAATCTGGAGCAGAAGCAGAGCTACAAATGTTAGCTGACCTGATTGATAATGAAGGCAGGGGGAGAAGGAAGAAATTGTCACGCTCACCCCTTTTGCTGATTAACATAGCAACGCAAATTTTTCAGCATGTCTTGGGATTAGATTCAATCCTCTTCTTTGGACCATTCATTCTCGAGTCAGCTGGATACTCAGATAATTCCTCATTCGTCGCTCCCCTCATTGCCGGAGTTATTCGGGCTGGAGTTGCTGGACTCGCTTTTCCAAGCTATAGTTACTTCGGACGGCGGAGGACTCTAGTCTCGGCATGCCTAGGCATGGTTGTGGCACATGTAATTCTTTATTTCTTTCTTATTTCGGCTTTCTTTAAAGAGATCAATTTTAATTAATTGAAATATAGAATATGTAACTTAAATTCATTTCTCTCAATATTTTCCAGATTTCCTTGTTGGGTTTCTTCCTTTTGGTAGGAGACCCTATCTTTCCACTAAGCCAAAAGAGTGCTTATGTTGGCATGGTATTTGCCATCCCCCTCATATGCTTCTATTTAATATTCTCGGGGCCTTGCGAGTGGACGGAAGAATCCTACTCCGAAGATATCAGAGTGTTAGGGTCATGCTGGGAGATGAACATATCTTTGGTCATGTCTCTAATCATGAATCTGGCCGTTTTGCTGCTCCTGTGTACGCTCAAGGCCTGGATATTCATGCTATTTTCTGCTCTGACACTGGGAGTGTGCTTCTCCATTTACAAGCTTTTGCCCGAGCGAAAAAGAAAGAAGACAAAGTAGTTGAGGAAGATCTCTTCGAGCAGCATTGGTTTTGGAAGATGTTGAAGCCGTGTAGCGGTAAATTATTTTTTAACTGTTAAACAATAATTTACTTTGATTGTTGTTGTGTATTTATGAGATTTTGGGCTACATTACTTTCTAGGACGGCAGCAGCTAGCACGCGGTCTATGTGAAAATTATTGTTGAGGTGTACAATGAAGGCTGTGAAAGCAACAGTAAGTGCTGGATTTGGGTTGCTGTAGGTCCTCAAGGATGATGCAAAAGGGAGCAGCAACATTTGAATAGTATTAGAATGAGATAGTCAGTACAGTTGGTGGAACACACAGAGAAATCCCAATGCCATGCATGTATTATTATCCAAAACTGCATTTTAGCCATTGTAATTGTTATGTATATATTATCAAGGGAAGAAATAGCCCAATATATTAGTCTCAACTCTGAACCTTGTTCAAACCAATGTATTATGTATAACTCATTGGCAACAGAAATCAGAAGCAATTTTGATAAATGCTTTGTAGACATGTCTGCTTCACTTTTTTGCTTTGCTTGCACAAAGAAAAGTTGTAAATTCTAAATTCTAATTTTTGAGCAGGGAGTTATATTCATCTTTCACATTTGTCTACATAGCTTTATAACTAATTGTTTTCACTGTTCACTAACGGCTTGCTGGAAACAAGGGTATTCTGTATATATTACTTGGAGGCTCTGAAGTATTCAGCTATCTATCTAAAGGTCTTGTAGGTTTTCTTTATCACTCGATTGGATTTGTTTCTGATTAGACTAACACCAGCTTCCCCAGTTACTTGGTTCATGGCAGAAACATGCACATCAACGGTCTGATTTATGCCTTGGAGTCCAGAAGGAATTCATTCTGTATTTCCTTTATCCCTCAAAGCTTCATCTATATATAGGTAGTTCAATTCTTTCTCTTACTTTACTTTTTATCTCCATTATTATCAGAATGATAATAGTTGTCTCATTCTGATCTGTATCTTCTGTCATATGCTTGCTTAACACATTCGTGGAATCAAATGGATTTCTTGGATCTTGCTTCAGCTGATAATCTACAGAAATACAAGCAGTTTCTTTGCCTTAGTTTGCTTGCTACTCTAGGAAGCTCGCGTGGAGATTATACTGGCACTTTTTTTTGTTTTTGTTGTTGTGCATTATAGGATTAGCTGTTGAGTGTGCTTTAGTTTTAATGAAGATAAATCAAAGGATTAGGTCATTTATTCTCAATTTGACAGATTAATTTAGTGTGCTTTTGTTGATGTTATTGCTTACTCGCACTTGATAGTGCTACTGTTTTCTCCTGATTAGCAATTGACAGTGCTGCTAAAAATTCCTGCTGCTGCTGTCCAGTTTCTGAACTTGATACTGCAGCATCTTGCATTTTTTCAATTTGCTGCTGCTGTTCAATAGCTGTTTGTTCCTCCACAAATATCGCAGCTGGTGTGATTGCATAAGTCGGCTGCTGCTGCTGCCCAGACCTATTTTGGGCTGCATTTTTCATCAGAGAATCACCCGCTGTGCTTGGTCCAACCTGTTGCATTCCTGCTTGAGGCACAAAAGCTGGTGCTTTTGCATTACGTTTGCTATTGGAGTGTACCTTTGTGGAGCTGCCAATTTTAGGTACTGATGGTGAGCCAATAGAGAGCACACCTTCATCTTCACGCTCTTGGTCAAGTTCTTCACTCGAATTCCCAGCATACGCATCACCATAGTCTTCCTCATCCTCATACTAGCGTTGGTCTACCCACAGCTTAGATTTAATTGCCATCCCCCTCAAATTTGCTTTGATAGTTTGATTGTTATTTCCAGATGACAACATCAACTCTCCTCCATATTCACCACAAGACTCCAAAGACTGACGGCACCTCATAAACTGAGGTGTTCAATGTGACTAATGGTTGCTTAACCATCGTATTATTCAACACCATGGTAGCTTGCACATCCTCGATAATGTTTTCCATGTGAGGGCTGGAAAAATGCAGTGTGGGAGTATTGGAACTGCCAAGTGTAGTTTGCTGCTTCAACCTTTTCTCCACTATTTCATTGCTGCTATATTTTGCACCTAGTTCCAGAAGCTCAGATGTTGCAGCAGATTTTTGCTTTTTTGTATTACCTGGGGAGCTGGTTTTTCCACGATGTGAAACTGTATCACCACACACCAGTTCTAATTTCGTATGATCATCATTCTCGCCATGGTCCCGTTCCACGACCAAGGGATCAAAAGAATTAGCACACCTAATATCTGCAACTTCCTGTTTTGTATGATCTGTTTATTAGGTGATACAGCTGACTAATCTTTAGCCCCATTATATTAGGATTAATGTTCTCACCTCCAGATCTTTTTGCACCAATTTCACCGTTAACACCTGCTAATTTTCCAGCTAATTCACCTTGAGTAACATCTGGTTGATCAACCTCAGATCTTCTCTGTTGCTCAGCTGATACTAACTTCAAATTACACTGCCCCTGACCACGATTAATTTCCCCAGCACTAGGATGAGCAGCAGTTGCATTAGTATTAGCAATTTCTGTAGCAGCATCACTTATTAATGCATGCTTATTACCAGCTGTGTTGACAGCAGTTGCATCACTTATATCAGTAGCGTGTAAAGTCGATTCCACAGCCTGAGTAACTCTAGCTACAGCAGAACTCCACAGCCCCTTATCAGCTACAACAGAGGATTTAGAACCTGTAATTTCAGCTGCTGGTTGATCATTAGACTTCACTCGATCATTACCAATTTGAATCCCAGATGCCCCAGTGACATGTTGAACCACATCGAGCTTGTTTGAAGTAACAGCTAGATCAGTTGCAGCATTAGAAGAATGCAGCTTATCATAAGCCTGCACAACTGGATTCACTGAATTTTAAATCGTCGCTAAGGCTGTTTTAGCAGGAACATGACGTGTAAGTTTAGGTGGGCCCTTATAAATCATTGAAGCATCACCTACAGAGATATCTTATCAAAATTTTCCACCTACATAATGGGCAGATTGACATCGACTGTAATACCCTCTGCCATCACCTCATTATTAGATTGCCCCTTCATCACTGGACACACTTTTTCGCCATGCTCTTGATGTTTACGTGCAATACTTTTGAAGATTATCATATACTACCTCGTGATAATGCACGATTATTTTACCCGAAATTCTGTCCACAATCTGTAGCTTAACCTTCTTAGGATGTTTGTCGAGCAAATCAAGAATTACCTTGACCCTAGCAGCACTAGGTCGTGTTCTTTCTTGCGTCGCCTTGTCCCCAGCAAGAGCCTTACCAACAACAGAAGCAATAGACATTAACAACCTCTTAGTTAAGAAATTAGGTGGCACGCCAGGAAAGGAAATCCACACGACTGCCACAGACGTTTCCTCCTTCGGATTGAATCCTAACGTCCATGGTAAAGTTCTAAAAAAGAATTCATCACCTTTTGACATAACCAGTTAATCTTGATAATAAGAGAACATAATCACTGTAAAGATCAAATCTTATCAATAAGTGACGAAATTCCAGCAGCCCAATATTGCAAAGACCTTGAACATCGAATTTGGACGAAAATATTTTTCTAAATTCCTGTAACTCTGGTTTTCCGTATGAAAACTTCATTATTACTGCTTGATGCAGTCCTTCTTCTCTTGTGAATTCATTAATCCCATCCATAGTGAATTCGATCGTTGGTTCTCCATGCTCGACTATTACAGGAAAAAATTCAATTTTGGACGTAGCTGCGGCAGATTGTTTTGAACATAACTGGGCAGCGTATGACTGTTTTGTGTTAATGTTTGTGACTGTTTCTTTGACGTTTTCAGCCAAAGGCTGGGGAGATCTTGCAGCAGACATGGCTGCCAAGCCCACGAGAAAAAAAAATCAGATTTCTAGAGAGAGAAAGAAGAGAATGAATTGATGAATAGTTGAGTGACTTCCCAACAATAAACTAATAGTTGAATGATCACAATTTAAAATTTCCTGATAACTACACATTTATACATTATTTATACAAATCAATGTAAGTATAAGAAAAAGGAGACAAATCAAAAGCTAAAAATAAAGACCTTTTTCTCTTCAACAGAGTAAATTAACTCGAATCAAATGAAAATTGAACTTCATGAAAACTTCACCTACCAATAGCAACTCCTACAATTTGAGGTAGCCACTGGCTGTAGTACAATTCTTTAAATCTGTTTCAATTCATTTAAATATAACATTCATCGCGTAATTCATAATTATGCCTCGGCTCCAAACAAGTTCTATAAATTGGAATTTGTCGTCTTTGGAGATCGAACCAACCACCACATGGTTAAAAGTCACGCGCACTACCCCTAAGCTAAGACGGGCATTAAAAGGAGAATAAACAAGTACAACAACCGTGGAGAAGTATAAAATATGGTGTCACAGTACAAAGTAACTTAAACTGCACCTTTTTACCATTGCCAATTTTAGGATGAAATTTCTTCCAAAACCAGGGCGGCTTTCAAGTCTCTTCTTTCACTAATTTCCCTTTTTTTTCTATCCCTAGTAAGAATTTATAGATTAATTTTTTTTAGTACATATAGCAAAAAGTAGCAAAAAGCTTGAATACCAAGCTTCTAGTGCAAAAAAAAAAAGGACAAGTTAGTATTACGGGATTCATGATTAGTTTCACGTGTAATGATATGATTGTATACCAAGATGCATCTTGTACTCTAATTCCATTAGGACAAGATGTCTTAGTCCAATCATAAGACCCAGAAAACAACGATGTTTTTGCCTATGAGGGGATGACAAATGACATATGAACATAGACACTCTGTGTCACGATCCGAATTTCTTACCATCGGGAGTCGTGATAGCGCTTACTAGTGAAATCTGGGCCAGCCAATTATTTAACCCTTTTTCATCTTTAATCCGTCAAATATTATGAATGAACACTATATAAACAACAGAAATAATAATGCGGAAGACTGAAATATAACAACTTAATAATACCGATACATCATAAACAAAAGCTACCCAAAATTGATTTCACAATCTCACAGACAGTCTACGAATACTACAAATAGAGGTCTGAAAGATAAATAGAAAGTGTTTTCTTGAATACACAAAGAAACAATATGGAAAGATAGAAGGAGACGCCAAGGCCCCGCGGATGCCTACAGGGCTACCTCGGGTCACCTGATGGACTGAAAGCAACAACGTCACTGTGATCCAAAATCTACAACATCGGGATCTGCACACAATGCAGAGTGTAGTAAAAGCACAACCGACCCCATATGTTGGTAAGGGCCTAGCCTAACCTCGGAGGAGTAGTGACTAGGCTAGGACAAGACTACAAAATAAACCTGTGCATTTAAACCATATACCACGGAAAATAAAGGGAGATATTTACAGTTAAAGATAGAAGGGGGAAACATGCTAGGGGGAATATCATGTAACAACATTAAAAACCAATAGAGGAATGTAAAGAAAACCATAATTCAATTATGAGCAGTAGTCAAGAACTCAATAACACGTGCATGGCATAATCCTTCGTGATTTTACTCTCATCCTCAACATAAAAATCAATAGAATCGGCAAGGCATCACCCTTCATGATTTTACCTCACATAATTATGGCACGAAATTATCCTTCATATATTATCAGTCATATCATGGGACGGCATTGTACATCGTGTGGCATGACATCTAGCTTCTTGCTTTTACCTCACAATATCGGCACGGTACGACATCACCCTTCGTGTATTAACATTCTCAAAATCATGCACGATATCACTCTTTGTGCTTTACACTTTTCCTTACCCGAGCAACAATCACAAAGCAATTTGGGCAAGGGAATCAATATCATCACAATAAAATTCCGGCAAAGGAACAATATTCCGGCAAGGGAAACAATATCATCAGTAATAACATTCCGCCAAAGGAGATAATATCAAAAGCAATAATATCACGGCAAGGGAGACAATATTATAAATCTTGTAAGAATAAGTGCTTAACGCTAGAGGGTGGTGAATAGCATATTATAAAAATCACAGGAAAATATAACTCAAATTGCGGAATTAAAAGAGTAAGGAGAGAGTGCACCAATCTTATACTGGTTCACCACAACCTGTGGCTAAGTCTAGTCTCTTGAGAAACAATCTCAAGGTTCAACTATCTCCGTTAAGCTTGCGGGTGCCTAACAAACCGTTACAACTGCTCAAGGATACCGCACCTTAAGACTTCTGTTAAGTTTCCAGGTACCTAACAAACCTTTACACTTGAGAACTTGAATCACACAAGCCTCAAACAACCTTGCTCGAGGATACCTCACCCCAAGACTTCTCAAGAAGAAATAAAATATTTCTCCTTGTAACAAGTGTATACAAACACTTACTACTCACTTAAACAAGACTCTCTTAATAGAGTGGATATGAGTAAACAAGTACGCTCAAGAACACAACAATAAATTCAAGAACTTGGCTTTCAAAATGTAATAAAAATGATCAAAAATGATATTGGAAATGTTTGAAAGCTTATGAATGTTTAGATCAGATGTTGTGTGTTTAATGAGAGATTTTGGGGTGAATTATAGCCCCAAAACCTCTTCCAACCGTTGCATAAAGCAAAAAGACAGATTCTGAAAATCTGTTAGATAGTCGACTATCTTAAGGATATTCGACTATCAATTTGAAAAACTAGCCGTTGGTCGTCAACGGACAGGTAGATAGTCGACTATCTAAAAGTGGATATTCGACAATCTTGGCAACGGTCATCAGGATAGTCGACTATCCAATATCAGATATTCGACTATCTGACATTGCGGAAATGGTCCGTTTTTAAAACAATTAACGTATTGAAAATAAGTTATAAAATGTTTTTCAAAGCTTTGTTTGAAATATTATAAATATCTCAAACATGAAAAACAATTGTAATGACCATTCCGGATCATATAAAACATTTAAAATCATTTTGTTTTAAATGTAATGAAAATATTTATTATATAACATTTAAAAACAATTTGTTTTAAATGCAATAAAAATATTTATGATATGCATATATTGTAAAACCATTTATGCATATATTGTAAAATCATTTATGCATATATTGTAAAACCATTTATGATATGCATATATTGTAAAATCATTTGTGATATGCATATATTGTAAAATCATTTTAGAGAAGCCAAGACTCAAACTTAAAGTCGGATCAAGATCACAATAAAGACAATATAAATAAGACTCAAATAAAAGGTCTTCATTTATTTTCATTGCTTCATATCTTCTCTTGATCTTGTCTTGAACTTCTTGGACTCCGATTCTTGTCCGCTCAAAATAATGTCGCATATCCTTTTCTTCTCCTATGCGCATTTCATATCTACAAAACAAAAACACTTTAGTTAAAATATAAATTAAAGTGTATTCAATAATAACTCACATTTATTTGGCATATATTATTTTCCATCTAAATCAGTTTGTCAATTATCAAAACATATAAATATGAACATACATATATGTTCCAACAATTTCCCCCTTTTTGATAATGGCAAATCTTCATGGAAATATGCATATTGTTGAAAATAAAATAAACTTGATTTTGTTATAATTATTTGGGCTTAAGAAATTATGAAAAATAAATAGCCCAATTCCGGAACATTCTAGGCAACTCTAGATTCCGGAATGTTCTAGAGAACTCTAGTCCATTTGAGCTTGGAAATACTCTAGAATTCTCCATAGAATTCTAGCACATGTACCTAGCTAGAAAGTAATAGAACTCTCTAGACTCTCTAGAATTCTCCATAGAATTCTAGCACATGTACATAGCTAGGAAATGGTAGAACTCTCTAGACACTCTAGAGCTTGGCAAGCCTCCCCTATAAATATGGGATGATATTTGGCATTTGTATAACACACAACACACAACATATCAAGCCAAAAGAATCAAAAACAAGTTTGAGTAATAAAAGTTTCTCTTCTCCAAAATCTTTCTACTCTTCCAAAATTCCCTTAGCCTAAAAGCCTCCCTCCAAATATTAATAGCAATCCTCTTCTAACAAAGTGGTATCAGAGCCACAAGATTCTAACCAAAAAAATTTCTAAAATCATGGCAAATGGTGTTGCATCCTTCCAAGTTCCTATGCTCAACAAGAGCAACTATGATAATTGGAGTATCAAGATGAAGGCTCTCCTAGGTGCACATGATGTTTGGGATATTGTAGAGAAAGGCTACAATGAGCCCCTAGATGAATCTACATTATCCCAAACTCAAAAGGATGGTGTGAAGGATTCAAGAAAGAGAGACAAGAAAGCTCTCTACCTCATCTACCAAGCATTGGATGATGATGGGTTCGAGAAGATCTCAAGTGCAACCACTGCTAAGGAAGCGTGGGAGAAACTCCAAACGTCTTGCAAAGGTGCCGAGCAAGTAAAGAAGGTACGTCTCCAAACTTTAAGAGGAGAATTTGAGTCTTTACATATGAAAGAAGGGGAGTCCATTTCCGACTATTTTTCAAGAGTTTTGGTGGTTTCAAATCGAATGAAAAGAAATGGTGAAAAATTGGAAGATGTTAGAATTATTGAGAAGATACTCCGGTCATTAACTTCCAAATTCGAGCATATTGTCATAACAATTGAAGAAACTAAAAATTTGGAGGAGATGTCAATTGATCAATTAATGGGATCCTTACAAGCATATGAAGAAAAGCATAAGAAAAAACAAGATATAGTGGAGCAATTATTCAAGATGCAAATAAAAGATAAGGAAGAAAATATCGGAAATGGACGAGGTCAATATGGAAGAGGTCGTGGTCGTGGACGAGGTCGAGGCCATGGACGTGGACGAGGAGGTTTCAACATCAATGAAGAAAGAAGAGAATACCCAAGTCGTGGGAGAGGCAACCAAGGTGCAAGGTACGATAAATCTCAAATCAAATGTTATTCTTGTAAAAAATATGGACACTATGCTTCACAATGTAGAGGGTCTCAAACCAAAGTCGAAGAGACCGCCAACCTTGTGGAGGATAAGGGCCAAAAAGACGTGACCCTACTTCTAGCATACAAAGGAGAAGAAGGGAGACAAGACAACACTTGGTACCTTGACACCGGGGCGAGCAACCATATGCGTGGAAAGAGGAGCATGTTCGTGGAGCTCGACGAATCGGTGAGTGGTAATGTTTCTTTTGGTGATGAATCCAAAATACAAGTGAAAGGCAAAGGTAACATCCTAATCCGCCTGAAGAATGGAAATCACCAATTTATCTCAAATGTCTACTATGTGCCCAACATGAAAAATAATATATTAAGTTTGGGGAAACTCTTAGAGAAGGGCTATGACATTCACATGAAAGATCATAGTCTTTCCATAAGAGATAATAAAAATAATTTAATCACTAAGGTGCCTATGTCCAAAAATAGAATGTTCTTGTTGAACATTCAAAATGATGTTGCAAAGTGTCTTAAAGCTTGCTACAAAGATGTATCTTGGCTTTGGCATCTTCGATTTGGGCACTTGAATTTTGGAGGCTTGGAGCTACTATCCAAAAAGGACATGGTGCGAGGACTACCATCCATTAGCCACCCCGATCAATTGTGCGAAGGATGCCTACTCAGAAAGCAATTTCGGAAGAGTTTTCCAAAGGAGTCAAGCTCGAGAGCCCAAAAGCCATTGGAGCTCACACATACCGACATATGTGGTCCTATCAAGCCAAGCTCCCTCAGTAAAAGCAACTATTTCCTTCTATTTATTGATGATTTTTCTAGAAAGACATGGGTGTATTTCTTGAAGCAAAAGTCGGAGGCATTTGAAGTATTCAAGAAATTCAAAGCGGCAGTGGAGAAAGAAACTGGACTACACATAAAGGCCACGAGATCCGATCGTGGAGGCGAGTTCACTTCTAGAGAGTTCCAGAATTTTTGCAAGGAGCATGGAATAAGGCGTCCATTAACGGTACCAAGGTCCCCCCAACAAAATGGAGTGGCGGAAAGAAAGAACCGGACAATTCTAGACATGGCGCAGAGTATGCTAAAGAGCAAGAAGCTACCAAAGGAATTCTGGGCCGAAGCAGTAGCGTGTGCAGTTTATCTACTCAACCGATCACCAACAAGGAGCGTGTGGGGAAAGACACCACAAGAAGCTTGGAGTGGAAGGAAGCCAGGAATCTCCCATCTAAGAGTCTTTGGAAGCAAAGCATACGCGCATGTACCTGACGAGACATGGAGCAAGCTCGATGACAAAAGTAAGGCGTTCATATTTATCGGGTATGATTCCAACTCCAAAGGCTACAAATTATATAATCCAGATACTAACAAGCTTGTGATAAGTCGGGACGTGGAGTTTGATGAAGAAGGAGAATGGAATTTTGGTTCTCTTGAGGACTTTAGTTCCATTATTCCAACCGAAGAAGAAGAACAAAGATCTACAGCAGAGGATGCCCATCGAGAGCTAACTACTCCACCTACCTCGCCAACAGCAGTTCAAGATGACTCGCCACCATCGTTTCTGAATGAAAGAAGCAAGAAACCCGCAAGGAGTTTGGAAGACATTTATGAAGACACTGAAAGGTTAGAGGACCTAACTCTTCTTTGTCTATTTGCTGATTGTGAACCAGTTACCTTTGAAGAAGCCGTACAAAGTAAGAAATGGCGAGATGTAATGGATGAGGAGATCCAGTCCATCGAAAAGAACAACACCTGGGAGCTGACTTCACTTCCAAAAGGGCAAAAGGCGATCGACGTCAAGTGGGTGTACAAGGCAAAGAAAAACTGCAAGGGAGAAATCGAAAGATACAAGGCGAGGCTTGTTGCAAAAGGATACAGTCAAAGAGCCGGCATCGACTATGACGAGGTATTTGCCCCTGTAGCCCGTTTAGAAACTGTAAGACTAATCATTTCTATGGCAGCTCAAAATAAATGGAAGATACACCAAATGGATGTAAAGTCGGCGTTCTTGAATGGAGTCCTTGAGGAAGAAGTTTACATCCGACAACCTATAGGCTATGAGGTGAAGACGCAGGAAGACAAAGTCTTAAGATTGAAGAAGGCGTTATATGGACTAAAGCAAGCACCAAGGGCGTGGAACAGTAGGATCGACAAGTACTTGCAAGAAAATGACTTCGCCAAATGCCCACATGAGCATGCGCTCTATGCCAAGATGAAAGATGGAGATATCTTGATCGTTTGCTTGTACGTGGATGATTTAATCTTTGCAGGAAATAACCAAAGGATGATCGATGAGTTCAAACAAGCGATGGCTAAAGAGTTCGAGATGACCGAAATTGGGCTTATGGCGTACTATCTTGGCATTGAAGTCAAACAACTTGAGGATGGAATTTTCATCTCACAGGAGGGCTATGCGAAGGAGATCCTAAAGAAGTTCAAGATGGAAGATTGCAACCCAGTCAACACACCGATGGAGTGCGGGATCAAGTTGTCGAAGCATGATGAAGCTGAGAAAGTGGACACGACGATGTTCAAGAAATTAGTTGGGAGCTTACGATATTTGACTTGCACGAGACCCGACATTCTCTACGCCACCAGCCTCATAAGTCGCTACATGGAGAATCCAACTACTACACACTTGAAGGCTGCAAGAAGAATTCTCCGCTACCTCAGAGGTACAATCAACTTTGGCTTGTTCTATTCAACTTCTAATGATTATAAGCTGGTTGGTTATAGCGATAGCGATTGGGCCGGAGACATTGATGATAGAAAAAGTAACACGGGCTTCGTGTTCTTCATGGGAGACACCGCCTTCACTTGGATGTCCAAGAAACAACCAATTGTCACTCTATCCACATGTGAAGCTGAGTACGTTGCCGCTACCTCCTATGTATGTCATGCAATCTGGATAAGAAGTTTGCTAAAGGAGCTGGGATGGCCACAAGAAGATCCAACTACAATATGCGTGGATAATAAGTCGACGTTGGCGTTGGCGAAAAATCCAGTGTTCCATGATCGAAGCAAGCATATTGATACACGCTATCACTACATAAGAGAGTGCATCACAAGAAAGGATGTACAAGTAGAGTACGTGAAGTCCAAAGACCAAGTTGCGGATATCTTCACCAAGCCACTCAAGCAAGAGGACTTCATCAAGTTAAGAAGTCTGCTTGGAATGACAAATCAAGTTTAAAGGGGGGGTGTTGAAAATAAAATAAACTTGATTTTGTTATAATTATTTGGGCTTAAGAAATTATGAAAAATAAATAGCCCAATTCCGGAACATTCTAGGCAACTCTAGATTCCGGAATGTTCTAGAGAACTCTAGTCCATTTGAGCTTGGAAATACTCTAGAATTCTCCATAGAATTCTAGCACATGTACCTAGCTAGAAAGTAATAGAACTCTCTAGACTCTCTAGAATTCTCCATAGAATTCTAGCACATGTACATAGCTAGGAAATGGTAGAACTCTCTAGACACTCTAGAGCTTGGCAAGCCTCCCCTATAAATATGGGATGGCATTTGGCATTTGTATAACACACAACACACAACATATCAAGCCAAAAGAATCAAAAACAAGTTTGAGTAATAAAAGTTTCTCTTCTCCAAAATCTTTCTACTCTTCCAAAATTCCCTTAGCCTAAAAGCCTCCCTCCAAATATTAATAGCAATCCTCTTCCAACACATATACCCTTATATAAAACTATGCCAAATATAAGACAAGTTATTATTGAGTTTCCCCTCAATTTATGCAATAAATATTCAAGATAAATAAATATACATATAAATACATATACACATGCGTATGAATGTCATATCATACATAGGTACATATTTCATAACATCATCAATCTCTAAGGGCATCCCATTATATCATCTTGGTGGTGGTGCGTATATAACGTTATAACCCCTGGGGCTGCGATCGCATAAAAGGATTTTGGCAGGATAGATTTTTGTTCTACTCATTTGCGATAGGGGGTCCGCGATCGCGGAATGTGAATTCTTGGTACTTCGCGTTCGCAACGAGAAGTCCGCAATCGCGTAAGAAGACCTGGGGACCCAGAATATTTGTCCATCGTGTTTGCATAATATGGACCGCGTTAGGTAAGATGAAAAGTCAAAGGATCGCGTTTGCATCAGGAGCATCACGTTCTCATAGTACATTTTTGGAGGCTTGGGAAATTTCTCTTCGCGATCGCGTGCCTGGGGCGGCGATCGCATTGAATAAAATTAGAGCTGGGCAGAATAGCTTTTAAAATATTTCCTCCACGAGCTAAGTCATTTATTCACCATGTTGAGCATTTTAAGAGCTATTTGGGATAAATTGAAGAGGGTTTAGAAGAGGACTGATTCGAGGTAGTTTCTATTAACCAAAGACATGATTATATTGTGAAATTTACCTTGAAATCCATGGGAACTAACTTAAAAGGTAATAACTAGGGCTTGAGATTTTTAAATTGAGATTTCAGGGACCATTTGAGGTTGCATTTGAGATTGTTTGGTATGTATGAACTCATAGGATGATAAGGAACCCATTTATGTAAAAAACTTCTGAATTTCAAGAAGCGCGCCCAGGGCTCGGGTTTTGCCAATTTCGGTATTTTTGATATTTTTTGATTGTTTACGATTATATATTGTTTCCTTGGCATATTGTGACATATTCGTTATGATTTTGGATAGATTCGATGATTATGGAGGCCGATATGAGGGGCAAAGGCGTTGCGAGCTAGATTTATAGCTAGTCCGAGGTGAGTAATGATTGTAAATTATGTCCTGAGGGTTTGAAACCCCATACTACACAACTTAGTGCTATGTTGTGGTGAGACACGTGATTGATGATGGGTGTGGGGTCGTTGACTTCGGGTGATTGTGAATTGGTCCTTCCCCATTTGATGATTTTTATCATATATTTGATTGAAGCTTATTTGTTATCGTCATGATTTGGGCTTATTTTCATATTTGGGCTTCGTGCCGATTATTTGAACACTTCGGGGGGGTTTTTACCACTATTTCCTCAATATTTTAATTTATTACTTGAACTCAGTCCTGTTATTATTTACTGTTTTACAAACTCATCCACTTTTACTCGGATTTGAAACTTAATGATATTTTTAAACGTTGTTTTGGATTGAGAACTATTGTTTTACTAATGCCCGAGGGACTTGTGATGATTTTTCGGACTGAGTGTGGCCGGGGGCCATATATGAGGATATGCCGAGTGATGAGAGGTCAATGGACTGAGATACATTTATATGCCACGAGGTGGCCTGATATAGTGCTTGGGTCGTACGGGGCCCCTCCGGAGTCTGCACATCCACAGTGAGCGGGGATACCCATCATGTTCTGAGTGATTGATATTGAGTATAAGGGGCCGATACTTCTGAGTGACTGATATTGTTCCCGAGGGGCTGATACTATACTGAGAGTGAGCCCGAGGGGCTGAGAGCGAGCCCAAGAGGTTGATACTGCTAAGTGATTGATATTATGCCTGAGGGGCGATTCATACTTGTTACTTACCTGCTAAATTACTTGTTTTACTTGCTTTAAAGGAATTTCATTTGACTTCGTCACTGATTTACCTTTTTAAGTGGTTTTTCTGCTTGATATAGAATTGCTTTGTGCCTTTGAGCGTTTTCTTGCTTTCATCCATTATTTGTAATTATTACTCACTGGGTCGGAGTACTCAAATTACTCCCCATACTGTGTGTGCAGATTCAGGCATAGCAGATTTCGCACCTTAGTGTTGATCCTCCTTATCCATGCAATGTCTTGGAGACTACGAGGTAGCTGTTGGCATCCGCAGCCCCGTGCCTCCCTTACCTTATTACTCTATGTCTTTCAGACTTTTGCATCAGATTTTATATTTATTAGACTTTTTTCACGATTCATTAGTTGCTCATGACTTGTGACACCCCAGTTTGGGCTGTATCAGGATGTTCCTCCTCTTTTGTTATTATTATATTCGACAAATTTGGTTATTATATCATGATTACAACTGTTATTTATCACTTAACTGCTTACTAGAGGTATTCGATTTTGGTCTAGCTGACCTCGTTTTCACGAGAGGCGCCATCACGACCGGGTTGAGGAAGTGGGTCGTGACAGCAAGATTGCATGGGAATGGATACTCCTAAACAAGCACGTTGTCTTGTTAGGATGATTTTTTATATCAAATATTGGTTTATGGAAAAGTATACAAGTTTATCATAAACGTGCATAAAAAATTTTATTAAATCATATCTATCATAAACATGCATCTTTGTGTTAAAAAAATGATGTTAAAGGTTTTAAACATGTCTTTTAAATCTGGGTCTCAACAATCGATTATTTGAATCCTACAATCGATTGTATTAAGACAGTGTGATCCGAAGTTTTTCAAAATAGCAAACAATCGATTGTCTACTTTTAACAATCGATTATTTTGAGACAGTGTGCAACCGAAGTTTTTAAACATCTAAACAATCGATTGTTTTTATCATACAATCGATTATATTCATAAACAATCGATTTTCATTTTCATACAATCGATTATATTTTGACCGTTCCCACAGAATCCTAAATTGATTTTTGAACGTTGAGTACAATCGATTAATTAGTCCATACAATCGATTGTTTAGCCTAAAATCAGGAATCTGTCTTTTGAACGTTTGTCAAACAATCAATTATCTACTCCAAACAATCGATTGTTTGAGCACAAAATCAGGGATTATATTTGTCAATTAAGCAACGGTCAGCACCACTTTTTCACCTATAAGAAGAGGTCTTTTGAGCTGATTTTAAACACACAACTCCTCCATACATTGTTATACATATTGATCATTTTCAAGCATCATTTTAGAGCTTTTGTTGAGCCATTTGATAGACAACTTTGTGTTGTTCATAGAGCTTATTGTGTATCTCTTTATCCACTCTATTGAGAGAGTATTTTTTGTAAAAGAGAGTTGTTTGAGAAGAACATATCTTCTCATTTGTCGGGTTTGCTAAGTACCCAAAGTCTTAGTGGTTGAAGTCTTGGGGTGAGGTATCCTCAAGCAAGTGAAGTCTTAAGGTATGGTATCCTTGAGCAACTATAACGGTTTGTTAAGCACCGTAAGCTTGACGAAGATAGTGGAAATCTCGAGAGAGTCTCTCGGGGATTGGACTAGCCACGGGTTGTGGTGAACCAGGATACATCGGTGCGTTCGTTCCTTATTATTTACTTATCGCACTTATTTCATTCCTACAATTTTTAAATTCCGCAAGTTTATGCTGCTTTTTATTATAACGCTATTCACCCCCCTCTAGCGTTAAGCGTGTATTCTAACAGATTCATCTTGTATGGGCTCGTCATACATGACCAACTGTGATAGATTTTCCGACAGCTCAAAATCATCCAATGTCATACCTTTATTTTCAATGCCTTCAGGCACAACTTCAGTCCCCTCTTTTTTATCAATGCATTCCTGGACAATTTCAGTCACTGTTACACCATGAATTGGTGACTGTGGCATGTTATCTTCAACATCTGTTACATAAAAAATGACATACTTAACAGCATTATATCATTGTATAATCAACTATTTTCTATTAAAAAGTACATTATGAAACAATAGCTTCTTTTGCTACCTCGGATATTGAAATTTTGAAAAAGATGTAATTAAAATGCAGTTATGGTTCTATACCTGCTTTAAATGTCTCAGGTGCTTCTTGGAAGTCAGGGTACAAGTCAACTTGTGGTTGAACATGTTGTGGAGAAGTGGGAGCTGAAAAACATAGTGAAAAAGTGATTAGCAATTCTTGAAGTTTGTAGATATGTATGTAGGAATTATGTGGATACCCGTACTACTTGTGCTTGCATGGAGTTAATCACCAACATTGAACTGAAAATGATGGTTTTTGTCTCTTTGATTTTTGTCATTATATTTTGTTGAACTACCAGCAAACTACAATTTTGGGGAATAGTTGAGAATGTTTTTTTGTCATAAGTCTTATATAGTCTTAGCATAAAATTATATGTAAATTCTTACCTTTGACTCATCCAAATAAGTCCTCCTGTTTACCGCATTCATGACACTCTTCAAAGATTGATCTATGTACTCTCGAAGGCTTGAGAGTTCATCAAAAACATCCTTCTTAAACCCATCTAACTTTACATCAACCTAAAAATTAATTTTGTGTAATTAGGTGATAAGTATATTCTATTTGTTACACTTAAACTACAAAGAAACTACAAAGTATTAGGAATGAATTCAAGTGGTAGTAAATTATGACAAAATATTGTAGTTCTCATACTACCTGCTCAAGCCTCTTTTCCAAATTGCTGATTTTGCTACTGACAGATTCCATGGCCTTTTGAGAATTAGCTTCTTTGGTTCAACTGTTGGAGAAGCAGCAGTTGGAACATTTGATGGTTGAGCAACTTTTTCATCTTCATATTGAATCTTCTTTGGGAGATTAAGCACTCCAATCTCTTCTCCAGATTCAACCATGTTTTGTGAACTGAATGATGGAAGTGACAGTTAATTCAATTGAAAAGAAAAATGTAAATGAAATATAGTTACTATAACTGTAATTGTAGAATCATACAGAAGTTAAAAAAACACCTTGAGCCACTCAGGCTTGATCATCTTGTCTTCAATTATAGTTAACCAAATCTGTCCCTTTGTAGCTGACCATCTTATAATCCGAGGAATCGATTCAGAACACCGTGTAGCAAGCTCGGTGATGACGGAAAAGCAACACTCATATAGCCACACTTGCAAGGCTAATGAGCATCCCCGTATAAGATAAGAATGTACATTGGGATTAAGACGATGTCGGGCAGATTCAATAACCTGCTTGAAGGATTTGGTACCCCATGGGTACGACAAAATTACCAAACTCGATTAGAAAGAACATAAACTTGTCTGTGAAAGTAACATGGTCCTTATCTGAAGGACAAAAAAAAAATTTCAATATATAAAGGATGCGCAACTGCACCGCATCGACATCGTTTGTCCATGTTTTGTTAGTGACTACATTTTTCAGATGACATTTCTCAACCCTTTCTTTGTTAGGGAAATATGTATTCATTAAAGGGCTAACATAGTTGGAATTGTAACCACAGTCTGAGAAAGTATTCACATAATTAAAACCAGTTATCAAACCAAATTCTCTCAATGAAAAAAAATCAAATTTTCACCCTTTAAAAGAACAGAAAAGTATGCGTCAGTAGACTTTGACAACTCATATTTCATTAGAAGATGAATTGACTGGTTTTGCATACATATTGGGGGCAGATCTAATAAGTAACCAAAACATGTTTTTTTGAAAACACGTAGTTGATTTGGGGATAGTAAAGCCTGAATCTGGCTAGGTATGCTAGGATCACACAAACTATGGAATCGAAGCACACCATAATCAACATTTTGTTGAGCAAAGTAAGGGTCATTCTGCAAAAAATATATATTAACTGTGGTTAGAATGAAGTTATATATATCAGCAATACAGGATACAATGGAACATATCATACCTACAATTTTAATCAACAGATTACAAATCAACTACAAGCTAAATACATTTATAAACTGTATAAGAGGCGTGGCTCAAATTAAACTACAAAATTGAGCCAAAGAATCTACAAAAGTAGGACCAGAACACATTTTACAAAAATAAACTTGAGCAGACGAATAAGAACAATATAACAGTTAAATGTAACAGTTACTTAGTGTAACTTTGAAAAACTGTATTATAATTGTATTAAGAATGAAGTTAAATGTAGCAGCTATACAAGTTGAAATACAAAAACCATAGATACAATTTACTTAGTATACTACAAATCAACTACAATCTAACTACATTTATAGACTGTCTAGTAATCACAGTGCCAAATAAACCTACAAAATTGTGACAAATAATCTACAAAATTGAGGCCATATCACATTTTGCCAAAAAAACACTTCAACACCAAAAAAGCACTTGAAGAATATTTTTGGCAACCAAAATTAAACTACAAAACAGTAAGGACAAATAAATATTGTTTACCTTTATGAAATTTTTTGAGGAACCAATTTTGGTAATTTTTCTGAGGGTTTCTTCTTTTTTCTGTTTTGACGATGAAGGAGACAACTTTGGTTTTTTCCCAGTTGGAAGTTTGGGTGAATCTTCTACAAAATCATCATCTACCATCAACTCTTTCCCC
Source organism: Nicotiana benthamiana (assembly GCA_034376525.1). Classification (NCBI taxonomy): domain Eukaryota; kingdom Viridiplantae; phylum Streptophyta; class Magnoliopsida; order Solanales; family Solanaceae; genus Nicotiana; species Nicotiana benthamiana. The sequence continues at coordinate 93,518,003 of CM067336.1, forward strand.
TTGCGCTTCAGTTGTTTGTCGACTGGTTTATCTACTCCGCTAGCATCAACATCGTGCAAATGCTTGCTTCGCATTTCAACACGGATTTGTCTTGGATATGAAATGCCTATATTTTTTTCACTTGCATGTGTAGATTGTGGGTTTTGGGTGGTGATTTAGGTGTTAAAACACCCAAATCAAAAGACGGAATATCTGTTAATACAACTTTTGATGGTTTTTTTTGTGGAGTATTTGGTTTTTTCATGATTTATGAGTTGAATAAAAACTTGGAACGGGGGTTGAAAATGGTGGGGGATTCAACAGAAAATGATGGAATTTGTGGTTTAGAACTGTACGACAATGGTGGAATAAACTGAAGAAAATGGGGGGGGGGGGGGAGGGGGTTAAAACGGAAGGTAAATCGTGGGAGAGAAAAGAAAAGTGGGTAGTATAAAAATTTGGAAGATACAGTTCCTAATTTAAAGCCTACAATAAATGAGGCTATAATTAAAGACTTAATTTGAATTATGGTACATAAATTGAAATTTAGTATGCTTAAATGTAATAAACACAAACCTTAAACATGGTATGTAATAAGGTTTGCTATATGGTATACATAGGTAAAAATCCCAACAAACATATATGAAGATCTAGATGAAAATCAATCTCGTCCCTGAAGTATTTAAATATTTTAATTTAGTATGGACCTATTTGATTAAACACAGTGTTTAAAAATTATGATAATTTTTAAAATTTGTAACTCTAAACAAGTCATAATATTTATATGGCTATAATTCTTTTGAGATTTGTAGTGTTGACAAAGTTAAAGTATTTGTATAGTTATAAAATATTTTCAATAAAAATATAATTAAATGCTTAAATTAAATTATGTTTAAATTTAAAAAGAGATTATTTTTTTTAAATAAACGAAAAAAATGTTTAGATAAACTAGAGTGGGAGGAGTACTTCTATCAAAGTGTATACCTTGTAGTTATCAACTGCACACTATGGGTGTATTTGACATAATGAAAAATATTTTCAAAAAATACTTTTTCGGAAAATAAGTAGTAATTTAATTTATTTTTTGGTGTGTGGTACGTAAATTAAGAAAAATAACTTCTCAAGAGTATTTATAAATAATTCCGATACAATAAACATGATACCATAATCTTTCGAACCATAACCCTGCCTAAATGAACAATATTTTAGAGAATGCAATGTTCTCCTCCAAGTCTAAGAGGAACTTGTTGAGTTTTAATGATATCAGTCAAAATGTTCTCCTCCAAGTCTAAAAGGAACTTGTTGAGTTTTAGAGATGTCATTCAAAATGGATATCAGATTGAGACAATACATGAGTATAATCTTGAATACCTCATTTACTCATGAAAACGAGGCTGCCCACTTCGGTTTGGGGTCACGCCATTTTGCATACAGCAATGCTAGTTCGTCTCTGACTGACGAATTGACACAAATATTCCCTGTTGCAATTGGTTTTGGGTCATGAACCTAATATATCCCATTTAAGAATCTTTGGATGCGCAGTATATGTGCCTATAACACCGCCATCCCGCACCAAAATGGGTCCGCAAAGAAGGTTAGGAATATATGTTGAGTTTGAATCGCCCTCCATTATTCGCTACCTCGAAACATTGACAGGAGATTTGCATGATTTGTAGACTGTCAATTTGATGAGACACTTTTCCCAAAATTAGGGGGAGAAGTTGGTGAAACCAAACGGGAAAATTTGTGGAAAAATGCATCATTATCTCATCTTGATCCACATACCTCTATTTGTGAAAGAGAGGTACAAAAGATTATCCATTTGCAAAGAATAGCAAATCAAATGCCTGTTTACGGACTTGAAAAGGATAACGAAATCCCACATCCCCGCGGAAAATGTTCCAATCGGTATTGATGTCCCTGTTGGACAATCATCTAGTGTCATATCCAATGAGTCAAATGCATGCCTGAAGCGTGGCAGACCATTAGGTTCCAAAAATCGAAATCCTAGAAAGAGGAAAGCAAATGATCAAAATGACACTACGAAAGAATCTCATGAGGAAATTCATGATTTAACAAATTCTGAGATTCATGAAGAATCCATTGCCCTATCTTCCCCAATTTATGCATAAAAAATATAATGCATAATAAATAAATATGCATATACCCTTATATCTTCCCCCTTTTGACATTAACAAAAAAGGATAATTTCATTAATGAAGAAGGAAAATTACAATAAGAGTAATTGAAAAAACATGAAAAATACAAATTAAGAACTTTCATCGTCGTCGAAATCATCGCTAGAAGCACTTGCGGAAAAGACGTAAGAATAAGGATAATTGACATGGTCAAAATATCCATGAAGTTCTGAACTCATCCTTTGCACATTTCTATCAATTCGATTTATTGAAGTTGATAGATAAGCAAGTTGTTCCGAGATGGTTTGAAGAGACGCATCCGGTTGAGCACGAGGACAACGAGCTTGAGTTGGAGGAGGAGGATGTGGAATTTGATCATGGCCATGAAAAGAAGTCTCTTGAATTTCCCAATATTTGGTACGAGTTTTCTTGGTACCAACATTGGTGTTGATTTGAGACGCTTCAAGAAGATGCATTATAAGTAATGCATATGGAAGAGGTTTGTCACTTCCTATTGAATCAAACATATGTGTAAGAACAAATTTACACCAATTTATGCGTGCTTTGGAAATAATAGCATGCATGATTTTTGCATCTTCACGGCCAATTGTCGTGTGATTGCTTTTTCTCGGTTTGAGAATCCGAGTGATAACATAAAGAATCGAACGAAATTCCGGAAATATTCCTTTAATGGGAGCTCTCTTTTGCTCTTGAGTAAAATCAAATTGTCCAATTCCAATAAGGTTGAAAAGGACTTGTTCATCATTGAGTATTCCTTCGACACCGGTATATTGATCGATGTCGTGGCCATCACGAGGAAGGTTTGTGAGGGCTTGAATATTTTCTTCACTCAGAAGAATAGGAATACCATTAACTTTGGTAGAGAGTACCCCATCCTCATCTTTCTTTAGATTGAATAGAAAGCTTGAATCAAAAGAGGATGAATGAAATCATATTTCAAATATACAAAGTCGATTATTGAACTTTGTAGAAGAATATTGGAATGAATGGAATCCGCAAGATATCTTCCGGTGGTAAATCAAGGTGGAAGAATTTCTCGATTATCAAACTTTTGAATAAATCTTTGAAGCTCATTTTCTTGTTCAAACAAAAGAACGGATCCATCATCATAACGATGTATAGATGGAGGAGGATTTGAAGAAGAAGGGACATTCTTTCCGGCACGAGAACGTTTAGAACTTCTATTTGCCATTGAAATTTGTAGGCAAGAAGAACTATTGGAAGAAATTTGGAATAGAATTTTTGAAGAGAATTCTTGAACAAGAATGATTTTGGTGTGAAACTATGAGTACACACTATTCCTATTTATAGAGTTCAAGAAAACATAGCATTGAATGATAAAAATCAGATTTTTGGACTGATTCAAACGGCTATAAAACGGACAGATTTTTTGAAAACTGGCAATGGATAGTCGGCTATCTGGAAACTATAGTCGAATAACTTCTGGTTAGTCGACTATCTGGAAAGCTTGATTTTCTGGATAATCAAGTTATTCGAATAACTGCAAGTTAGTCGACTAACTTCGACGACTTTGAAAAATCGTTTAAATAGAAAATATTGGAAAATAGTTTTTATCTTATGAAATTTGTTTAAAACATAAGAATAAACCATATTTTTGATAAAAATATATATCATAATTTTATGAAAATAATTTTATCAAAACAAATATGCTATTTCCAAATTCACAAGCCAAAAAAAATATCGACTTGAATTAAAACTTCATCTTGGTTCCCCCTGTCTTTAGGGCGATACCTGCAGAAAGAAAATACGCGTCTCCGACGCTCAAGTCAGTAATATTCAAAAATAAATGCAACCTAAAATGTATGCATTAGATCAACGTAGAGTCAAGAATTCCGAGTTCACTTCGAATACGGAAGAACGACTCTTTGTCTAAAGGTTTAGTGAAGATGTCGGCCAATTGAAGTTTAGTTTCCACGAACTCAATTTGGACATCACCTTTAAGAACGTGATCTCTTATAAAATGGTGCCTAATTTCAATATGCTTTGTTCTTGAATGAAGAATTGGATTCTTCGTCAAGCTTATGGCACTAGTATTATCACATCGAAGAGGGACGTGATCAAGACTAAGACCATAATCCAAAAGTTGTTGTTTCATCCAAAGGATTTGTGCACAACAACTTCCCGCGGCAATATATTCGGCCTCGGTTGTGGACAAAGCGACACTAACTTGTTTTTTGCTAAACCAAGAAACTAAGGAGTTACCGAGCAAATGGCAAGTGCCACTAGTGCTCTTGCGGTCTAATCTGCATCCTGCAAAATCAGAGTCGGAATAGCCAATTAATTGGCAAGAAGAACCTTTGGGATACCAAAGTCCCACATTTAAAGTTCCAATTAGGTACTTCATTATCCGTTTAACCGCAGTAAGATGTGACTCCTTTGGACACGATTGATATCTAGCGCATAGACAAACGCTAAACATAATATCAGGTCTACTAACAGTAAGATAAAGTAAGGATCCAATCATACCTCGGTACTTCTTGGTATCTACCTCCTTACCTTTCTCATCTTTGTCAAGATGGTCAGACGTGCTCAATGGAGTGGCCATTGCTTTGGCGTTGCTCATTTCAAATCGATTAAGCAACTCCTTGCAATACTTAGTTTGACAAATGAAAGTTCCCTCTTTCATTTGCTTAACTTGCAGCCCCAAGAAGAAATTAAGCTCGCCCATCATTGACATTTCAAACTCGCTAGTCATTAGTTTAGAAAAATCCTTGCATAAAAGCTCATTAGTAGCACCAAAAATAATATCATCTACATAAATTTGAACAATAAGAATGTTATTGTCTTTACTCTTGATAAAAAGTGTAGTATCAACTTTCCCCCTATTGAACTCATTTTCCAAAAGGAATTTGCTCAAGCGTTCGTACCAAGCTCGTGGAGCTTGTTTTAAGCCATAGAGTGCTTTCTTGAGCTTAAAGACATAGTTCGAAGATTTGAAATCTTCGAACCCAGGGGGTTGTTCAACATACACTTCCTCTTGAATAAATCCATTGAGGAAGTCACTCTTGACATCCATTTGATATAATTTAAAATTCATTGACGAGGAAAAAGCAAGTAATAAACGAATTGCTTCTAAACGAGCAACCGGTGCATAGGTTTCATCATAATCAATACCTTCTTCTTGATTATAACCCTTAGCAACTAACCTAGCTTTGTTTCTAGTGATAATTCCATTTTCTTCTAATTTGTTACGAAAAACCCATTTCGTACCAATTATGGTATGATTATCGGGTCTTGGCACCAATTCCCAAACGTCATTGAGTTTGAATTGGTTAAGCTCCTCTTGCATTGCCAAGGTCCAATGCTCATCCCCAATTGCATCGGAAATGGTAGTAGGTTCAATTTGAGAAACAAAAGCCATATTACCTACTGTGTCTTTGATAAGGTTTTGTGTACTTACCCCTTTCTCGATGTCACCGATTACCTTGTCGAGAGGATGATCTTTAGTTGTCCTCCAGGCCTTGGGCATCATCGATTGTTCTTCTTGAGAAGAATCCTTCTCCGATGGTTGTTCCACGCCTTCATCTTGAATTTCCTTTGAGTGCTCCTTTTGTTCCTTGTCTTGAACATTTATTTTGTTCAGAGAATCTGCAAGAGCATCACAAAAATCCTTTCTCGCCAAGCGAGCATCATTCTCACAAAATACAATATGAGGGGATTCCTCAACAGTTAAAGTACGATTATTATAAACTCTATATGCCTTGCTATGGGATGAATATCCAAGAAAAATTCCTTCATCCGATTTGGCATCAAATTTTCCTAAATTGTCTTTCCCGTTGTTGTGAATAAAACATTTACAACCGAAGACTCTAAGATGGGAAATATTAGGCTTTCTTCCCTTATAGAGTTCATAGGGAGTTTTCATGAGTATTGGTCGAATGACGGCTCTGTTTAAAACATAGCACGCAGTACTCACGGCATCGGCCCAAAATTTCTTGGAAATTTTAGCCTCATCGAGCATGGTTCTAGCCATCTCTTCAAGGCATCGATTTTTGCGTTCTACCACTCCATTTTGTTGTGGTGTACGTGGAGCCGAAAAGGTATGTTCAATACCGAGTTCGTCACAAAAATCCGCAAAGAGATTATGATCGAACTCTCCCCCATGATCACTTCTTATGGAAGTGACGGTTGTGTTCTTTTTATTTTGAATACGTTTGAGAAAAATTTTGAAAGCATGAAAAGCATCACTTTTATGAGAAAGAAATAATGTCCATGTGAATCGTGAGTAGTCATCAACAATTACAAAAGCATATAAATTTCCACCAAAACTTTCAATTCTAGATGGTCCAAAAAGATCCATATGAAGAAGTTGTAAAGGTTTTGTGGTTGAAACAATATTCTTTGATTTGAAAGAGGCTTTTGTTTGTTTTCCCTTTTGGAAAGAATCACAAATAGAATCTTTTTCAAATTTTATCTTTGGAATCCCAATCACTAAATCTTGTGAAACAAGTTTGTTTAAAAGATTCATATTTGCATGAGCTACTCTACGATGCCATAACCACATGTCATCTTCTTTACTCATAAGGCAATTTATAAAACTAGAAGAAGATTTTTCTAAATCAACCATATAAATATTATCTATTCTAGTGCCACGAAGAATGACTTTGAAATCACAACGACGAAAAACTAAGCATTCTTCGGAATCAAATAAAACAAGATTTCCCTTGTCACATAATTGGCTTATGCTCAAGAGATTATGTTTTAGGCCTTGCACTAATAAGATATTTTTAATGGAGGAGGTTTCGTCCTTACCGACCGATCCAGTGCCGATAATTTTCCCTTTGTTGTTGTCTCCAAAAACAACATTTCCTCCCTCCATAGGTTTTAGTTGAAGGAATTTAGATGCATCCCCGGTCATGTGTTCAGAGCATCCACTGTCAAGGTACCAAAGTACACTTGATCCCTTCAAACATACCTACAGAACAAATTAATGCGATTTAGGTACCCATGCCATTTTGGGTCCTTGGGGGTTAGGCAAATAATAATCATAGCCAAAAGATAATCCCTATGTTTTGCAAAACATACGTGTGCTATGTGTCCTACCCGGTTGCAATAATGGCATATAACATTCGGATTGTGCCTATGCCTAGGTTGTGCCAAATATGTTCTAGGTGATCTAAAGTCATTCCTAGAAGCGTTGAGATTCCTAGAATCATTTCTAGGTGGTCTAGTATAATTTATTCTAGACTTATCAACAAAAGTCCTAGAATTATTTCTAGGTGGCCTAAAATGGTTAATTCTAGGCTCATTAACGCAATTCCTAGAATTGTTTCTAGGTGGTCTAAAATTATTAATTCTAGACTTTTTATTAATAAACGTAGTATCGTTTCTAGGTGGTCTAAAGTGGTTAATTCTAGACTCATTCTTAGATTCATTTCTAGGTTGCCTAAAAGCATTATTTCTAGGCTCACTTGGAAAATTCCTAGAATTATTTCTAGGTGGTGTATCATGATTTCTAACATGATTCTTGTTCTTTTTACGCCTTCTATTTTTCTTAGGCATTTTCTTCTTAATCTCTTCAACTATTTTAGGAGCGTCTACACTACGTTTTTCTAGTGTGTTCCTAAGTTCTATGTTATCTAATTTCAAAGAATCACAAGATAAACAAATAGAACTTTTATTAATTGAAGAAGATTCATCCATCGCCTTAATCTTATTTCTAAGATCAAAATTGTCATTTTTCAAAAAATTATTTTCTTCTTCCAAAAACTTTGTTTTGGCCGTGGCCTCGTTGGCGATTTTTGAAGTCTTTTTCAATTCATAAAATAATTCTTTAAAAGCTATTTGTAATTCTTCAAAAGAGTAAGAGTTAGAAGTACTTACCTCTTTTTCTTCGTCGGCCATGAGGCATTGGGCAGTCTGTTCATCACATGAACTGTCTGCTTCTTGAGGCGCATTTTCATAAGTGTCCTCAAGCTTATCCCACATCTCTTTAGCAGTTTTGCAGTGGGAAATTTTCCTATAGTCCTCCTGATTCAAAGAGCTATACAACATATTGATTGCCTTGGTGTTGTATTCACATACCATGGCTTTCCCAACTTGTGTCGTCATTTGTTCACCATACTTGATGATTTGCCATAGACGAAAGTTGTTAGATTGGATGAAGATTCTCATCCTATTTTTCCAATATGTGTAATTGCTTCCATCAAATATTGGAGGCAAAAAGGTGCAAAATCCTTCACCTATTCCTGCACAAGCACTACTAATAGAAGCCATAGAAATATTCTCTCAAACTGTTAAGTCTTAAAGAGAGTTAAGCTCTGATACCAATTGTAAGAATAAGTGCTTAACGCTAGAGGGGGGGGGGGGGTGAATAGCGTATTATAAAAATCACAGGAAAATATAACTCAAATTGCGTAATTAAAAGAGTAAGGAGAGAGTTCACCAAACTTATACTGGTTCACCACAACCTGTGGCTAAGTCCAGTCTCTTGAGAAACAATCTCAAGGTTCAACTATCTCCGTTAAGCTTGCGGGTGCCTAACAAACCGTTACAACTGCTCAAGGATACCGCACCTTAAGACTTCTGTTAAGTTTCCAGGTACCTAACAAACCTTTACACTTGAGAACTTGAATCACACAAGCCTCAAACAACCTTGCTCGAGGATACCTCACCCCAAGACTTCTCAAGAAGAAATAAAATATTTCTCCTTGTAACAAGTGTATACAAACACTTACTACTCACTTAAACAAGACTCTCTTAATAGAGTGGATATGAGTAAACAAGTACGCTCAAGAACACAACAATAAATTCAAGAACTTGGCTTTCAAAATGTAATAAAAATGATCAAAAATGATATTGGAAATGTTTGAAAGCTTATGAATGTTTAGATCAGATGTTGTGTGTTTAATGAGAGATTTTGGGGTGTATTTATAGCCCCAAAACCTCTTCCAACCGTTGCATAAAGCAAAAAGACAGATTCTGAAAATCTGTTAGATAGTCGACTATCTTAAGGATATTCGACTATCAATTTGAAAAACTAGCCGTTGGTCGTCAACGGACAGGTAGATAGTCGACTATCTAAAAGTGGATATTCGACTATCTTGGCAACGGTCATCAGGATAGTCGACTATCCAATATCAGATATTCGACTATGTGACCTTGCGGAAATGGTCCGTTTTTAAAACAATTAACGTATTGAAAATAAGTTATAAAATGTTTTTCAAAGCTTTGTTTGAAGATATTAAATATTATAAATATCTCAAACATGAAAAATAATTGTAATGACCATTCTGGATCATATAAAACATTTAAAATCATTTTGTTTTAAATGTAATGAAAATATTTATTATATAATATTTAAAAACAATTTGTTTTAAATGCAATAAAAATATTTATGATATGCATATATTGTAAAACCATTTATGCATATATTGTAAAACCATTTATGATATGCATATATTGTAAAATCATTTATGATATGCATATATTGTAAAATCATTTTAGAGAAGCCAAGACTCAAACTTAAAGTCGGATCAAGATCACAATAAAGACAATAATAATAAGACTCAAATAAAAGGTCTTCATTTATTTTCATTGCTTCATATCTTCTCTTGATCTTGTCTTGAACTTCTTGGACTCCGATTCTTGTCCGCTAAAAATAATGTCGCATATCCTTTTCTTCTCCTATGCGCATTTCATATCTACAAAACAAAACACTTTAGTTAAAATATAAATTAAAGTGTATTCAATAATAACTCACATTTATTTGGCATATATTATTTTCCATCTAAATCGGTTTGTCAATTATCAAAACATATAAATATGAACATACATATATGTTCCAACAAATCTCTCCTCTTTTCCATATTTATTTCACAACTCAATTTTCAACTTGAGCCAACGTTCAAGAATTTTCAATTATCAATAATACATCCACAAGCCTTATTAAATAATAGAAATCATCATATAAAGCATAAACAATACGAAACGGAGTCACATTAATCACAGTATAAGACTCACGGGCATGCTTGACACCACATATAGATACTCGTCACCATGCCTATGCATCGTAGTCAACATTTACAACATAGAGATAAAGACACAACTCCTAATCCCTCAAGCTAAAGTTATACCAAACACTTACCTCAATACCATGAACACAATTCAAGACTCTACTACCACTTTACCTCTGGTTTTACCAATTCGCTTGTGTCTAGACACAAGTTACTTAACGATACCAATAAATGTTAAATGAATCAATTATGATGCATGAAGATAGGTTTTCCAATGATTTAAAGAAAAAGCCAAAAGTTCATCCCATGCCTACATGGTCAAAACCCAACGTTCAAACCAAAACTCGATTACCCATTCACCCAAGAACTCAAATATATAATTTATTTTGAAATCGGACCTCGAATTGAGGTCCAAATCCTCAAAACTTAAAAATCCTAAGTTTTACCCAAAACACCCAATTTCCCATAAAACAACCCTCGACTTTGAAATAAAATTATATAAAAATATGGATTAGATCAAAAGAAATGAGTTAGAAATGGCTACTAATAATTCGAAAGAATAGATGCCTTTGAAAAATTGCCCAAAGATGTTTAGTTTTGAAGAGTTATAAAAATGGTTGAAATGTCGTCTGAAATTCATTTAATAGGTCTCTGATGTCGAAATTTCGACAAGGGTTTGCAATTGTGAACCCTTAAGCACCCGGCTACCTTCACATTTGCGAGGTATATGTCGCATGTGCGACTCCTGCTTCCATCGCATTTTCAAAAGAATTGTCGCATTTGCGACTTCTAGGCATGTGCGAAGACTTTGCATTTGCATTATACCTCGCATTTGTGAGGCAATGCTGGCCCTGAGTTCTTCGTATTTTCTACCCCCGCTTTCGCAATTGCGATGCCAGATCTCGCAATGCGATATCAGAGGCATGTTACACATCTGCAATACACCAGCAATTCTACTAAGTCCAATTTTACTTTATGGCGTATCCAAAACTCACCCGAGCCCTCATGGCTCCAAACCAAACATGCACGCTATCCTAATTATATGGACTTTCTCGTGAGATCAAATCGCCAATATAATATCTCGAACTATGAGTTTAGCATTAAAATTAAATAAAACCCCCAAGAACACTTAAGTTTCAAATTTCACAACCGAGGGTCTGATTCACGTAATATGAAGCTCGTTTCATACCAAATTTTACAAGCACCACTTAGATACCATATGAGACTTATAACGGGCTTCGAAATAAAAAAACACGAGACCGATACTGTTAGATATGTACAGATACCATCAAATTCAAACACATTTAAATTTCTACAAACTCTTAAATTTCAGTTAAATAATTTTCTTCAAAAATTTATTTCTCGGTATTAGGACCTCGGAATTTAATTCCGAGCATATGTCCAAGTCCCATATTTTTCTATGAACCCCCAGAACCATCAAATCACGGATCTCTGTATCATTACCCAAAATATTAATCAAATTCAACTTAAATGAAATTTTAAAGGCCAAATTAGCATTTTTATCAAATTTCCAAATAAAAGTGTTCAGGATATACATCGGGACCGTGCACGAGAAGCGAGGTGACAAAACAAAGACTCTTCTAAGGCCTCAAAACACAAAAATTACTTGTAAATCAAGTGATGAAACTTTGCTTCATCGTATCCTCCACCTCTAAAATAACTGTTCGTCCTTGAAAGGACATAAGAAAGAAGTATCTAGTTGGATAAAAATATGGGGATATCGGCTCTGTATATCGAACCTGGACTCCCAGGTCGCTGTATTAACAGGTTGACATCTCGACTGAACACGAACAGAAGGAAACGCTTCGCTCTCAACTGAGGAACCTTCCGCTCTAGAATAGCTACCGACTCATCTTCATAAGACAAGTTCTTTTCCAACTGACAGTTTTGAAGTCTAACACGTTGGATAAATCGACAAGATACTTCTGAAGAATGTACACATGAAACACTAGATGCACGACTGATAAACTTGGCGGCAACACAAGTCTGTAAGTCACCTCTTCCACTCGATCAAGAATCTCAAAGGGGCAATGAATCTAGGGCTAAGCTTGCCCCTCTTCCCAAATCTCATCATGACCTTCATAGGCGACACCCGAAGCAACACCCGCTCGCCGACCATGAATGCCACATCACTAATTATTTGCATTTGTCTGTTCATGTTTATTTTATTCAATTCATGAAAAATACAAAATAAAAATATTGCATTTACATTTAGGATTTCATTTTACATTTTCAGATTAATTGGTAAATAGTTTGTTTCGTAGAAAATGAAAAAATCACAAAAAATAACTCATTTTACATTTTTTTCGTTTTGAGTTTTGAATTTTGTAGTTTTTCTTTTAATTTGGTATTTAATTATTTGTGGTAATTATTATTAAGTAATGAGTCTAATTTAGTAGGGTAATTTGGTTTAAATAATTAATTTATGTTTAAATTTTAATTTGAAAAGAAAAGATTTTGTAATTGAAAAAAAACAATTGAAAGGAAAGTCTTCTTGGGGCCAATCTCTTAATTTACATTCTTCAGGCCCAAGTATCTTACCCTAATACCATGCTAAACCTATTAGAACCGACCCAAAACCCATTCCAAAAATTGGCCTGCCCCACCATTAAGCCAAACGACGTTGTTTCGCCCTATCTCATCTCAATTATTGGATCAACGAGATCCAACGGACCGAAACTCACCCCTCCCCCATATAAAATTGTCCGAGCAAGACCACCACCCCCTCAGAACCCCCCCCATTTCGTCTCTCTCAACTCTTCACCTCTCAGAGACAAAAGGAAACCCTAAGTTGCCACCAAAAACTCCGTGCTCTTTCCGATGGCGGCGCCACCACCAAACTACCCCAAATCAACATCCCAAACTCCCCTTCCTCCCCTCATATATAATTCGTCGTTGTTTCCCTTCGAATCTTAAATCCGAGTTCGACCTTTAAAAGTTTAAAAAACATTTTTCATCGAACCTGGTAGCATGCATGCTCATAGGGTGTTGTTCTTTCGAGCTTTGAAGTTTGGATTCAAAAAAATTGATGTCGTTCAGTTGTTCTTGACAAATAACAGAGGATCAACATTAGTTTTGTTAGGTCATTTGTCTCAAGTAGGTTTCGAGTCTTGATTTGGTAAGTTCCCCCCCCCCCCCCCCTTGTTTGTTCATTCCTTTACTATTTTATTTCTCTATTCTCCTTCCATTTTCATTGGTTTAGTTTTCTTCTACTAGCTTATTTGAAAGTAGACCAATCCTCCGGGTTAAATTGTCTTCTGTTCGTTGTTTTTTTTCTTTTTCCTTTGTAAAGGCTTGTTCTATGTTTTCCTTAATTGTGCTATTAGCCTATTTAAAGTTCTGATATCATATCTCGTTTAGTCACCTAGTTAATTTAATTAAGGTTATTTTGATAACTTGGTTAATTTACTGCTTACTTGTGTGTAGTAATCAGTCGATTAGTGTAGGTTTTAATTCTCGAAATCATTCAAGTGTTTGCCCTTTGTTTGTTAACTGATATGGTTACAATTTATTTTGTTGTTTGGGCTTTTAAGTCATTGCATACCACACCCCAATGGGGTTTGGTTAGATCATTGGGTTAGAATTGAGCCCGCAATTTGTTTAACTATCGGGTAATTTTGAATCATTTGTGTTCCTAGAGTAAAAACAAAGGTTTAAAGGGTTAATTTAGGAAGTCTAGGTGGGGGAATCTCAGTAAGTGATTGAGGAAGCTTCCTAGAATTTGGGGTGGTGAGCTAACTGAAAATCTGAATTTTACACCAAGGTTTTCTAATTAAAAATGAAAATTAGAAAATGTCCTAAAGGCAAAACTTAGTTCAACTCTACAGCCCTAATACCTTGCCTATAAAGGCACCGTTTCTTCACCAACAAGGGAAATTTTTGGAGATAAAAATACTAAAAATTTAAACAGCTAGAGTTTTTGGGAGGAAAAGTCTGAAATAGTATTGAGCGCAAGAAGAAACAACTTCAAAATTCTTGTGTTTTTAGTGAACAATTGGTCCAGTATTGAGTTAGTCTCTTCATTATGAAACCCAAAATGATTTTCTTAGCTTATTCTGGAATGGAAGCTAGTTTAAGGGATGTTGGGTCACTGTTCCATTGATGAAATTCTGAACTGCTTCCGTTGTTTGCTTCTTCTTTATTGAACTACTACCGTTGTTGTCAAATAACTTAAAGATCTTGTTTTGGTTTTTATCTGGCTGTATTAAGGCACACACTCCTGGGATCTATTGATTGTGAAGTTAAATTTGAAAAATAAAAAATAGAAGTTTAAAGCATGATACCAATCTTATTTGTGATTCACTTGTATCTTTTGTTTTGACGTTATGTTTCTTTTAGTAGCATGAAATGTTGTATTATCCAGTTGAGTCTTGTTTTAGACATTGAGTTTTGTTATTATATTTAGTTTGGGACCATTATGAAACTTGGGAAACATTTTATTTGGTTGAATCGGTAGTTTTAGACTCTACATTCCACCGCTTAAATCATGTAATGTGGACTGAATTGGACATTCTCTATGATCTCATGAAATTGTCCATTACGTGGTTAAAAGCTATTTTGAAAATCGTCTGCATTTACATTTGTGTTTTGGTGATAGTAATTCAGGTTCACATCGGCACCCATTGATTTTTCAGATGCAGCTTGGGTTTTAAGGATTCGAAGTCGAGTCCTCACTTGCTAATCTCAGGCTCCTGAAAGTTTTGGGCTCAGCTTGGACTTAAGTATGAAAAGACTTGCAAAATCGAAACTATGTACTTTGTATCATTTAGGTTTGTTTTGCTCTGTTGGCTCGGTTCTCTCGTTTGTTTGGGTTGTTGACGAAGTAATGTCTCTCTAGGTAATTGTTTGTTTAATAAGACGCTCACGGGTAGCTGATTTAGTTCGAACTTTTAGCATAGAAGGTATTTTGAATGCCTTTAGGTTTCTCCTTAATTAACTAGATTTTTTAAAATGAGTTGAGGTGTGCCATATTAGCCAAATGTATACTTTGTGGCCCTTATGAGCTTATTTAGAAACCTTGTTTGTTAGAAAAATCAAGGCGCGCCATGCCAAGTAAAAGCTTCAAAATGCACGACCCTCATTTAATTGATCTTGAACTTTTAGAAATCGAGGTGTGCCATTAGCTTAATTTTCATGGCCCTCGCAACCAAGCAGGGGATAATATCATTCAAGCATAGCTTCAGGCAAGGGAATGGAGTGGCACACGTTTTGGCAAATGCAGCACTAAGAAATAACTCTTTTGATAAGCTATACAGTTTTGGTACACCTCCTGATTTTGATAGGGCCGTCTATGAGAATGATATGGAGGACTATGTTTATGTTAGAACTAGTTGTATTAAATAATGTGAAGATTTAGCTGCACTAGGAAATATGAGTGCCATATGTAGCCTAATGATAGATTCTAATGATGCATGTATGACAAACATCCATAGGGGAAACCATCTCTCTCTACTTAACTTAATATGAATACATATATAAAATATGCTTTCTGTTTCAAAAATAAAAAGGTGCTACTTCACAATGCTTCAAAAAAAATTCTTGAAATATATTTAATCGGAGAGCCATATTTACACAAAACCATCCGAACCCTAAAAAAAGGAGTGCATTTATTGTTGGTTGACGAAGTTGCTGGACACAAGTAAATTATTTTAATTTTTGAGAAGCAAAACTGGAACTAATAGTACATATTTGAAATACCATCAGATATGCGTATGAAGTTTAAATAGCAAGAGTAATAGAGACGTAGCAGAAGAAAAAAATTCAATACCACATTTTAAGGTACATACAAAAGTTTGAAAATACAGTTTCACGATTCCTGGTAGCCTGCAGTATCAGCAAATTCCTCCAGTGCATTAAAGTCAAAAGACATACCTGCAAGGCCGCACCCGCCACTCTTCGGGCCAAGTATTTTTCATTGGTCTCCGCCAGGGCCGCACTTTCGGCACTCGCACATAGAAGTGTCATATTGGTGGCCGCCTCCTCGCATTTTTCCAACAAATTATAATGACTGGGAATCACAATGCAATGGGAAGCCTGGCCAGCCACCATCTCCATTTGGTCTAAGGACCCGCCTTCTCCGCCTGCGTCCTCCATGGCGATTTTCGGGCTCGCCACATACACACATTCACCCCCTCTCTCTACGGCTACCCACGATCCGCCATCCAAAGCACATGTCAGGACGAGGTCAGTAACTGCCTCCCTTCTAAGATCAGACTTCCCCAAGCGAATGGCTTCAGCCATGAAGACCAGCCTGGACTCACGGCGGGGTGGCTTAACCTTCTCTATCTGTGTAACCACCGCCTTGCCAGCACGAATCTGGTGTCTCTTCATTTCCTACGACTCTCCTTCTTCAAGGCCCCTCTCCGTGGGACGCAAGCCGGGATCAAATGGCGTCACTTCGATAGCGGGCGTCCATATGGGGGCAACCTCGGGGACGGTGTTAGCCATAGCTGCCGGTACCTCCTAGGGCGTCATCTCAAGCGTGGCCCCAAGAACCGCCTTAGACATTGGCTAGGGAGCCGCCGCTAATCTGGCTTCTTGCCTTGAGGAGGGAGAAGCACTGCCCCTAGACGTACCTACGAGGAGCATATCCTCCTCGTCAGAATCAGACACTGCCCTAGAAGGGCCGGCCATAGTTTTCTTCTTCTTCTTCTTCTGCGCCTTCTTCGAAGCACCTCGACCTACCACAACATGTATGAGTTACGCAAGGAAAATTAAGGGGTGTCTCCAAGACAGAACGGAAACGAAAAACCTAGATAGGCTGTTACTTGTTGGGCCATAGAGCGTGAGGAATTCTAGCCAGGTGCTGCATTCCTCTGCAAACGGTATTTAAGCTCTCACCCATGACCTAATGTCATCAATCTGTCGAGGAGTGCGAGCTGTCACTACATAAAGGTAACATGAAATCTAAGATGTTAAGCCAAAAAAATAAGATTGCCATAAAACTACACACAGAAATGCTTACATGTTGTGTTCCATGCCTCGGGGAACCCTTCAGGGTTAGACGCCAGATGCTCAGTACGAACGTAGAAACATTTCTTCCAAAATTTACGACTGGCCTTGTTGTCGGCTTGCACCGCAAAACACTTCGTGCCCCGACGTACCAAATTGAGCATGGTACCTCTCATGAAGCTCACGCTGAACATTTACAAGAGGTGGTGAACGGAGACCTCTTTCCCAGCCTTAGCAGCATAGGTGGTAAGAATCCTACACACCTTCAGCGCGTACGGGGTAAGATGGGCCGGACACGCCCCATACCAACGGCGAGGCTCTTCCGCCAGAGGATTGAGCGGGAGGCTATATCCAATCCAAAAAGCATACTCATAAAATGTGCAATATCCTCGCATGTGCACATTGGCATAGTCCGTCCCAGTGGAAGGCATCTCAACATAACCACTAATAATGTACGACTTCCTGAGAGCAGACAAATGAGATGACATCAGCTTGCTAAACCCCCTAAGGAGGGAGTTTATATTTGTTGTTAAAATCCTTCCACGTTACCATGTCTTGCGAAAGTATGTTGGATGTTGATAGAGGAACGAGGACCTCCTAGGCTTCTCCTTCTGTACCGTCTAAGGACAATGAAACCCTATAAGAGACATCACCTTTGGACTTTTCGCCATAGTTGCGACGCGTAACCATGATGAAAGTTATGAATGAACGACGTTTCAAGGGCACGAGGTTTGATTCCCGGGAATGAAAATTTTAAGAAGATCAACGAGTACCAGAAAAGTATGAGGATAAGATTGAGAAAATACTCTCTGAATATGTTCGAAAGTTTAACTGAGTTCAACCTTCCCTTTACTTATAAGGAAAAACATATGGAAATCGAAAAGGCATAATTTGAAAACAGGTGTGGGAAACAAATACGTCATGTCATATCCTGAACTGCCTCAGGAGCAAAAGTAATGATCACACACGTGATCGATGATGTCATCTTAAAAAGGAGCCCTAAAAGGAGGTTATATGTAAACGACATAACACCTTCACATATGATCACGCCCTTTTTCACAGTATCCATGCGTACGGCAAAATTTCTAGAAAGGTCGAGCACGTATGTCCGTTCGTTGAAGACATTTCTCGGCTACGTCCCCAACAAACTGAGGGACTATCTGCATTGGAAAAATTTGGTTCCCTATTTTCTCATGCTATCTACGCACGTCCTTAATATAGAGACCGGCCCAACTGAGGCCGACTTGAGTAAGGTCGACCGCAGTACGTAGTGGAGAAAGAATGTTATATCTTGATTATTTCTGCTCCTGAAACTAAAAGGTTGAAAGTGTACCAGACACTAAATTTATTTTATCCTACGTAATCCAAAGTATTCCTTCTACTATAGCTAACTTCTTCTAGCTTTGGCACAGCTACCTCTAATTATGCAGCCTAAAATCATTTAGGGAGAGATGCGTTTGGCTGAAAATGTATTTATACTTGTGATTCCTTTTTAGATAAGATTAAGAATGAAGTTATTCGAGAGAAGGTGGGGTTGGCCCCGATGGATGAGAAGATGCGAGATGCGAGGCTGAGGTGGTTCGGGCATGTGCGGAGGAGAAGTCCTGATGCCCGGGTGAGGAGTTGTGAGCGGCTGGCGATTGTCGGCGTTCGGCGAGGCAGAGGGAGGCTTAAGCAGTATTGGGGAGAGGCGATTAGGCATGACATGGCTAGAATGCGGGTTTCCGAGGACATGGACTTTGATAGGAAAGTCTGGAGGTCTAGTATCAGGGTTGTAGGATAGGGGCTCCTAGAGTTTTTCGTACTCCTCACCCGGGGTTGGGTGAGGCTTGGCAGGGCTATCCATAGATAATTTGTGTTTTGGCTTGTGTCTCCCTTATGGTAGTTATTCATGGTAGTTACCGTATTATATTATTGCATGCTATTTTATTTATGTTTCTTATGTTTAGATAATTATTTACGTTATTTCTGCTGGAATTACTAATGCTCTCTTGTTTTTGTCTTTCCTTTCCTTCACTGAGCCGGGGGTCGATTGGAAACAGCCTCTCTGCTCTTTCGGGTAGGGGTTAGGCTCGTCTACATATTACCCTCCCCAGACCCCACTTTGTGGGTCTACACTGGGAAGTTGTTGTTGTTGTTGTTACTTATGCTTGCTTTTTACGAATTCGTATGGTAAATTGAACATGAATAAATACATGTGTCTGATAATAAACTCTACAAATATATTTTCATCAAGATAGAGTCTAGAGAGAAACATAGTATTGTTATTATACACTTCAATTAAAATTAAGTATAGATTAAAAAAAAGGAGGTGATTGAATTATGTACTAGAATAAAATATGCATTAATGTAAATTTGGAACACGAAATTATAAATTGCAAAACCGAAAGACACTTGAAAATACAAGCGCTATTTTTTTCTCTAACATGAAAAGAAGATTCCGCAGTAGAAATTTTAGAATTTCTTGCCATTAATGTAATCGAATTGGGCAAGTAATTACTTAACAATGGCACGCGCGCATATATATATATATATATATATATATATATATATATATATATATATATATATATATATATATATGAACTGTTTGACTAAACTCATACTTGCAAATTAATTGAAAATTGCAACCCAAAAGAAAATCAGTAGACTTCTATCAATGAGAAAACCAGAATAACTAGTAAAAATAGGGGGTTAATTTTTTTTTTTTACAACCATACTATATAATTTAATCTGAACATTCTTATGGTCAAAGTTCAATATGGTAGGCAATCAAAATATAAAAGGGAAAATTTATGCTTTAATCACTTTTAATGGAGAAAGAAAATAATTCACTATAGCAAACATTTTCTATAACAACATTTACTATAAGTAATGGTACTATTTTAGGTGAGTGGTTATGCCATAAATCTTTTCAGAATTAGTTGATATGTCAGATTAGGGGTATATATCAGTCATGAGCATAAAAAACATTTATTAACATTCTTTCTTTAGTAAATCAACTCAAACTAGACAACACAAAGAAGAGATTTTAACTTCTATGGATATTGATAACGTAACGATTCAAGTTGTGTATTGACAGTTCAAAAATTTATTTCATACCATTAATTCTGACCCCCCCGTACACTGAGACCACCAACCTCTGTACTTTTCTTTGATTATTTCGAGGAATGTCTCGTAATATATAAAGGGGACCTTCCCTTTGTAAAGGCTCACGTGTATTTTGCTACTTATAATATACAACTCTCTCTCACACTCTATCTCTTGTGGAAAGATGATTACTTGTTCTATTGTTCTTACATCTCATGATATCTACACTATTATCACAAATCTTAGCTACATGTTATTCTTTAGTTCATATTACGCTTGATTAGATAAATGCTGAATTAGGTAGGGACTGTAGAGAATTTTGGGAGAAGTAATTTTCTCGTATTGCTCACAAAAGTACATATAGAGTACAAGGGTATCAAATCCTACCAACTGTAGGACTGTACAATAATGAAGGAAATCAAATCTTACCAACTATAGGACTGTACAATAATGAGAGAATATTCTACCAATAATAAAAAGATACACAAAAGATATTCACAATATTTCCTAATACGCCCCCTCAAGATGGAGGGCCGGAGGACACGCCAATCTTAGACATTAGCAGAAGAAGCCGAGGACGAGATAAGTGCTTGGTGAGAGCATCAGCAAGCTGATCAGCAGAGGATACATGAGCAACACGAAGGGACCCATTCTGAACCAATTGACGAACAAAGTGATAATCAATGGAGATGTGTTTCATGCGAGAATGAAACACAGGGTTGGCACAGAGGTAAGTGGCGCCAATGTTGTCGTTGTAAATGACAGGAGCAGCCGGAAGAGGGACATGAAGCTCGCGCAGCAGGGAATGAAGCCAACGTACTTCAGCGGCAGCAGAAGCAATGGCACGATACTCAGCCTCAGTAGATGACCGTGCAACAGAACGCTGCTTTTTGGAGCTCCAGGAAATAGGATTAGGCCCTAGAAAGACAACATAGGCACCAGTTAAGGAGCGGTCATCACAGTTTCCACCCCAATCAGCATCAGAGAAACAATGCAAAGGTATTGCAGATGGAGGACGCAGCCATATGCCAAAGTCACGCATCCCATTCAGATGCCGGAAGAGGCGCTTAACTGCACCCCAATGAGTGACAGTAGGAGCATGCATGAATTGTGAGAGTTTATTCAAAGCAAAGGAAATATCAGGACGAGTGAAGGAGAGATACTGGAGGCCCCCAAGGGCATGTCGATAGGCGAATGCGTCGGCAGGGGCCGAGCCGTCGGCCAGATGAAGGCGGGTTGACGCCGCTGTTGGCATCTGAACAGGATTTGACTCCAGCATATTATGACGAGTCAAAAGATCAACAACATATTTACGGTGAGAAAGAAAACACCCCTTGGAGCTGCGCAGAACTTCAACACCAAGAAAGTAGCTTAGATCACCCATGTCTTCAAGAGAAAACTGAGACCCAAGAGAGTCAATCACACGGTTCAAGAAAGCAGAATCATTACCAGTCAATATGAGATCATCAACATATACCAAAAAATAGGCCGTAATACCAGAATGCTGAAAGACGAAGAGCGAAGTGTCAGAGGTAGTGTTGACGAAACCCATGGTCAGAAGACATTGGCGGAGCGCACTGTACCATGCCCGGGGTGCCTGTTTGAGACCATAAATAGCTTTCTGTAACTTACAGACATAAGATGGATAGGATTTGTCAACAAAGCCCGGTGGTTGTGCCATATAAACATCCTCCGTAAGCCTCCCGTGGAGAAAGGCATTGTTCACATCCATTTGACGAAGAGGCCAGCCCTTGGATACAGTTATACTGAGAACCAAACGCACAGTTGCCGGCTTAACCACTGGACTGAAAGTCTTCTGGAAGTCTACACCTGTACGCTGATGAAAGCCCTTTGCAACAAGCCGAGCTTTGAACTTATCCACAGTACCGTCAGGCTTGCGTTTGATGCAATAAACGCACTTGCAACCCACAACATTCTGCGAAGAATCAGGAGGAACAAGATCCAGGTGCCATTCCGTAGCAGAGCATCAAACTCTGATGACATAGCAGCGCACCAGCGCTCATCAGGCATAGCACTAGACAAGGTCTGAGGTTCAGTAACAGCAAGAGAGGTGACAGCAGACATAAAAAACTTCTTGTTGGGCGTAAAGATGTTATTTTTGCTGCGAGTTTGCATATGATGACCACCCTGAGAGGATGCAGGTGGCGACATAATGGGTGTAGCGGCGGCAGGGACCGCTGGCAGTGCTGGAAGGGGCACTGATGGCGCGGGCGTTGGCGCCGACAGTGCGTCCGGTGAAGGATCGCTAGTGGGAGCAGCGGCAGGTACTGGTGGCGGTAGCGGAAGGACTTCTAGGGAGACCGCAATGGGTACAGGGGGAGACTTGAGGTTAGACATTTTGGAGAACGGGAAGACATCTTCATGGAAGGTGACATGACGCGAGACGAAGATTATAGACGTTGATGGATCAAAGCAGAGATAGGCGCTTTGAGTAGTCGAGTAGCCGAAGAGGACACAGGCACGGGATCGAGGTTCCATTTTGTGTGAGGTGTAGGGCCGAAGCCTAGGGAAGCATTGACAGCTGAAGACACGTAGTTTGGCAAGGTTGGGGAGCTTATGGAAGAGAGACTCAAAGGAGGAGAGCATCGAAAGATTTGTCTTGGGAAGACGATTAATGAGATAAACTGCTGTAGCAAAGGCATAAGGCCAGTAAATGAGAGGTACAGAGGCATGATGAAGGAGAGTGAGACTAGTATCGACAATATGATGGTGACGTCGTTAAGCATAGCCATTGTGCTGAGGAGTATGAGGAGGTGAAGTGAGATGTGAGATGCCATTAGAGGCAAGAAAAGAGCGTAAAGCGAGGAATTCACCCCCATTGTCAGTATACAGAGTAATGATTTTCGCAGAGAAATATTTTTCTACAATGGATTTAAAAATGGGGAAGGTTTGTAAGACATCAGATTTACGGCATAAAGGAAAAAACCAAACATACTTAGAAAAATGATCAACAAAGATGACATAAGATTTAAACCCTTCATTAGAAATAATCGGAGAGGTCCATACATCGGAGAAAATAAGCTCCAGGGGAGCAGTAGAAGATAGACTTGACTCAGAAAAAGGTAACTTATGACACTTATGAAGCTTGCAAGAGACACAAGCAAGATCAGACACATTACTGGACGCTATACTGCTAGACGACACTAAATGACGTAGGATTTTAGCTGATGGGTGACCAAACCGAGAATGCCACAATGACGCAGAGAGCTTTTGTGCCGTGAGGGCGGACGGGAGACTGGGAGCCGCCAGCCAGTAGTAGGTGTTGCCCCTAAGCGGGCCGCGAATGAGCGTTCCCACGTGCGACGATCCTTCACCTGAAAATCAGTATCAGAAAGAACAACGTTAACATTATTGTGACAACATAATTGGGCAACAGAGATCAAATTTTTACGCATATGTGGAACACAGAGAGCCCCAGGTAATAAAAGAGAGGAATGATTGTTAAGTTGTCCAGTATGTGTAATTGTCAAACCTTCACCATTACCAATAACCACATTGTCGAAACCAGTGTAAGGACTGTGAAAAGACATTTTTGCAAGATCAGAGGTTATGTGATGGGAGGCACCAGAGTCCAGGATCCAATCAGATGCATAGGAAATCGTCGGAGAGTGATGGGCTGTGTGAGCAGCCAGATAAGGCGGCGAAGCATAAGCTAGCCGCGGCAATGGTCCACCGTAAGGGGGCTGATTGGCACCGGAGATGGGATTGAAGCGGCGCGCGGAGTGGCCAAATTCACTGCAGAGCTGGCACTTCCCATTGTACCCGCGAGATTGGCCATTGCTGGAGTAACCACCGTGACCGGAGACTGAACCACGGCTGCTACGCCCGCGCCCGCGGCTACTGAAGTGGTGACGGACTGGCTGCTGTCCGGCGATGAAGGCAGCCGACGGAGCCAAATCAGATGCGGCGGAGGTGGCCAGCACGCGAGCAGTAATCTGAGCCTCCATGCTTAACAGCTTGTCATGTAATTCAGCAAAAGAGATAGGAGATTCACGGGCTTGGATGGCATGAGAGAGTTCCATATACGGATCATCAAGACCATTTAGAACCTTAATGACAAGATCCTCAGAATCTACAGTAACACCCAGGAGAGATAATTCATCCACAATCACGCGAATACCGTGCATAAAATCAGTAACAGATTTAGAACCTGTTACCGGATTATGGAGCTGCTGTTTGAGAGCCATGATACGACCACGAGAAGTAGTGCCGTATGTGCGCGAGGTTTCCGCAGCTGCAATGAAGGAGATGATCGTCGGTGTGATCGACGAGATGATGGCACTGATACTAAGATTGTCCTGGCGACTCCAATAAGGATATGCTGGATTGGGGGAAGTCACGTCTTTGTCGACGATAGTGGCCGGTGGGCATGGCTTCGAGCCGTCCAAGAAGCCGAGGAGATCGTAACACGTAAGAAGGGTTCGAAATTGGAATTTCCACGCCAAGTAATTAGTGGAATCCAATTTGAGTGGGATTTGAGCCGATGCACTGATGGCAATCGGCTGGAGAGACTCGGTTGACGTCGTAGCAGCAATGAAGCGCGAGGCAAAGGAGAGGAGGCGCTGAACGACGTCGAGAAAGAGAGGGCTGCCGATTAGTGGAGCGGTGGCGGCGACGGCTGCCGATAAGAGGAGCGGCGGCGGCGCGGGTAGTATAAAATTAGGGTGTGTTTGGCAATAAGCCACTGGCGTAGGATACCATGTAACTAGTTTTGGGAGAATTACTTTCCTCGTATTGCTCACAAAAGTATATATAGAGTACAGGGGTATCAAATCCTACCAACTATAGGACTGCACAATAATGAAGGAAATCTAATCTTACCAACTATAGGACTGTACAATAATGAGAAAATATTCTTACCAATAATAAAAAGATACACAAAAGATATTCACAATATTTCCTAATAGGGACTACATCCTTAATTAAATGCTAGTCTTAGGTTTCCTAAAAGGGGAAAAAGTATTCGTTGCATGAAATGTAAATGCATGGTTGTGTAGGTGTCATTTGTTATAATCCTTGAGTCACTTTTGGTTATTTGCCTCTTCCAGCTCCTGCTATATTACCTTAGCATACAGTAAAGTAGCTTGAATGTGGATGAAAAGACAAAAAAAAATTCTTTATTTATTTTTAAACAAAATCGGAAAAGATAAGTATATAATTCACATGCTATTACATATTTGTTGTTATTTAGTATTTTTATATGACACATTATTAAAACTTTTAATATAATAGTTAAGAGTAATGGCAAAAGCAGACATTTGCTTTCTTTTTCTTCCTTTATTTTTAAAAATACAGAGTAAGAAACAAAATTGGGCTCCATGCTAGTTTCATTCAAGCATAGCATCGGGCAAGGGAATGGAGTGGCACACGTTTTGGCAAATGCAGCACTAAGGAATAACTCTTTTGATAAGCTATATAGTTTTGCTACACCTCCTGATTTTGTTAGGGCCGTCCATGAGAAGGATATGGATGACTATGTTTATGTATGAACTAGTAGTATTAAACAATGTGAAGATCTAGCTGCACTAGGAAATATGAGTGTCATATGTAGCCTAATGATAGATTCTAATGATGCATGTATGTCAAACATCCATAGGGGGAAACCATCCCTCTCTATGTAACTTAATATGTATATATATATATATATATATATATATATATATATATATATATATATATATATATATATATATATATATATATATATATATATATATATATATATATATATATATATAATATGCTTTCTGTTTCAAAAATAAAAAGGTGCTACTTCATAATGCCTTAAAAGAAAATCTTAAAATATATTTAATCAGAGAGCCATAATTACACAAAACCATCCGAACCCTAAAAAAAAGGAGTGCATTTACTGTTGGTTGATGAAGTTGCTCGACATAAGTAAACTATTTTAATTTTTGAGACGCAAAACTGGAACTAATAGTACAGACTTGAAATACCATCAAATATGCATATGAAGTTTAAATAGCAAGAGTAATAGAGACGTAGCAGAAGAAAAAAATTCAATATCATATTTTACGGTACATACAAAAGATTGAAAATACAGTTTCACGATTCCTGGTAGCCTGCAGTATCAGCAAATTCCTCCAGTGCATTAAAGTCAAAAGACATACCTGCAAGGCCGCACCCGCCACTCTTCGGGCCAAGTATTTGTCACTGGTCTCTGCCAGGGCCGCACTTTCGGCACCCACACATAAAAGTGTCATATTGGTGGCCGCCTCCTCGCATTTTTCCAACAAATTATAATGACTGGGATCACTATGCCATGGGAAGCCTGGCCAGCCACCATCTCCACTTGGTCTAAGGACCCGCCTTCTCCGCCCGCGTCCTCGATGGCGATTTTCGAGCTCGCCACATACAAACATTCACCCCCTCTCTGGCTACCCGCAATCCGCCATCCCAAGCACATGCCAGGAGGAGGTCAGTAACTGCCTCCCTTCTAAGATCAGACCTCCCCAAGCGAATGGCTTCAGCCATGAAGACCGGCCTGGACTCACGGCGGGGTGGCTTAACCTTCTCTATCTGTGTAACCACCACCTTGCCAACACGAATCTGGTGTCTCTTCATTTCCTACGACTCTCCTTTTTCAAGGCCCCTCTCCATGGGACGCAAGCCGGGATCAAATGGCGTCACTTCGATAGTGGGCATCCTTATGGGGGCAACCTCGGGGACGGTGTTAGCCATAGCAGTCGGTACTTCCTAGGGCGTCATCTCAAGCATGGCCCCAAGCACCGCCTCAGACATTGCCTAGGGAGCCGCCGCTGATCTGGCTTCTTGCCTTGAGGGGGGAGAAGCACTGCCCCTAGACGTACCTACGAGGAGCATATCCTCCTCGTCAGAACCAGACGCTGCCCTAGAAGGGCCGGCCATAGTTTTCTTCTTCTTCTTCTTCTTCTGCGCCTTCTTCGAAGCACCCCGACCTACCAAAACATGTATGAGTTACACAAGGAAAATTAAGGGGTGTCTCCAAGACAGAACGGAAAGGAAAAACCTAGCTGTTACCTGTTGGGCCATAGAGCGTGAGGAATTCTAGCCAGGTGCGGCATTCCTCCGCAAACGGTATTTAAGCTCTCACCCATGACCTAATGTCATCAATCTGTCGAGGAGTGCGAGCTGTCACTACATAAAGGTAAAAGGAAATCTAAGATGGTTAAGCCAAAAAAATAAGATTGCCATAAAAACTACATACAAAAATGCTTACATGTTGTGTTCCATGCCTCAGGGAACCCTTCAGGTTTAGACGCCAGATGCTTAGTACGAACGTAGAAACATTTCTTCCAAAATTTACGACTAGCCTTGTCGTCGGCTTGCACCGCAAAACTCTTCATGCCCCAACGTACCAACTTGAGCATGGTACCTCTCATGAAGCTCACACTGAACATTTACAAGAGGTGATGAGCGGAGACCTCTTTCCCAGCCTTAGCAGCGTTGGTGGTAAGAATCCTACACACATTCAGCGCGTGCGGGGTAAGATGGGCTGGACACGCCCCATACCAACGGCGAAGCTCCTCCGCCAGAGGATTGAGCGGGAGGCTATATCCAATACAAAAAGCATACTCATACAACGTGCAATATCCTGGCATGTGCACATTGGCATAGGCCGTCCCAGTGGGAGCCATCTCAACATAACCATTAATAATGTACGACTTCCTGAGAGCAGCCAAATGAGACGACATCAGCTTGCTAAACCCTCAAAGGAGGGAGTTTATATTTGTTGTTAAAATCCTTCGTGTTATCATGTCTTGCGGAAGTATGTTTGATATTGATAGAGGAACGAGGACCTCCTCGGCTTCTCCTTTTGTATCGTCTAAGGATAATGAAACCCAAGAAGAGGCATCACCCTTTGACTTTTCGGTATCGTGGTGACGCTTAACCATGATGAAATTTATGAATGAACGATGTTTCAGGGGCACGAGGTTTGATTCCCGGGAATGAAAATATTGAGAAGATCAACGAGTACCAGAAAAGTATGAGGATAAGATTGAGCAAATACTCTCTGAATACGTTCGAAAGGTTAATTGAGTTCAACCTCCCCTCTACTTATAAGGAAAAGCACAAGGAAATCAAAAAGGGATAATTCGAAAACCGGCGTGGGAAACAAATACGTCATGTCATGTCCTGAACTGCCTCAGGAGCAAAAGTAATGATCACACACGTGATCGATGATGTCATCTTAAAAAGGAGCCCTAAAAGGAGGTTATATGTCAACGACATAACACCTTCGCATATGATCACGCCCCTTTTCACAGTATCCACGCGTACGGCCAAATTTCTAGAAAGGTCGAGCACGTGTGTCCGTTCGTTGAAGACGTTTCTCGGCTACGTCCCCAACAAACTGAGGGACTATCTGTATTGGGAAAATTTGGTTCCCTATTTTCTCATGCTATCTACGCACGTCCTTGATATAGAGACCGGCCCAACTGAGGCCGACTTGAGTAAGGTCGACCACAGTATGTAGTGGAAAAAGAATGTTATATCTTGAATATTTCTGCTCCAGAAACCGAAAGGTTGAAAGTGTACCAGACATTGGATAAATTTTATCCTACGTAATCCAAAGTATTCCTTCAACTATAGCTAACTTCTCCTAGCTTTGGCACAGCTACCTCTAATTATGCAGCCTAAAATCATTAAGGGAGAGATGCGTTTGGCTGAAAATGTTTTCATACTTATGCTTCCTTTTTACGTATTCGTATGGTAAATTGAACTTGAATAAATACAAGTGTCTGATAATAAACTCTACAAATATATTTTCATCAAGATAGAGTCGAGAGAGAAACATAGTATTGTTATTATACACTTCAATTAAAATTAAGTATAGATTAAAAAAAGGAGGTGATTGAATTATGTACTAGAATAAAATATGCATTAATGTAAATTTGGAACAAGAAATTATAAATTCCAAAATCAAAAGACACTTGAAAATACAAGCGCTCTTTTTTTCTCTAACATTAAAAGAAGATTCCGCAGTAGAAATATTAGAATTTCTTGCCATTGTTGTAATCGAACTGGGCAAGTAATTGTTTAACAATGGCGCGCGTGCGCGCGCGCGCGCGCGCACACACACACACACACACACACACACATATATATATATATATATATATATATATATATATGAACTATTTGACTAAACTCATACTTGCAAATTAATTGAAAATTGCAACCCAGAAGAAAATCAGTAGACTTATATCGATGAGAGAACCAGAACAACTAGTAAAAATAGGGGCTTAATTTTTAATTTTTTTTACAACCATACTATATGATTTAATCTGAATATTCTCATGGTCAAAGTTCAATATGGTAGGCAATCAAAATATAAAAGGGAAAATTTATGCTTTAATCATTTTTAATGGAGAAAGAAAATAATTCACTAAAGCAAACTTTTTCTATAACAACATTTACTATAAGTAATGGTACTATTTTAGGTGAGTGGTTATGCCATATATCTTTGCAGAATTAGTTGATATGTCAGATTAGGGGTATATATCGGTCATGAGCATGAAAACATTTATTAACATTCTTTCTTTAGTAAATCAACTCAAACTAGACAACACAAAGAAGAGATTTTAACTTCTATGGATATTGATAACATAACGATTTAAGTTGTGTATTGACAGTTAAAAAATTTATTTCATAACATTAATTTTGACTCGTTCGTACACTGAGACAACCAACCTCTGTACTTTTCTTTGATTATTTCGAGGAATGTATTTTGCTACTTATAATATACAACTCTCTCTCACACTCTATCTCTTGTGGAAAGATGATTACTTGTTCTATTGTTCTTACATCTCAAGATATCTACACTATTATCACAAATCTTAGCTATATGTTATTCTTTAGTTCATATTACGCTTGATTCTGATTAACCCTTGTTATTTTCGATTATTTTTTAGCTAATAAGTATTCACATAACTTTTTAGCCTAAAAAATTAATTACTTAGCACATTTACAAACCAAGATTTAAAAAAAAAGGTTGAATAGAAACTAGCGTATATCTAGACTAAACTGAAAAAGCAGAAAGAATAGTCTTTTTTAGGTTAGATAAATGTTGATTTAGGTAGGGACTACGTCCTTAATTAAATGCTAGTCTTAAGTTTCCTAAAAGGGGAAAAAGTATTTGTGGCATGAAATGTAAATGCATGGTTGTATAGGTGTCATTTCTTATAATCCTTGAGCCACTTTTGGTTATTTGCCTCTTCCAGGCTCCTGCTATATTACCTTAGCAGACAGTGAAGTACAAGAAGGTAACAACTTGAATGTAGATGAAATGACAAAAAAAAATTCTTTATTTTTTTTAAACAAAATCGGAGAAGATAAGTATATAGTTCACATGTTATTACATCTTTGTTGTTATTTAGTATTTTTATATAATACATTATTAATACTTTTAATATAATACTAAAGAGTAATGGCAAAAACAGACATTTGCTTTCCTTTTCTTCTTTTATTTTTAAAAATACAGAGTAAGAAACAAAATTGGGCTCCATGCTAGTTTCATTCAAGCATAGCATCGGGCAAGGGAATGGAGTGGCACACGTTTTGGCAAATGCAGCACTAAGGAATAACTCTTTTGATAAGCTATATAGTTTTCCTACACCTCCTAATTTTGTTAGGTCCGTCCATGAGAAGGATATGGAGGACTATGTTTATGTATGAACTAGTAGTATTAAACAAGGGATTTTTACCTAAATATGCCATATAGCAAACCTTATTACCATTATTGTGCCTTGTTTGGTTATTACCCGCATATTCCATGTTTTCGTTACCAAAAATGTACCAAACCATATCTGGCTGATTTTATAGCCTAAAATAGCGCCAGCTTTTAAGCTTCCTAATTAATATTTGATTCTGTCTTAATTACCAAACCATATCTGGCTGGTCTTATAGCCTAAAATAGTGCCAGATTTTAAGCTTCCCAATTAATATTTGATTCTGTCTTAATTAAATGATCTTTTTAAAACCTTAAAAGATCTAATCCCAACGCATATCTCTCTGCGTGATAGTTCTTCCAGATTTCAAATTGTAGTTCTTCCTTATTCCAGATTATTGAAGCTAGGTTTGTTTATACAAATTATAGTTAATTTGTAGTCAGTTTGTAGTTAATTGTAGTCCGTTTGTAGTTACTTGTAGTCAGTTTGTATTTTAATTGTAGTCAGTTTGTGGTTACTTGTAGTCAGTTTGTAGTTAATTGTAGTCCGTTTGTAGTTACTTGTAGTCAGTTTGTAGTTAATTGTAGTCAGTTTGTAGTTAATTGTAGTCAAATTGTAGTTAATTTTAGTTTTTAATAAATATGTCTGAAAATTGGATTTTTTGTAGCTGCTGGCTTGTATGTGTAGCTGAGAACTGCAAATGGCATTTCAAGGCAACGTCAATTCATGATTCTTCATTGTTTAAGATAAGAAGTTTAGCCGACAACACACATGATGCCGAATGGACGAAAAGTTCATACAGCGCAAATGTACTGCAACAGTAGTTGGTAGCATTGTCGTTTCAAAGTATTGTGATCCTAAGACTGTTTACACACCAAAGGACATACAAACTGACATGTTATCCGACTTCAAAGCAGATAGAGAGAGAAATTGGTTTTGTATAGCCGTTCTGGCTTTGATACAATTTTATGGACTGAAAGTATGGTGGATTGAGAAGAACTTCTCGATCTGAAACTGTTCAAACTTCAACAATGGCGGATGAAATTCAAGCAGAGAGAGAGGGAAATCGGTTTTGGTAAAAAAACGTGGGGGAGGGTAATTAAATAAGGGGAGAAAGTCGTGGGTTTTGTTTGTAAGAGAGAGAAGAAATGTGTACAATAAAATCTGAAAAGATTTTCAGTTCCACAAATCAAGCCTATAATTAATAAGTTGATAATTAAACATTAAATAAAATTTTGGTACATAAATTGAAAAGTGGTATACTTAAATGTAATAAACATAAACCTTAAACTTGAGTTGTAATAAGGTTTGTTATATGGTATGTATACGTAAAAATCCCTTTTTACAATGTGAAGATCTAGCTGCACTAGGAAATATGAGTGTAGCCTAATGATAGATTCTAATGATGCATGTATGTCAAACATCCATAAGGGGAAACCATCCCTCTACTTAACTTAATATGTATATGTATATATATATATATATATATATATATATATACATATGAAAAAAAATATGCTTTCTGTTTAAAAAATAAAAAGGTGCTACTTCACAATGCCTTAAAAGAAAATCTTAAAATATATTTAATCAGAGAGCCATATTTACACAAAACCATCCAAACCCTAAAAAAAAAGGATTGCATTTATTATTGGTTGATGAAGTTGCCAGGAGGAGGTCAGTAACTGCCTCCTTTCTACGACCAGACCTCCCCAAGCGAATGGCTTCAGCCATGAAGACCGGCCTGGACTTACGGCGGGGTGGCTTAACCTTCTCTATCTGTGTAACCACCGCCTTGCCAGTACGAATCTGGTGTCTCTTCATTTCCTACGACTCTCCTTCTTCAAGGACCCTCTCCGTGGGACGCAAGCCGGGATCAAATGGCGTCACTTCGATAGTGGGCGTCCTTATGGGGGCAACCTCGGGGACGGTGTTAGCCATAGCCGTCGGTACCTCCTAAGGCGTCATCTCAAGCGTGGCCCCAAGCACCGCCTCAGACATTACCTAGGGAGCCGCAGCTGATCTGGCTTCTTGCCTTGATGGGGGAGAAGCACTGCCCCTAGACGTACCTACGAGGAGCATATCCTCCTTGTCAGAATCAGACGCTGCCCTAGAAGGGCCGGCCATAGTTTTCTTCTTTTTCTTCTGCGCCTTCTTTGAAGAAACCCGACCTACCAAAACATGTATGAGTTACGCAAGGAAAATTAATGGGTGTCTCCAAGACAAAACGGAATGGAAAAGCCTAGCAAGGCTGTTACCTGTTGGGCCATAGAGCGTGAGGAATTCTAGCCAGGTGCAGCATTCCTCCACAAACGGTATTTAAGCTCACACCCATGACCTAATGTTATCAATCTGTCGAGGAGTGCGTGCTGTCACTACATAAAGGTAAAAGGAAATCTAAGATGGTTAAGCCAAAAAAATATGATTGCCATAAAACTACATACAGAAATGCTTACACGTTGTGTTCCATGCCTCGGGGAACCCTTCAGGGTTAGACGCCAGATGCTCAGTACGAACGTAGAAGCATTTCTTCCAATATTTACAACTGGCCTTGTCGTCGGCTTGCACCGCAAAACTCTTCATGCCCCGACGTACCAACTTGAGCATGGTACCTTTCATGAAGCTCACGCTGAACATTTACAAGAGGTGGTGAACGGAGACCTCTTTCCCAGCCTTAGCAGCGTAGGTGGTAAGAATCCTACACACATTCAGCATGTACGGAGTAAGATGGGCCGGACACGCCCCATACCAACGGTGAAGCTCCTCCGCCAGAGGATTGAGCGGGAGGCTATATCCTATCAAAAAAGTATACTCATAAAACGTGCAATATCCTGGCATGTGCACATTGGCATAGTCCGTCCGAGTGGGAGCCATCTCAACATAACCATTAATAATGTACGACTTCCTGAGAGCAGCCAAATGA
Organism: Nicotiana benthamiana; assembly: GCA_034376525.1. NCBI lineage: Eukaryota > Viridiplantae > Streptophyta > Magnoliopsida > Solanales > Solanaceae > Nicotiana > Nicotiana benthamiana. The sequence goes on from CM067336.1 coordinate 93,551,790, forward strand.
GACGACGTCAGCTCCCTAAACCCCCTAAGGAGGGAGTTTATATTTGGTGTTAAAATCCTTCCGTGTTACCATGTCTTGCGGAAGTATGTTGGATTTTGATAGAGGAACGAGGACCTCCTCGGCTTCTCCTTCTGTATCGTCTAAGGACAATGAAACCCTAGAAGAGGCATCACCCTTGGACTTTTCGCTATCGTGGCGACGCTTAACCATGATGAAAGCTATGAATGAATGACGTTTCAGGGGCACGAGGTTTGACTCCCGGGAATGAATATTTTAAGAAGATCAACGAGTACCAGAAAAGTATGAGGACAAGATTGAGCAAATACTCTCTGAATACGTTCGAAAGTTTAATTGAGTTCAACCTCCCCTCTACTTATAAGGAAAAGGACACGGAAATCGAAAAGGCATAATTCGAAAACCGGCGTGGGAAATAAATACGTCATGTCATGTCCTGAACTGCCTCAAGAGAAAAAGTAATGATCACACACGTGATCGATGATGTCATCTTAAAAAGGAGCCAAAAAGGAGGTTATGTGTCAACGGCATAACACCTTCGCATATGATCACGCCCTTTTTCACAGTATCCACGCGTATGGCCAAATTTCTAGAAAGGTCGAGCATGTATGTCTGTTTGTTGAAGACGTTTCTCGGCTACGTCCCCAACAAACTGAGGGACTATCTGTATTAGAAAAATTTGGTTCCCTATTTTCTCATGCTATCTACGCATGTCCTTGATATAGAGACCGGCAAAACTGAGGCCGACTTGAGTAAGGTCGGCCACAGTACGTAGTGGAAAAAGAATGTTATATCTTGATTATTTCTGCTCCAGAAACCGAAAGGTTAAAAGTGTACCAGACATTGGATAAATTTTATCCTACGTAATCCAATGTATTCCTTCTACTATAGCTAACTTCTCCTAGCTTTGGCACAACTACCTCTAATTATGCAGCCTAAACTCATTAAGGGAGAGATGCGTTTGGCGGAAAATGTTTTCATACTTATGCTTCCTTTTTACGAATTCGTATGGTAAATTGAACATGAATAAATACAAGTGTCTGATGATAAACTCTACAAATATATTTTCATCAAGATAGAGTCGAGAGAGAAACATAGTATTGTTATTATACACTTCAATTAAAATTAAGTATAGATTAAAAAAAGGAGGTGATTGAATTATGTACTAGAATAAAATATGCATTAATGTAAATTTGGTACACGAAATTATAAATTCCAAAACCGAAAGACACTTGAAAATACAAGCGCTCTTTTTTTCTCAAACATTAAAAGAAGATTCCGCAGTAGAAATTTTAGAATTTCTTGCCATTGTTGTAATCGAACTGGGCAAGTAATTGTTTAACAATGGCGCGCGTGCGCGCGCACACACACACACACACAAATATATATATATATATATATATATATATATATATATATATATATATATATATATATATATATATATATATATATATATATATATATATGAAATGTTACTAAACTCATACTTGCGAATTAATTGAAAATTGCAACCCAAAAGAAAATCAGTAGACTTCTATCGATGAGAGAACCAGAACAACTAGTAAAAATAGGGGGTTAATTTTTTTTTTTTTACAACCATACTATATGATTTAATCTGAATATTCTTATGGTCAAAGTTCAATATGGTAGGCAATCAAAATATAAAAGGGAAAATTTATGCTTTAATCACTTTTAATGGAGAAAGAAAATAATTCACTATAGCAAACATTTTCTATAACAACATTTACTATGAGTAATGGTACTATTTTAGGTGAGTGGTTATGCCATAAATCTTTGCAGAATTAGTTGATATGTCAGATTAGGGGTATATATCAGTCATGAGCATAAAAACATTTATTTATCTATTTGTATTTGGTTGATGAAGTTGCTGGACAAAAGTAAATTTGAGACCCAAAACTGGAACTAATAGTACAGACTTGAAATACCATCAAATATGCATATGGAGTAATAGAGACGTAGCAGAAGAAAAAAATTCAATATCACATTTTAAGGTACATACAAAACAAGTAGCCTGCAGTATCAGAAAGAATAGTCTTTTTTAGGTTAGATAAATGCTGAATTAGGTTAGGACTACGTCCTTAATTAAATGCTAGTCTTAGGTTTCCTAAAAGGGGAAAAAGTATTTGTTGCATGAAATGTAAATGCATGGTTGTGTAGGTGTCATTTGTTATAATCCTTGAGCCACTTTTGGTTATTTGCCTCTTCCAGGCTCCTGCTATACTACCTTAGCAAACAGTAAAGTACAAGAGGGTAACAGCTTGAATGTGGATGAAATGACAAAAAAATTCTTTATTTATTTTTAAACAAAATCGGAAAAGATAAGTGTATAGTTCACTTGTTAATACATCTTTGTTGTTATTTAGTATTTTTATATAACACATTATTAAAACTTTTAATAAAATACTTAAGAGTAATGGCAAAAGCAGACATTTACTTTCCTTTTCTTCTTTTATTTTTAAAAATACAGAGTAAAAAACAAAATTGGGCTCCATGCTAGTTTCATTCAAGCATAGCATCTGGACAGAAGTAAATTATTTTAATTTTTGAGACTCAAAACTGGAACTAATAGTACAGACTTGAAATACCATCAAATATGCATATGAAGTTTAAATAGCAAGAGTAATAGAGACGTAGTAGAAGAAAAACATCTAATATCACATTTTAAGGTAGCCTGCAGTATCAGAAAACATTTAATACTAGCATGTAGTTTCTTTAGTTGTTTCTGTAGAAAAGAATTTGTTCTTTAATTGCAAATAACCATCGGGAAGATTTCACTTTTGTTTTGGGATGTCAAACAAAGACTTGTCTATTTTTCTCCCCCTCCACTAATTAATTTTCTTAGCTTCATTTAACGTGTTTTTGCATCATCATTTCATGTTCAATATCACATTTTAAGGTACATACAAAATTGGTAGTCTGCACTATCAGAAAATTCATCCAGTGCATTAAAGGCTTACCTCTTCTTGGCAGTTAGCTTTTCTGGATATTCAAAACCTCTTCCACCAACACACCACCATAACCATCAGCACCGTTTCCTGACCTCTTGTATTCAGTAGGCCTCAAGTGAGGAATTCTTTTTCCACTACGTACCCCTCTTCTTGGATTTGGTAGCATATATATATAGCTGTAAGTAATTAGTCGTTGCACCATTTTTTATTCTTTCTTTGTTTTGTGGTTTGTAAGTGTTCACATTTTGCTTATAATCTTTGATATCGCAATTCTTAGACTGTAATAGGAGGTTTAGCTTTTTGGTTTTGACTGTTTAAGAGTTTAATACTAGCATGTAGTTTCTTTAGTTGTTTCTGTAGAAAAGAATTAGTTCGATAATTGCAAATAACCACCAGGAAGATTTCACTTTTGTTTTGGTATTTCAAGTCTGTACTATTAGTTCCAGTTATGGGATCCCTGAATTAAATTCCGAAAATATTGTCGAAGTTCAAAATAACCGTACGAACCCAACTAAAACATCAAAACTCTGATCCGAGATTAAATAAGTAGAAAGTTAAACTTTTTTGCACTTTTAATTTTTTTGTATATATATTATGGAGGTGTACATTGTGTACTTGTTTATGTTTTTTGTTCAATCTTACTCTGTCATATTTCTTGTTACATGATTGATTTGAAAAGATTACGATGAACTAATTAAGATTTCCATCATTTAGAGAATTAAATATGTTGCAGCGAGGAAGGAGTTGTCCGCCATCCTTTTCTGAGAGGTAAATTCTAAAAATTCTTGATCTAACAATTATCTTTGTAATAGTTTGTAAGTTAGTTTACTTTTCGGCTGAAATGGTAAAACAAATTTGAAAAAATATATATTTGGTTTCATAAAGGGTCGTGTGATTGAGGAACAAATTATCCAGGATTAACAAATATGGGATTAACAATGACGAGATTATTTAGTTGGATATATACACTTATTGATAGTTGTTTGGTTCATCCGACGAAAAATGGCACATTTGGGTCTAATAGAGCATTTTTGAAACAGCTGATCCCAATGGTCATTCATAAGGATTCTGTCTCATTTTTTCCAAATTCTTTTCCCTGGCTTTCTGTTATTACACAAAGTGTAGTTAGAACCATTGTAACCAGTTTATATGACTCCACAATTGTTCATACACATTTGAAAATTAAAGTCCCCCCACCCCATGCACCAAGTAATAACAATCACCTGATTATTTTGTTGAGATTGATAGATTTCTTTACCCTGTGAATGTCTTTTTTGGATCTAACCTCCCTAATGTTCCATAATATGGCACTAATCATTGAGAGAATTAGGGGTGATGTCCTTCTTTTGATTCCTGCTCAAAGAATGTTGAGTCTTGTGTGTGTTTCTTTTGCCACTTTTCCTGGTTTCACTTCTTCCTGTTTTAGAAGTTTGTTGTTAATATTCAGTATGATTATGAGAGTCTTGATCTCCTTTCTCATAACCTTATGATTATTCGATTCCTCAACGTCTTAAAAACTATCTGATATATCATCCTCCTGATTAGTGTTGTTGCAATCTTCCTTGTTCTCATATAAGTCCACGACCAATTAAAGACCAGGTTGATTCCTTATTTCAGTAGGGACAGTAGATGAATTGGAGTCACAACACTACCCCAAATTATCTATTCCATCGACTCTAATTTATTGCCACGACTGGATTATAGGGATACACATATGACGAGCACTTAATGTCTTTAGCTAGCACTTAGCAGAACCCACTCTATAATGCTTTCATGAACCATATGATACGATAATTCAATATTATTTTTAATAAAATGAAGTTAAGATTTTTCACTTCTAGACAATATGTGAAATGGACATATTTAATGCAAAACCATAAGAATAGGCAACTACAAAATAGCACCCCTAGACTTAGTTATATGTCATATGATTAACTAACTTCCCATCATTCAGGGAATCCACTCCACTGCCCCGAGCTCAGAGTCTCCCAGCAGCATTTCCTGAGATCGGGTACTTAATTCCTCAAACTTTATTATGTCTTTGTACTAACTTAACTTATATCTATCTATGTATACGTTTTCCCTCAAGTCATTTTGTACTAACTCTTCCTCATCTATTTTACAGCTATATATATATATATATATATATATATATATATATATATATATATATATATATATATATAGAGAGAGAGAGAGAGAGAGAGAGAGACAGAGAGAGATATATATAGAGAGAGAGGGGGGATTTAACTTGCACCCCTAGACTAAGTTATATGTCATATAATTAACTAACTTACCATCATACAGGGAATCCACTCCACTGCGCCGAGCTCATAGTCTCCCAGCAGCATTTTGTGAGATCAGGTACTTAATTCCTCAAACTTTATTATGTCTTTGTACTAACTTAACTTATATCTATCTATGCATACGTTTTCCCTCAAGTCATTTTGTACTAACTCTTCCTCATAAACATCAAAATCCTCAAATTACAATGGATTCAAGCCTTTGTTAAACTAAAACTTTCAAAAATTGCATTTGATCTAAAACCCGACCTAAACATACGGGGTCACCATATATATATATATATATATAATCTTAAGTCATAAGATCTTTATTCATTTAAAAGGGCGTCCAATCATGCTTAGACATCTCGGATCACTACCAAACTTTACACACAAGAAAAATTTCTCGATGGATTCGTTTGAAATTTTGAATAAATTAGTTGTTTATTAAAATGTCCGGCCATTTCTGTCAAAAAAATTCAAGCTGGTCAAACAGCAACACTTGAACATTTTACTAATTGAACTCCCTCCTCTAGCTATTAGGTAAGACTGTGATGAATTATTTGAACTCCCTCCTCTAGCTATTTGTTGAGAACATTGTAGTGTAAGTAAAAGTCATTTATTGGTGATATATATTTAGTTTTAGTAAAATTCATTTTACTAATTGTTCTCTAAGAATCTTGAACTAACTCTTATCATTTACAGGGATGATAGTGATGACATAAGTATTAGTCCAGTTGACATGCCTAGACCGGCAAACGAAGTAAGCTAAGAATACTTTTATATTTTTATCCATATATACTTGTTATTCCTTTTTTACTAATTTTTATACGAAACTTTTAGCCGGAAATAGTTTCTGAAGCTAGGGAGAGCGTTAGCATCCCTCCCGTGGCTTCAAATGCAGCTAGTAGCAGTGCTCTAGCAATACAGCTTCCCAGGTACATTTTTATATTTCACAAAGCTTAACTAAATGCTTAAATTAGTATTCCGAATTAATTTTGTCATTTAACTTGAATTGCAGTGATGTAAAGAGTCAACCTCGACTTTCTTCACTTATTGCTAGCGGCTTACTGGCAGTCTTAGGGGTCTTACCATTGGCTACGCCTTAAATGCCACAGGTATTTTCCCCTATTTTTTGGTTAGTTATTCAATAAAAGTATTGCAATTCTTTCCATATTTTATTTTAATCTTACTCTTATTCAGATTTCGTGCAATAGATTATTAAGGTTTCATTTAAGCATTCTACTTTCATACATTAATAAATTTAACAAGGTTGGGATGCATGGTGATTGGTGACTTGAAAGAGATAAAACTTATTAAACACCACCTCCCTCTTTTGTGTGAAATGAAACACAATGTGTATAAACTCAAACACATTGTTTAATTGCTATATATAATTCTTCTGAAATTATGTACTCATTGATAAGGGGTATTATGTGAGGACTAGTTAATTAGTTAAATATGCAAAGTCTGCAACAGCAAAGTGAGTGTAAATGTTGTCTTTGATAGTAGTAATGTCCATAGCCATTTATTTACATAATTTGCATGCAACTCACCCCAACAGAAATATGTCGCAAAACAAATAGAGACTACTGCTGCTAATCCAAATAACTTGTACTTTCCAACTAATTGATCATTATTGCAGCTAGCAGCTATTGACACCATCCACTCTCATCCTCATTCGCTGATGTCATCTATTTCTTCTTTGTTCTTACTGTTTATTTGTGCATCCAAATTTTCCTCTCAACATAATATGAAATATCTAGTTGTACTGTGTTTCTTTCATTAGCACTGTTCATCTTAAACTTTAAAGGCTTACTTATTTTTAATTGTGTTTCAGGTGGCGCTATTGGCATTGAAGGCTTTATATTTCACTTCTCCAGACGAATTCACTTAAAATCAAAGAAGGCCGCAACAACCAACTTTTGTGCCTACATCAATTTTCGGCTCTTACTCTTTTCATCCATTGTGCAGCTCTCAGCCATTCCATCGGTCTGGGATGCTGGTGGAATGATTGAGTGTTGGGGTCGGAAACGAGTACTAATTGTTGGATCAATACTTCACCTTGTTGGAAGTATCCTAATGTACTGGTTTCCAAATGATGTTGTGGCATCAATAGGCCTAACAATCATTGGATGCAGTGTGGCGCTCCTAAATCTAGTTGGTGTTTCTATCTTTGTCAACTTATATGTTCTTTTCTCTTTAGTATTGTTGGAAATTTAAATACAATTAAGAACAATAGTAACAGAGATTAAGAGAGTTGAGAGAAAGCTGAAAAGAAAGTCCAAAGTATTTGGGTGGTTATAAAAGTTTCTCATTAAGATTAAAGCTGCAAATTTTAAGCTAAATTGTTTTCAAATTTAGAAAAAGGGCCATTCTTTTTGGAATGGACCAAAAAGGAAATAGGCTATGTTGCTCGGACTCGGGTGCAGGTAGCCGATATGGGGACGGATCCGAGTATCAGATTTGGCAAATTTTAAATTTTATGATTCGGGGGTGTGGATCCGGATATGGATACGGGTGCGGGGATTCATGTAATCTAAAAATAGAGTTATAATAATATTGTAAATTTTGAGAGATATTTTGTGAAAAACATACATGAATATTGTAGAATTTAATCTTTCATTCTCCAAGATTGATATTATTCTTTCATTCTCCTAAATCTGTTTTATTTTTTATTTTGAGATATCAAAATCTTAATTTGTCTCCCAAATTTATCGATAGACTCCGGTCAAAGTGTCTGAAGTCAGTTGACTGATTCAGGGATGTCTCCTGCTCTCGCTCCCGTCCCCGTCTCATATCGGAACGGGGACGGTACCAGAATCGAAGAGTCCGCGCAATTTAAGAAATAGGTTCACATAAATCGGAACAGATAAATGTATGTTCCACCTACATCAACACTGATCAACTATTGTTGTGAAATAGTAGTATTATCAAACTAACCATCATTAACATTTGCTACATTATGAAATAGGAAATATTAGAATGTATAGTTTTAAATTTTCTATACTTCATATTACATGTCATACTTAGAAAAGTTAAAATCTTGTAGGTAATCCCCATTATATTGAGTGAGATCAATATAGGAAAAGCACCAAAGTGGATTTCCTTTGTTTTTAACTCCATGGTGCTATGGGGAAGTACTAGCACGAAAGCAGTAAGCATGGCAGCATATCACAACTTCCGTAATGGTTGGAGATGGTCATTTGCCAGTAGTGGATTTTTTGCTTTGCCTCTACTTTTACTGTCTTTCCTTCTTAGTGAGACCCCAAGGTTTCTCATTAAGAAAAGGCGCATGGAGGAGGCAAAAAAATCTATTAAGGCGTTGAGGAAATCTGGAGCAGAAGCAGAGCTACAAATGTTGGCTGACCTGATTGATAATGAAGGCAAGGGGAGAAGGAAGAAATTGTCACGCTCACCCCTTTTGCTGATTAACATAGCAGCGAAAATTTTTCAGCATGTCTCGGGATTAGATTCAATCCTCTTCTTTGGACCATTCATTCTCGAGTCAGCTGGATATTCAGATTATTCCTCATTCGTCGCTCCCCTCATTGCTGGAGTTATTCGGGCTGGAGTTGCTGGACTCACTTTTCCGAGCTATAGTTACTTCGGACGGCGGAGGACTCTAGTCTCGGCATGCCTAGGCATGGTTGTGGCACAGGTAATTCTTTATTTCTTTCTTATTTAGGCTTTCTTTAAAGAGATCAATATTAATTAATTGAAATATAGAATATGTAACTTAAAATCATTTTTCTCAATATTTTCCAGATTTCCTTGTTGGGTTTCTTCCTTTTGGTAGCAGACCTATCTTTCCACTAAGCCAAAAGAGTGCTTATGTTGGCATGGTATTTGCCATCCCCCTCATATGCTTCTATTCAATATTCTCGGGGCCTTGCGAGTGGACGGAAGAATCCTACTCCGAAGATATCAGAGTGTTAGGTTCATGCTGGGAGATGAGCATATCTTTGCTCATGTCTCTAATCATGAATCCGGCCGTTTTGCTGCTCCTGTGTACGCTCAAGGCCTGGATATTCATGCTATTTTCCGCTCTGACACTGGGAGTGTGCTTCTCCATTTACAAGCTTTTGCCCGAGAGAAAAAAGAAAGAAGAGAAAGTAGTTGAGGAAGATCTCTTCGAGCAGCATTGGTTTTGGAAGAGGTTTTTGCCAAAAGAGGGCAATGTTGAAGCTGTGTAGCGGTAAGTTATTTTTTAACTGTTAAACAATAATTTACTTTGATTGTTGTTGTGTATTTCTGAGATTTTGGGCTACATTACTTTCTAGGACGGCAGCAGCTAGCACGCGGTCTATGTGAAAATTATTGTTGAGGTGTACAATGAAGGCTGTGAAAGCAACAGTAAGTGCTGGATTTGGGTTGCTGTAGGTCCTCAAGGATGATGCAAAAGGGAGCAGCAACATTTGAATGGTATTAGAATGAGATAGTCAGTACAGTTGGTGGAACACAGAGAGAAATCCCAATGCCATGCATGTAGTATTATCCAAAACTGCATTTTAGCCATTGTAATTGTTATGTATATATTATCAAGGGAAGAAGTAGCCCAATATATTAGTCTCAACTCTGAACCTTGTTCAGTTCCAAACGAATGTATTATGCATAACTCATTGGCAACAGAAATCAGAAGCAATTTTGATAAATGCTTTGTAGACATGTCTGCCTCACTTTTTTGCTTTGCTTGCACAAAGAAAAGTTGTAAATTCTAAATTCTAATTTTTGACCAAGGAGTTATATTCATCTTTCACATTTGTCTACATAGCTTTATAACTAATTGTTTTCACTGTTCACTAACTGCTTGCTGGAAAGGGTATTCTGTATATATTACTTGGAGGCTCTGAAGTATTCAGCTATCTATCTAAAGGTCTTGTAGGTTTTCTTTATGACTCGATTGGATTTGTTTCTAATTAGACTAACACCAGCTTCCCCAGTTACTTGGTTCATGGCAGAAACATGCACATCAACGGTCTGATTTATGCCTTGGAGTCCAGAAGGAATTCATTCTGTATTTCCTTTATCCCTCAAAGCTTCATCTATATATAGGTAGTTCAATTCTTTCTCTTACTTTACTTTTTATCTCCATTATTATCAGAATGATAATAATTGTCTCATTCTGATCTGTATCTTCTGTCATATGCTTGCTTAACACATTCGTGGAATCAAATGGATTTCTTGGATCTTGCTTCAGCTGATAATCTACAGAAATACAAGCAGTTTCTTTGCCTTAGTTTGCTTGCTACTCTAGGAAGCTCGCGTGGAGATTATACTGGCACTTTTTTTTGTTTATGTTGTTGTGCATTATAGGATTAGCTGTTGAGTGTGCTGTAGTTTTAATTAAGATAAATCAAAGGATTAGGTCATTTATTCTCAATTTGACAGATTAATTTAGTGTGCTTTTGTTGATGTTGTTGCTTACTCGCACTTGATAGTGCTACTGTTTTCTCCTGATTAGCAATTGACAGTGCTGCTAAAAATTCCTGCTGCTGCTGTCCAGTTTCTGAACTTGATACTGCTGCATCTTGCATTTTTTCAATTTGCTGCTGCTGTTCAATAGCTGTTTGTTCCTCCACAAATATCGCAGCTGGTGTGATTGCATAAGTCGGCTGCTGCTGCTGCCCAGACCTATTTTGGGCTGCATTTTTCATCAGAGAATCACCCGCTGTGCTTGGTCCAACCTGTTGCATTCCTGCTTGAGGCACAAAAGCTGGTGCTTTTGCATTACGTTTGCTATTGGAGTGTAACTTTGTGGAGCTGCCAATTTTAGGTACTGATGGTGAGCCAATAGAGAGCACACCTTCATCTTCACGCTCTTGGTCATGCTCTTCACTCGAATTCCCAGCATACGCATCACCATAGTCTTCCTCATCCTCATACTAGCGTTGGTCTACCCACAGCTTAGATTTAATTGCCATCCCCCTCAAATTTGCCTTGATAGTTTGATTGTTATTTCCAGATGACAACATCAACTCTCCTCCATATTCACCACAAGACTCCAAAGACTGACGGCACCTCATAAACTGAGGTGTTCAATGTGACTAATGGTTGCTTAACCATCGTATTATTCAACACCATGGTAGCTTGCACATCCTCGATAATGTTTTCCATGTGAGGGCTGGAAAAATGCAGTGTGGGAGTATTGGAACTGCCAAGTGTAGTTTGCTGCTTCAACCTTTTCTCCACTATTTCATTGCTGCTATATTTTGCACCTAGTTCCAGAAGCTCAGATGTTGCAGCAGATTTTTGCTTTTTTGTATTACCTGGGGAGCTGGTTTTTCCACGATGTGAAACTGTATCACCACACACCAGTTCTAATTTCGTATGATCATCATTCTCGCCATGGTCCCGTTCCACGACCAAGGGATCAAAAGAATTAGCACACCTAATATCTGCAACTTCCTGTTTTGTATGATCTGTTTATTAGGTGATACAGCTGACTAATCTTTAGCCCCATTATATTAGGATTAATGTTCTCACCTCCAGATCTTTTTGCACCAATTTCACCGTTAACACCTGCTAATTTTCCAGCTAATTCACCTTGAGTAACATCTGGTTGATCAACCTCAGATTTTTTCTGTTGCTCAGCTGATACTAACTTCAAATTACACTGCCCCTGACCACGACTAATTTCCCCAGCACTAGGATGAGCAGCAGTTGCATTAGTATTAGCAATTTCTGTAGCAGCATCACTTAATCTTGATAATAACAGAACATAATCACTGTAAAGAGTCAATAAGTGACGAAATTCCAACAGCCCAATATTGCACAGACCTTGAACATCGAATTTGGACGAAAATATTTTTCTAAATTCCTGTAACTCTGGTTTTCCGTATGAAAACTTCATTATTACTGCTTGATGCTGTTGAATAATCTCTCAACCATGTGAAAAGGTGCAGCCACAATTTCTTGTTCAAATTGGTAGGTCACCAACCACAATCTTGTTCAAATTGGTAGGTCACCAACCCCATCAACCATGTGAAAAGGTGCTGGCCGACTTATGTGTTCAAATTGGTAGGTCACCAACCCCACCAACCATGTTTCTTTCTTTGCATATATAAAGGCCATTGGGGAGAGCAAGCTAGATGGAACACACCAACACAAAAACAATTCTTTTGTGTGTTATATCCGAGAGAGAATTTTGAGAGCTACTCACAATTTGGTGAGTGGTAGTTAGTGTCCAAAAATTAGAGTGTATATTATACAAGAGTGTTTGTGAGGTTTCTTTGGGTACAATATTTGTCCCAAAGGGTGTTCTTGTATCGTCTCTACTTTTGGTGTTTCTCAAGTTGGTCACTTGAGATTTTGGTGTACCATTATTTTTATAGTGGATATTTCTCGGAGTTTGGCCCGTGGTTTTTCCCTCTAAATTTGGGAGGGTTTTCCACGTAAATTTTGGTGTTCCGATTGCTTGTGTTATTTTTCATATTGTTCAACGACCGACTAAAGTGGGAATTAATATTTTATTCCCAACAAGTAGTATCAGAGCCAGGATAATCCGTTACTGGGTTATTGTTCATGAGACTGATTTCTATACTATTTTTTTTGTGTAGTCAGCAGTGTTGTTGAACTGTCACTTTTGTGATGGAAACTAATACAAGCAAAAGCGTTAATTTGACCGGTTCAAATTATCATATTTGGAAAGGCAAAATGGAAGATCTTCTTTATGTGAAGGGCTATCATTTACCGGTATTTGCTACGGAGAAGCCTGAGGACAAAACGGATGTGGAGTGGAATTTACTTCATCGACAAGTTTGTGGATACATCAGGCAATGGGTGGATGATAATGTGTTAAACCACATCAGTGGAGAAACACATGCACGTACACTGTGGAATAAACTCGAACAGTTGTATGCCCAGAAGACGGGGAATAGTAAATTATTCCTGATAAAGCAAATGATGGGATTGAAGTATCAAGAAGGGACTTCCATGGCAGATCATTTGAATACATTTCAGGGAGTATTCAATCAACTCTCTGAAATGGGTATCAAGTTTGAAGACGAGATACAAGGATTGTGGCTACTCGGTACATCACCGAATTCGTGGGAGACATGCAGAACCTCCCTGTCAAATTCAGCCCCCAATGGTATAGTCACAATGGATCTAGCCAAGAGCAGTGTTCTGAACGAGGAGATGAGGAGAAAGAGTCAAGGTTCATCATCTTCACAATCAGAGGTCTTAGTCACTGAGTTCAGCGGGAGGAGCAAAAGTCGAGGTCTTTCAAAGAGAGGCAAAAATAGGAGCGGAAGCAAGTCTGGCAGATTTGCAAATATTGAGTGCTACTACTGTCATGAGAAAGGACATACAAAGAAGTTCTGTCCTAAGTTACAAAAGAAGTAGGGTCAGCCAGCAGAGGAGAAGAAAGACAACGATGAAATTAACAAAGTCGGTGATGATTATTTCATTGTCTGTGACGGAGATGCTATCAATCTTGCAAGTGAGGAAACAACTTGGGTAATTGACAGCGGTGCCTCTACTCATGCAACAACTCATCGTGATCTGTTCATATCTTATACAGCCGGTGATTTTGGGTCTGTTAAGATGGGGAACAATGGTATTTCAAACGTTGTTGGAATTGGACATGTTTATTTGGAAACGAACAACAGGACAAAGCTGGTGCTTAAAGGTGTTAAGCACATTCCTGATATTCGATTTAATTTGATTTCTGCTGGAAGACTTGATGAAGATGGCTTTTGTAATGTGTTCCACGATGGTAAGTGGAAGCTTACTAAGGGATCTATGATCGTGGCTAGAGGTCAGAAGCAGTCAAGCCTGTACGTGATGGAAGCAAGGCATTCCAAAGGGGTTATCAATGCACTGGATAACCAGGAGAAAATTGATCTGTGGCACCAAAGGTTGAGCCATATGAATGTGAAGGGCTTGGCATTATTGGCAAAGAAGAATCGTTTGCCGGGTATAAAGAAAGCTCATTTGGAAAAATGTGCTCATTGTCTGGAAGGGAAGCAGCATAGAGTTTCATTTAGAAGCTCTCCTCCGAAGAGAAGGTCGAGTGTATTGGAGCTTGTACATTCTGACGTATGCGGTCCTATGAAGACAAGAACGCTTGGCGGATCTGTCTATTTTGTGAGTTTTATTGATGACTACTCACGGAAGATTTGGGTGTATCCTTTGAAAACAAAAGATCAAGTATTGGATATGTTCAAGCAGTTTCAAGCATCAGTTGAAAGGGAGACTGGTAAGAAACTGAAGTGCATCCGGACAGATAATGGAGGAGAATATATTGGTCCTTTTGAGGACTACTGGAAGGAGCAAGGAATTCGACATCAAAAGACACCGCCAAAGACACCACAGCTTAATGGTTTAGCTGAAAGGCTGAATCGAACGCTTTTGGAGAGAGTCAGATGTTCGCTTTCACAAGCAAAGTTGCCAAAGTCCTTTTGGGGTGAGGCATTAAATACAGCTGTGTATGTTTTGAATCTGACACCATGCGTTCCACTACAGTTCGAAGTGCCAGACGAGGTATGGTCAGGGAAAGATGTTTCTTATGATCATTTGAAGGTCTTTGAGTGCAAGGTTTTTGTGCACATTCCTAAAGGTGAGAGATCCAAGCTTGATGTAAAATCAAGACAATGTATTTTTCTTGGTTATGGCCAAGATGAGTTTGGCTATAGGTTATATGATCCTATCTCCAAGAAGTTAATTAGGAGCAGAGATGTAGTCTTCATGGAAGATCAAACCATTGAAGACATTGACAAGGCAGAAAAGACATCATCACAGGAGTTAAGTGATGGGCTAATGGATTTGGATCCAGTCCCTTTAGATGCTGTGCAGAGACATGTTGAAAATGATCAACATGTTCCACCAACTGAAGAAGACGTCGGAGAGGAAGTCGAATCAGTTCCTATTGAAACACCTGATGATACTCAGGATCAGACTGAGATACCAGCAGTTCCACTTAGGAGATCAACCAGAGATCGTCAACCATCCAGAAGATACTCTCCCCAAGAGTATGTGTTATTAACTGACGGGGGAGAACCCGGATGTTATGAGAAAGCTGTAAACAACGAGCACAGTAAGAAGTGGATGGAAGCCATGCAAGATGAGATGAAATCCTTGCATGATAATCATACATTTGAGCTAGTGAAGTTGCCGAAAGGTAAAAGGGCCTTGAAGAACAAATGGGTCTTTAAGATAAAGTATGAAGAACGATCTTCACAACCCAGGTATAAAGCCAGACTGGTGGTGAAAGGCTTTAGTCAACGGAAGGGTATTGACTTTGATGAGATATTTTCTCCGGTTGTGAAGATGTCATCTGTTCGTGTGGTACTTGGTTTAGCTGCAAGTCTTAATTTGGAGATTGAACAGATGGATGTAAAGACTGCATTTCTCAATGGAGATTTGGAGGAGGAGATCTACATGGAACAGCCAGAAGGCTTCAGGGTTAAAGGGAAAGAGAATTATGTGTGTCGGTTGAAGAAGAGTCTTTATGGGCTCAAACAGGCACCGAGACAGTGGTACAAGAAATTTGAGTTCTGTAGAAACGTTGCAGGTATACGCTCCAAGTAATGGAGTCATATTGACATGGGTGAGAGAGGGGGAGATTGTTGAATAATCTCTCAACCATGTGAAAAGGTGCAGCCACAATTTCTTGTTCAAATTGGTAGGTCACCAACCACAATCTTGTTCAAATTGGTAGGTCACCAACCCTATCAACCATGTGAAAAGGTGCTGGCCGATTTATGTGTTCAAATTGGTAGGTCACCAACCCCATCAACCATGTGAAAAGGTGTTGGCCGACTTATGTGTTCAAATTGGTAGGTCACCAACCCCATCAACCATGTGAAAAGGTGCTGGCCGACTTATGTGTTCAAATTGGTAGGTCACCAACCCCACCAACCATGTTTCTTTCTTTGCATATATAAAGGCCATTGGGGAGAGCAAGCTAGATGGAACACACCAACACAAAAACAATTCTTTTGCGTGTTATATCCGAGAGAGAATTTTGAGAGTTACTCACAATTTGGTGAGTGGTAGTTAGTGTCCAAAAATTAGAGTGTATATTATACAAGAGTGTTTGTGAGGTTTCTTTGGGTACAATATTTGTCCCAAAGGGTGTTCTTGTATGTCTCTACTTTTGGTGTTTCTCAAGTTGGTCACTTGAGATTTTGGTGTACCATTATTTTTATAGTGGATATTTCTCGGAGTTTGGCCCGTGGTTTTTGCCTCTAAATTTGGGAGGGTTTTCCACGTAAATTTTGGTGTTCCGATTGCTTGTGTTATTTTTCATATTGTTCAACGACCGAGTAAAGTGGGAATTAATATTTTATTCCCAACAGATGCAGTCCTTCTTCTCTTGTGAATTCATTAATCCCATCCATAGTGAATTCGATCGTTGGTTCTCCATGCTCGACTATTACAGGAAAAAATTCAATTTTGGACGTAGCTGCGGCAGATTGTTTTGAACATAACTGGGCAGCATATGACTGTTTTGTGTTAATGTTTGTGACTGTTTCTTTGACGTTTTCAGCCAAAGGCTGGGGAGAGCTTGCAGCAGAAATGGCTGCCAAGCCCACGAGAAAAAAAAAATCAGATTTCTAGAGAGAGAAAGATGAGAATGAATTGATGAATAGTTGAGTGACTTCCCAACAATAAACTAATAGTTGAATGATCACAATATAAAATTTCCTGATAACTACACATTTATACATTATTTATACAAATCAATGTAAGTATAAGAAAAAGGAGACAAACCAAAAGCTAAAAATAAAGACGTTTTTCTCTTCAACAGAGTAAATTAACTAGAGTCAAATGAAAATTGAACTTCATGAAAACTTCACCAACCAATAGCAACTCCTACAATTTGAGGTAGCCACTGGCTGTAGTACAATTCTTTAAATCTGTTTCAATTCATTTATATATAACATTCATCGCGTAATTCATAATTATGCCTCGGCTAAACAAGTTCTATAAATTGGAATTTGTCGTCTTTGGAGATCGAACCAACCACCACATGGTTAAAAGTCACGCGCACTACCCCTAAGCTAAGACGGGCATTAAAAGGAGAATAAACAAGTACAACAACCGTGGAGAAATATAAAATATGGTGTCACAGTACAAAGTTACTTAAACTGCACCTTTTTACCATTGCCAATTTTAGGATGAAATTTCTTCCAAAACCAGGGCGGTTTTCAAGTCTCTTCTTTCACTAATTTCCCTTTTTTTCTATCCCTAGTAAGAATTTATAGATAAATATTTTTTAATACATATAGCAAAAAGTAGCAAAAAGCTTGAATACCAAGCTTCTAGTGCAAAAAAAAAAAAAGAACAAGTTAGTATTACGGGATTCATGATTAGTTTCACGTATAATGATATGATTGTATACCAAGATGCATCTTGTACTCTAATTCCATTAGGACAAGATGTCTTAGTCCAATCACAAGACCCAGAAAACAACGATGTTTTTGCCTATGAGGGGATGACAAATGTGTTAACATAGACACTCTATGTCACGATCCGAATTTCTTACCATCGGGAGTCGTGATAGCGCTTACTAGTGAAATCTAGGCCAGCCAATTATTTAACCCTTTTTCATCTTTAATCCGTCAAATATTATGAATGAACACTATATAAACAACAGAAATAATAATGCGGAAGACTGAAATATAACAATTTAATAATACCGATACATCATAAACAAAAGCTACCCAAAATTGATTTCACAATCTCACAGACAGTCTAGGAATACTACAAATAGAGGTCCGAAAGATAAATAGAAAGTTGTTTCTTGAATACACAAAGAAACAATATGGAAAGATAGAAGGAGACGCCAAGGCCCGCGGATGCCTACAGGGCTACCTCGGGTCACCTGATGGACTGAAGGCAACAACGTCACTGTGATCCAAAAGCTACAACATCGGGATCTGCACACAATGCAGAGTGTAGGAAAGCACAACCGACCCCATATGTTGGTAAGGGCCTAGCCTAACCTCGGTGGAGTAGTGACGAGGCTAGGACTAGACTACAAAATAAACCTGTGCATTTAAACCATATACCGCGGAAAATAAAAGGGAGATATTTACAGTTAAAGATAGAAGGGGGAAACATGCTAGGGGGAAGATCATGTAACAACATAAAAACCAACAGAGGAATGTAAAGAAAACCATAATTCAATTATGAATAGTAGTCAAGAACTCAATAACACGTGCATGACATAATCCTTCGTGCTTTTACTCTCATCCTCAACATAAAAATCAATAGAATCGGCAAGGCATTACCCTTCATGATTTTACCTCACATAATTATGGCACGAAATTATCCTTCATACATCATCACTCATATCATGGGACGGCATTGTACATCGTGTGGCACGACATCTAGCTTCTTGCTTTTACCTCACAATATCGGCACGATATGACATCACCCTTCGTGTATTAACATTCTCAAAATCATGCACGATATCACTCTTCGTGCTTTACACTCTTCCTTACCCTAGCAACAATCACAAAGAAACTTGGGCAAGGGAATCAATATCATCACAATATAATTCCGGCAAAGGAACAATAGCATGCAACAATATTCCGGCAAGGGCAACAATACCATCAGTAATAACATTCGACCAAAGGAGATAATATCAAAAGCAATAATATCACGGCAAGGGAGACAATATTATAAATCTCTCCTCTTTTCCACATTTATTTCACAATTCCATCGCATTTGCAAAAGAATTGTCGCATTTGCGATTTCTGGGCATGTGCCGAAGACATTTGCATTATACCTCGCATTTGCGAGGCAATGTTGGCCCTGAGTTCTTCATATTTTCTACCCCTGCTTTCGCAATTGCGATGTCTGATCTCGCAATGCGATATCAGAGGCATGTTACACATCTGCAATACACCAGCAATTCTCCTAAGTCCAATTTTACTTTATGGCGTATCCAAAACTCACCCGAGCCCTCATGGCTCCAAACCACACATGCACGCTAACCTAATTATATGGACTTTCTCGTGAGATCAAATCGCCAAAATAATATCTCGATCTATGAGTTTAGCTTTAAAATCAAATAAAACCCCCAAGAACACTTAAGTTTCAAATTTCACAACCGAGGGTCTGATTCACGTAATATGAAGCTCGTTTCATACCAAATTTTACAAGCACCACTTAGATACCATATGAGACTTATAACGGGCTTTGGAATAAAAAAACGAGACCGATACCATCAAATTCAAACACATTTAAATTTCTACAAACTCTTAAATTTCAGTTAAATAATTTTCTTCAAAAATTTATTTCTCGGTATTAGGTCCTCGAAATTCAATTCCGAGCATATGTCCAAGTCCCATATTTTTCTATGAACCCCTAGAACCGTCAAATCAAGGATCTCTGTTTGTTTACCCAACATTAATCAAAGTCAAATTAAATGATATTTTAAAGGCCAAATTAGCATTTTAATCAAATTTCCAAATAAAAGTGTTCTGGATATACATCGGGACCGTGCACGAGAAGCGAGGTGACAAAACAAAGACTCTGCTAAGGCCTCAAAACACAAAAATCACTTGTAAATCAAGTGATGAAACTTTGGTTCATCATATCCTCCACCTCTAAAACAACTGTTCGTCCTCGAAAGGACATAAGAAAGAAGTATCTAGTTGGACAAAATATGGGGATATCGGCTCTGTATATCGAACCTGGACTCCCGGGTCGCTGTATTAACAGGTTGACATCTCGACTGAACACGAACAGAAGGAAACTCTTCGCTCTCAACTGAGGAACCTTCCGCTCTAGAATAGCTACCGACTCGTCTTCATAAGACAAATTCTTTTCCAACTGGACAGTTTTGAAGTCTAACACGTTGGATAAATCGACAAGATACTTCTGAAGAATGGACACATGAAACACTAGATGCACGACTGATAAACTTGGCGGCAATACAAGTCTGTAAGTCACCTCTTCCACTCGATTAAGAATCTCAAACGGGCCAATAAATCTAGGGCTAAGCTTGCCCCTCTTCCCAAATTTCATCATGACCTTCATAGGCGACACTCGAAGCAACACCCGCTCGCTGACCATGAATGCCACATCACTAACCTTACCATCGATGTGAGTACGTGATTTTTTCCCTATATGAATTACTCTCATAAATTCAAACAAAATAAATTTTTCCCATTGTTTGAATTTTGTGGATTTTCGTAGTATTTTTGCTAATTATTTGCATTTGTCTGTTCATGTTTATTTTATTCAATTCATGAAAAATACAAAAGAAAAATATTGCGTTTACATTTAGGATTTCATTTTACATTTTCAGATTAATTGGTAAATAGTTTGTTTCGTAAAAAATGGAAAAATCACAAAAAATAACTCATTTTACATTTTTTCGTTTTGAGTTTTGAATTTGTAGTTTTTCTTTTAATTTGGTATTTAATTAATTGTGGTAATTATTATTAAGTAATGAGTCTAATTTAGTAGGGTAATTTGGTTTAAATAATTAATTTAGGTTTAAATTTCAATTTGAAAAGAAAAGATTTT
The DNA here is from genome assembly GCA_034376525.1 of Nicotiana benthamiana. Taxonomy (NCBI): domain Eukaryota; kingdom Viridiplantae; phylum Streptophyta; class Magnoliopsida; order Solanales; family Solanaceae; genus Nicotiana; species Nicotiana benthamiana. Next base: position 93,572,548 of record CM067336.1, read on the forward strand.
ATAATTGAAAAAAAACAACTGAAAGGAAAGTCTTCTTGGGGCCATTCTCTTAATTTACATTCTTCAGGCCCAAGTATCTTACGCTAATACCATGCTAAACCTATTAGAACCGACCCAAAACCCATTCCAAAAATTGGCCTGCCCCACCATTAAGCCAAACGACGTTGTTTCGCCCTATCTCATCTCAATTATTGGATCAACGAGATCCAACGGACCGAAACTCACCCCTCCTCCATATAAAATTGTCCGAACAAGACCACCCCCCCCACATAATCCCCCCCCCCCCCCCCCCCCCATTTCGTCTCTCTTAACTCTTCACATCTCAGAGACAAAAGGAAACGCTAAGTTGCCACCAAAAACTCCATACTCTTTCCGATGGCGGCGCCACCACCAAACTACCCCAAATCAACATCCCAAACTCCCCTTCCTCCCCTCATATATAATTCGTCGTTGTTTCCCTTCGAATCTTAAATCCGAGTTCGACCTTTAAAAGTTTAAAAAACATTTTTCATCGAACCTGGTAGCATGCATGCTCATAGGGTGTTGTTCTTTCGAGCTTTGAAGTTTGGATTCAAAAAAATTGATGTCGTTCAGTTGTTCTTGACAAATAACAGAGGATCAACATTAGTTTTGTTAGGTCATTTGTCTCAAGTAGGTTTCGAGTCTTGATTTGGTAAGTTCCCCCCCCCCCCCCCCCCCCCCCCTTGTTTGTTCATTCCTTTACTATTTTATTTCTCTATTCTCCTTCCATTTTCATTGGTTTAGTTTTCTTCTACTAGCTTATTTGAAAGTAGACCAATCCTCCGGGTTAAATTGTCTTCTGTTCGTTGTTTTTTTTCTTTTTCCTTTGTAAAGGCTTGTTCTATGTTTTCCTTAATTGTGCTATTAGCCTATTTAAAGTTCTGATATCATATCTCGTTTAGTCACCTAGTTAATTTAATTAAGGTTATTTTCATAACTTGGTTAATTTACTGCTTACTTGTGTGTAGTAATCAGTCGATTAGTGTAGGTTTTAATTCTCGAAATCATTCAAGTGTTTGCCCTTTGTTTGTTAACTGATATGGTTACAATTTATTTTGTTGTTTGGGCTTTTAAGTCATTGCATACCACACCCCAATGGGGTTTGGTTAGATCATTGGGTTAGAATTGAGCCCGCAATTTGTTTAACTATCGGGTAATTTTGAATCATTTGTGTTCCTAGAGTAAAAACAAAGGTTTAAAGGGTTAATTTAGGAAGTCTAGGTGGGGGAATCTCAGTAAGTGATTGAGGAAGCTTCCTAGAATTTGGGGTGGTGAGCTAACTGAAAATCTGAATTTTACACCAAGGTTTTCTAATTAAAAATGAAAATTAGAAAATGTCCTAAAGGCAAAACTTAGTTCAACTCTACAGCCCTAATACCTTGCCTATAAAGGCACCGTTTCTTCACCAACAAGGGAAATTTTTGGAGATAAAAATACTAAAAATTTAAACAGCTAGAGTTTTTGGGAGGAAAAGTCTGAAATAGTATTGAGCGCAAGAAGAAACAACTTCAAAATTCTTGTGTTTTTAGTGAACAATTGGTCCAGTATTGAGTTAGTCTCTTCATTATGAAACCCAAAATGATTTTCTTAGCTTATTCTGGAATGGAAGCTAGTTTAAGGGATGTTGGGTCACTGTTCCATTGATGAAATTCTGAACTCCTTCCGTTGTTTGCTTCTTCTTTATTGAACTACTACAGCTGTTGTCAAATAACTTAAAGATCTTGTTTTGGTTTTTATCTGGCTGTATTCAGGTACACCCTCCTGGGATCTATTGATTGTGAAGTGAAATTTGAAAAATAAAAAGTAGAAGTTTAAAGCATGATACCAATCTTATTTGTGATTCACTTGTATCTTTTGTTTTGACGTTATGTTTCTTTTAGTAGCATGAAATGTTGTATTATCCAGTTGAGTCTTGTTTTAGACATTGAGTTTTGTTATTGTATTTAGTTTGGGACCATTATGAAACTTGGGAAACATTTTATTTGGTTGAATCGGTAGTTTTAGACTCTACATTTCATCCCTTAAATCATGTAATGTGGACTGAATTGGACATTCTCTGTTATGTAGTTCATCTAAATTGTTGGCACATGTTTGTGGTGTTTGGATGTTGCAATGTTCATGTAATTGGGTAGATAAATGTTTCTTTTAAGATTCGTGTGTATAAAATCGCGTTGAGAGAAAAGGAAAAGGAAATGGTCTAGTTTTGTTCAATGGGTAAAAACATGCATTGATTAGCATGTGAATGTGTTTAAACATAGAAATGGCTGTCAGTTTAATTTTGCTTCTATTCAGTGTCAATCTTACAGGAACTACTAATATGGGACTCATTTGATGTTTAAATTCTCATGCCATTACTTCAAGTTAGCTTGAAACCTTACTATTTAAAGTTATATATTATCCAGCTATCAAATTGGAATTTTCAATTATTTTCGAAATTATGTCATTATAAAATCTCATGAAATTGTCCATTACGTAGTTAAAAGCTATTTTGAAAATCGTCTGCATATACATTTGTGTTTTGGTGATAGTAATTCAGGTTCACATCGGCACCCATTGATTTTTCAGATGCAGCTGGGGTTTTAAGGATTCGAAGTCGAGTCCTCACTTGCTAATCTCAGGCTCCTGAAAGTTTTGGGCTCATCTTGGACTTAAGTCTGAAAAGACTTGCCAAATTGGAACTATGTACTTTGTATCATTTAGGTTTGTTTTGCTCTGTTGGCTCGGTTCTCTCGTTTGTTTGGGTTGTTGAGGAAGTAATGTCTCTTTAGGTAATTGTTTGTTTAATAAGACGCCCATGTGTAGCTGATTTAGTTCGAACTTTTAGAATAGAAGGTATTTTGAATGCCTTTAGGTTTCTCCTTAATTAACTAGATTTTTAAAAATGAGTTGAGGTGTGCCATATTAGCCAATTGTATAATTTATGGCCCTTATGAGCTAATTTAGAAACCTTGTTTGTTAGAGAATCAAGGCGCGCCATGCCAAGTAAAAACTTCAAAATGCACGGCCCTCATTTAATTGATCTTGAACCTTTAGAAATCGAGGTGTGCCATTAGCTTAATTTTCATGGCCCTCGCAACCAAGCAGGGGATAATATCATTCAAGCATAGCTTCAGGCAAGGGAATGGAGTGGCACACGTTTTGGCAAATGCAGCACTAAGAAATAACTCTTTTGATAAGCTATACAACTTTGGTACACCTCCTGATTTTGTTAGGGCCGTCTATGAGAATGATATGGAGGACTATGTTTATGTTAGAACTAGTTGTATTAAATAATGTGAAGATCTAGCTGCACTAGGAAATATGAGTGCCATATGTAGCCTAATGATAGATTCTAATGATGCATGTATGACAAACATCCATAGGGGAAACCATCTCTCTCTACTTAACTTAATATGTATACATATATAAAATATGTTTTCTGTTTCAAAAATAAAAATGTGCTACTTCACAATGCTTTAAAAAAATTCTTGAAATATATTTAATCGGAGATCCATATTTACACAAAACCATCCGAACCCTAAAAAAAGGAGTGCATTTATTGTTGGTTGATGAAGTTGCTGGACAGAAGTAAATTATTTTAATTTTTGAGAAGCAAAACTAGAACTAATAGTACAGATTTGAAATACCATCAAATATGCATATGAAGTATAAATAGCAAGAGTAATAGAGACGTAGAAGAAGAAAAAAATTCAATATCACATTTTAAGGTACATACAAAAGTTTGAAGTCAAAAGACATACCTGCAAGGCCGCACCCGCCACTCTTCGGGCCAAGTATTTTTCATTGGTCTCCGCCAGGGCCGCACTTTCGGCACCCGCACATAAAAGTGTCATATTGGTGGCCGCCTCTTCGCATTTTTCCAACAAATTATAATGACTGGGAATCACTATGCAATGGGAAGCCTTGCCAGCCACCATCTCCATTTGGTCTAAGGACCCGCCTTCTCTGCCCGCGTCCTCCATGGCGATTTTCGGGTTCGCCACATACACACATTCACCCCCTCTCTCTGTGGCTACCCGCGATCCGCCATCCCAAGCACATGTCAGGAGAAGGTCAGCAACTGCCTCCCTTCTAAGATCAGACCTCCCCAAGCGAACGGCTTCAACCATGAAGACCAGCCTGGACTCACGGCGGGGTGGCTTAACCTTCTCTATCTGTGTAACCACCGCCTTGCCAGCATGAATCTGGTGTCTCTTCATTTCCTACGACTCTCCTTCTTCAAGGCCCCTCTCCGTGGGACACAAGCCAGGATCAAATGGCGTCACTTTGATAGTGGGCGTCCTTATGGGGGCAACCTCGGGGACGGTGTTAGCCATAGCTGCAGGTACCTCCTAGGGCGTCATCTCAAGCGTGGCCCCATGAACCGCCTAAGACATTGCCTAGGGAGCCGCCGCTGATCTGGCTTCTTGCCTTGAGGGGGGAGAAGCACTGCCCCTAGACGTACCTACGAGGAGCATATCCTCCTCGTTAGAATCAGACACTGCCCTAGAAGGGCCGGCCATAGTTTTCTTCTTCTTCTTCTACACCTTCTTTGAAGCACCCCGACCTACCAAAACATGTATGAGTTACGCAAGGAAAATTAAGGGGTGTCTCCAAGACAGAACGGAAAGGAAAAACCTAGCAAGGCTGTTACCTGTTGGGCCATAGAGCGTGAGGAATTCTAGCCAAGTGATGCATTCCTCCGCAAACGGTATTTAAGCTCTCACCCATGACCTAATGTCATCAATCTGTCGAGGAGTGCGAGCTGTCACTACATAAAGGTAAAAGGAAATCTAAGATGGTTAAGCCAAAAAAATATGATTGCCATAAAACTACACACAGAAATGCTTACATGTTGTGTTCCATGCCTCGGGGAACCCTTCAGGGTTAGACGCCAGATGCTCAGCACGAACGTAGAAACATTTCTTCCAAAATTTACGACTGTCCTTGTCGTCGGCTTGCACCGCAAAACACTTCATGCCCCGACGTACCAATTTGAGCATGGTACCTCTCATGAAGCTCACGCTGAACATTTACAAGAGGTGGTGAACGGAGACCTCTTTCCCAGCCTTAGCAGCGTAGGTGGTAAGAATCCTACACACCTTCAGCGCGTACGGGGTTCGAGAGAAGGTGGGGGTGGCCCCGATGGATGAGAAGATGCGAGAAGCGAGGCTGCGGTGGTTCGGGCATGTGTAGAGGAGAAGTCCTGACGTCCGGGTGAGGATTTGTGAGCGGCTGGCGATTGTCGGCGTTCGGCAAGGCAGAGGGAGGCTTAAGCAGTATTGGGGAGAGGTGATTAGGCATGACATGGCTAGAATGCGGATTTCCGAGGACATGGACCTTGATAGGAAAGTCTGGAGGTCTAGTATCAGGGTTGAAGGATAGGGGCTCCTAGAGTTTTTCGTACTCCTCACCCGGGGTTGGGTGAGGCTTGGCAGGGCTATCCATAGATGATTTGTGCTTTGGCTTATGTCTTCCTTATGGTAGTTATTCGTGGTAGTTACCGTATTATATTATTGCATGCTATTTTATTTATGTTTCTTATGTTTAGGTAATTATTTACGTTATTTCTGCTGGAATTACTAATGATCTCTTGTTGTTGTTGTTGTTGTTACTTATGCTTCCTTTTTACGAATTCGTATGGTAAATTGAACATGAATAAATACATGTGTCTGATAATAAACTCTACAAATATATTTTCATCAAGATAGAGTCAAGAGAGAAACATAGTATTGTTATTATACACTTCAATTAAAATTAAGTATAGATTAAAAAAAAGGAGGTGATTGAATTATGTACTAGAATAAAATATGCATTAATGTAAATTTGGAACACGAAATTATAAATTCCAAAACCGAAAGACACTTGAAAATACAAGCGCTCTTTTTTTCTCTAACATGAAAAGAAGATTCCGCAGTAGAAATTTTAGAATTTCTTGCCATTGTTGTAATCGAACTGGGCAAGTAATTGTTTAACAATGGGCGTGCGCACACACACAGACACAGACACAGACACACACATATATATATATATATATATATATATATATATATATATATATATATATATATATATATATAAATATTTGACTAAACTCATACTTGCGAATTAATTGAAAATTGCTACCCAAAAGAAAATCAGTAGACTTCTATCGATGAGAGAACCAGAACAACTAGTAACAATAGGGGGTTAATTTTTTTTATTTTTTACAACCAAACTATATGATTTAATCTGAATATTCTTATGGTCAAAGTTCAATATGGTACGCAATCCAAATATAAAAGGGAAAATTTATGCTTTAATCACTTTTAATGGAGAAAGAAAATAATTCAATATAGCAAACATTTTCTATAACAACATTTACTATAAGTAATGGTACTATTTTAGGTGAGTGGTTATGCCATAAATCTTTGCAGAATTAGTTGATATGTCAGATTAGGGGTATATATCAGTCATGAGCATAAAAACATTTATTAACATTCTTTCTTTAGTAAATCAACTCAAACTAGACAACACAAAGAAGAGATTTTAACTTCTATGGATATTGATAACGTAACGATTTAAGTTGTGTATTGACAATTAAAATTTTTATTTCATACCATTAATTCTGACTCGTCCGTACACTGAGACCACCAACCTCTGTACTTTTCTTTGATTATTTCAAGGAATGTCTCGTAATATATAAAGGGGACCTTCCCTTTGTAAAGGCTCGCATGTATTTTGCTACTTATAATATACAACTCTCTCTCACACTCTATCTCTTGTGGAAAGATGATTACTTGTTCTATTGTTCTTACATCTCAAGATATCTATACTATTATCATAAATCTTAGCTACATGTTATTCTTTAGTTCATATTACGCTTGATTCTGATTAACCCTTGTTATTTTTGATTATTTTTTAGCTTAATAATTATTCACATAACTTTTTAGTCTCACAAGTTAATTACTTAGCACATTTACAAACCAAGATTTAAAAAAAGAAGAAGCCATGAGTTACTTATACGGCTTAAATGGTGCAGTCGAAATGATTTTAAAAGTTGATCACTGAAGGAACATGGAGGATTCAAGAAGTTGATGCATCAAAAGTAGAGTTGTTGACTGGCTCATAAAAGTCGAATAGCGAGCAGTCTCACATTATGACTCCTGCACTGACATATAAACGTGCATGAGACAAAATATATATATTGAGGGAAGATATGATGAGATTATTTGGCAGGAAGTAATTGACTCAAGCGTACAGTTATTGATATATCCGATAGTATCATTGATATGATGAACACTTAGGGACGTAGAGCATAGCAGTCAACTTACACCAAAATAGGGATACAGAGCAAAATAGGTTCGAGTCTTTTTTTTCCTTTATAAAATTGTTGTTTCAGTCAATTTTTAATAGTAGTAATTATCTTAGAGAAGTAGCCCAAAAATGAAAAGAGGTAGTGCATGAGTAAATGCATGCCTGCAAACCTCATATGTTCTTTTGGAAAGTCATACTGAATATCCTTCTGTCACTTTTGGAGATTTTTTTTTTTAAAGTATTACCGAACTGGAAAGAGGAAACAATCTCTCCATATTCAAGTGAGGAATTATTTCAAGTTACGTTTTTGTACTACTAATGGAAGAAATAAATGGACATACTTTTCTTGAGATAGCGTCTAACAGCGTATGAAGTTTTTCAAAAGAACAAACAATAATGCAGATGTAAATTTGTATGGTAAATTGGACATGAATAAATACAAGTGTGTGATAGTAAACTCCACAAATATATTTTCATCGAGATAGAGTCGAGAGAGAAACATAGTATTGTTATTATACACTTCAATTAAAATTAAGTATAGATTAAAAAAAAGGAGGTGATTGAATTATGTACTATAATAAAATATGCATTAATGTAAATTTGGAACACGAAATTATAAATTCCAAAACCGAAAGACACTTGAAAATACAAGAGCTCTTTTTTTCTCTAACATAAAAAGAAGATTCCGCAGTAGAAATTTTTGAATTTCTTGCCATTGTTGTAATCGAACAGGGCAAGTAATTGTTTAACAATGGCGAGCATATATATATATATATATATATATATATATATATATATATTTGACTAAACTCATACTTGTGAATTAATTGAAAATTGCTACCCAAAAGAAAATCAGTAGACTTCTATCGATGAGAGAATCAGAACAACTAGTAAAAATAGGGGGTTAATTTTTATTTTTTTTACAACCATACTATATGATTTAATCTGAATATTCTTATGGTCAAAGTTCAATATGGTAGGCAATCAAAATATAAAAGGGAAAATTTATGCTTTAGTCACTTTTAATGGAGAAAGAAAATAATTCAATATAGCAAACATTTTCTATAACAACATTTACTATAAGTAATGGTACTATTTTAGGTGAGTGGTTATGCCATAAATCTTTGCGGAATTAGTTAATATGTCATATTAGGGGTATATATCAGTCATGAGGATTGACACAAAATGGGTGGATGGTAGGACATTTATCCAAAAATGTGTTGATCGATATACAAAGTATTCTGTGTTTAGGCTGATTTGGAGAAGAATATTTTAAGGGATGTGATGTAGGCGGCTTATTCTGATGCAAGCGTGAAACGTCAATAACTAATTTCATGACTCGAATATGTGACCTATAGATCACACGAAGACATTTACATATTAATGAAAGAACAATAAATTGACACAACATAAAAATACATATGCGTTCATTACTCATTTGTGGTAGTAGACGTTAATGTAAAATTGAACAACTACAGTCTGTATATAGTCTGCATGAAAGCACATGGATAAAAAAATTTAAAAAAAATATTTAACATGAGAATGGAAATTGCTTAATTTGGATTCCTGAGAGCAGAGCCAGAAATAAATTCAAGGAAAGAGATGGTCTACCTAAAAGATGAATGTGGTCTGATAGATATATAAATGGATAGCCACTCTGTTTAGAAAATTTCTCATATATGGGAATGAAAAGAAAGTTTTCTCCCATTGAAAATACTAACCCTTTATTTTGTTTGTAATTTTCTTCATCCACAACTTTTTAAATTCGTGAATTCCTTTTTTTTGAACATTGCGAAAGCAATTTTCTCCATGAATACTAATCAATCGTGATAATCGTGAAATTTGGATAGCAAAAAAAATTTATTCTTCTAGTTTGTTGAGATACAAACTTGTTAATACTTTATTTATTTATTTATTTATTTATTTATTTATTTCTTGTAATAATATTTTTCGAATGATAATATAGCCCACTCATTTAATCTTTCTTGATCGTAGGTAAGATTTTATAAATTTAAATTTTAGAAAACTTTTTTCCGTGTGGCAATTGTTACAAGAAATATTATAAGCATTTGAAAAAGATTCAATTCTTTTATTTGATTTTAGATGATACACCTACTAGTCTTAGGTTTCCTAAAAGGGGAAAAAGTATTTGTTGCATGAAATATAAATGCATGGTTGTGTAGATGTCATTTGTTATAATCCTTGAGCCACTTTTAGTTATTTGCCTCTTCCAGGCTCCTGCTATACTACCTTAGCAAACAGTAAAGTACAAGAGGGTAACAACTTGAATGTGGATGAAATGACAAAAAAATTCTTTATTTATTTTTAAACTTATAATATAATACATCTTTGTTGTTATTTAGTATTTTTATATAACACATTATTAAAACTTATAATATAATACTTAAGAGTAATGGCAAAAGCAGACATTTACTTTCCTTTTCTTCTTTTATTTTTAAAAATACAGAGTAAGAAACAAAATTGGGCTCCATGCTAGTTTCATTCAAGCATAGCATCTGGACAGAAGTAAATTATTTTAATTTTTGAGACGCAAAACTGGAACTAATAGTACAGACTTGAAATACCATCCAATATGCATATGAAGTTTAAATAGCAAGAGTAATAGAGACGTAGCAGAAGAAAAACATCTAATATCACATTTTAAGGTAGCCTGCATTATCAGAAAATATTTAATACTAGTATGTAGTTTCTTTAGTTGTTTCTGTAGAAAAGAATTTGTTCTTTAATTGCAAATAACCATCGGGAAGATTTCACTTTTGTTTTGGGATGTCCAACAAAGACTTGTCTATTTTTCTCCCCCGCCACTAATTAATTTTCTTAGCTTCATTTAACGTGTTTTTGCATCATCTTTTCATGTTCAATATCACATTTTAAGGTACATACAAAATTGGTAGTTTGCACTATCAGAAAATTCATCAAGTGCATTAAAGGCTTAACTCTTCTTGGCAGCTAGCTTTTCTGGATATTTAAAACCTCTTCCACCAACACACCACCATAAACCATCAGCACCGTTTCCTGACCTCTTGTATTCAGTAGGCCTCAAGTGAGGAATTATTTTTCCACTACGTACCCCTCTTCTTGGATTTGGTAGCATATATATATAGTTGTAAGTAATTAGTCGTTGCACCATTTTTTATTCTTTCTTTGTTTTGTGGTTTGTCAGTGTTCACATTTTGCTTATAATCTTTGATATCGCAATTCTTAGACTGTAATAGGAGGTTTAGCTTTTTGGTTTTGACTGTTTAAGAGTTTAATACTAGCATGTAGTTTCTTTAGTTGTTTCTGTATAAAAGAATTAGTTCGATAATTGCAAATAACCACCGGGAAGATTTCACTTTTGTTTTGGTATTTCAAGTCTGTACTATTAGTTCCAGTTTTGGGATCCCTGAATTAAATTCCGAAAATATTGTCGAAGTTCAAAATAACCGTACGAACCCAACTAAAACATCAAAACTCTGATCCGAGATTAAATAAGTAGAAAGTTAAAATTTTTTGCACTTTTAATTTTTTTGTATATATATTATGGAGGTGTACATTGTGTATTTTTTTATGTTTTTTGTTCAATCTTACTCTGTCATGTTTCTTGTTACATGATTGATTTGAAAAGATTTTGATGAACTAATTAAAATGTCCATCATTTAGAGAATTAAATATGTTGCAGCGAGGAAGGAGTTGTCCGCCATCCTTTTCTGAGAGGTAAATTCTCAAAATTCTTGATCTAACAATTATCTTTGTAATAGTTTGTAAGTTAGTTTACTTTTCGGCTGAAATGGTAAAACAAATTTGAAAAAATATATATTTGGTTTCATAAAGGGTCGTGTGATTGAGGAACAAATTATCCAGGATTAATAAATATCGGATTAACAATGACGAGATTATTTAGTTGGATATATACACTTAACAATGGCGCGCGCGGACACACGCGCACACACACACAAACACACAGATATATATATATATATATATATATATATATATATATATATATATATATAAATATTTGACTAAACTCATACTTGCGAATTAATTGAAAATTGCTACCCAAAAGAAAATTAGTAGACTTCTATCGATGAGAGAACTAGAACAACTAGTAAAAATAGGGGGTTAATTTTTTTTTTTTACAACCATACTATATGATTTAATCTGAATATTCTTATGGTCAAAGTTCAATATGGTAGGCAATAAAAATATAAAAGGGAAAATTTATGCTTTAATCACTTTTAATGGAGAAAGAAAATAATTCAATATAGCAAACATTTTCTATAACAACATTTACTATAAGTAATGGTACTATTTTAGGTGAGTGGTTATGCCATAAATCTTTGCAGAATTACTTGATATGTTAGATTAGGGGTATATACCAGTCATGAGCATAAAAACATTTATTAACATTCTTTCTTTAGTAAATCAACTCAAACTAGACAACACAAAGAAGAGATTTTAACTTCTATGGATATTGATAACGTAACGATTTAAGTTGTGTATTGACAGTTAAAATTTTTATTTCATACCATTAATTCTGACTCGTCCGTACACTGAGACCACCAACCTCTGTACTTTTCTTTGATTATTTCAAGGAATGTCTCGTAATATATAAAGGGGACCTTCCCTTTGTAAAGGCTCGCATGTATTTTGCTACTTATAATATACAACTCTCTCTCACACTCTATCTCTTGTGGAAAGATGATTACTTGTTCTATTGTTCTTACATCTCAAGATATCTATACTATTATCATAAATCTTAGCTACATGTTATTCTTTAGTTCATATTACGCTTGATTCTGATTAACCCTTGTTATTTTTGATTATTTTTTAGCTTAATAATTATTCACATAACTTTTTAATCTCACAAGTTAATTACTTAGCACATTTACAAACCAAGATTTAAAAAAAGAAGAAGCCATGAGTTACTTATACGGCTTAAATGGTGCAGTCGAAATGATTTTAAAAGTTGATCACTGAAGGAACATGGAGGATTCAAGAAGTTGATGCATCAAAAGTAGAGTTGTTGACTGGCTCATAAAAGTCGAATAGCGAGCAGTCTCACATTATGACTCCTGCACTGACATATAAACGTGCATGAGACAAAATATATATATTGAGGGAAGATATGATGAGATTATTTGGCAGGAAGTAATTGACTCAAGCGTACAGTTATTGATATATCCGATAGTATCATTGATATGATGAACACTTAGGGACGTAGAGCATAGCAGTCAACTTACACCAAAATAGGGATACAGAGCAAAATAGGTTCGAGTCTTTTTTTTCCTTTATAAAATTGTTGTTTCAGTCAATTTTTAATAGTAGTAATTATCTTAGAGAAGTAGCCCAAAAAGGAAAAGAGGTAGTGCATGAGTAAATGCATGCCTGCAAACCTCATATGTTCTTTTGGAAAGTCATACTGAATATCCTTCTGTCACTTTTGGAGAATTTTTTTTTTAAAAGTATTACCGAACTGGAAAGAGGAAACAATCTCTTCATATTCAAGTGAGGAATTATTTCAAGTTACGTTTTTGTACTACTAATGGAAGAAATAAATGGACATACTATTCTTGAGATAGCGTCTTATAGTGTATGAAGTTTTTCCAAAGAACAAACAATAATGCAGATGCCCCATTAATTTATAATCCACACACAATGGCAGAATTTCACAGAAATGGGGCAAAACTAGTGTACGAAGCGACTCGCATTCTCGCAGAATCCGACACAAAGGAATTTAACATAAAAAAAATGATGATAGTATAAGCTCACTGATAAAAAAACAAATAATAGGATTCAACAAGTGTAAAAATATTATACGAACTCGATCGCACGATCGAAATAATAAAATAGCTTCCGCAGCCATAAATCGGACACCAAAATGCATGAAAATCACAATGTGCTTTAAGAACTTCTTGAATTGAAACCAAGCGTCCAAATAATATCAAACCAATTTTAAATGATTCCAAATTTTGCAGACAAGTTCTAAATAGAAAAACGGATCTAATCCATGTCCCAAAACTAAAAACTGAACCCGATAGCCTTAAAGTTTAACCATGGTCAAACTTAGGTAAATTTTAAATATTTAAATTGTCAACTTTCGGCATAACAAGTCAAATCAGTCTAGGGGTCTCTGAATTAAATTCCGAAAATATTGTCGAAGTTCAAAATAACCGTATGAACCCAATTAAAACATCAAAACTCTGATCCGAGATTAAATAAGTAGAAAGTTAAACTTGGTCCGCTATTCCAACTTAAACCTTCAAAAATGAGAAACATTCATCCAAATCAATCCCGAACCACTCGAAATTCAAAAAATACACCATGTGAAGCTATTCGCTACCTCATACCGCCGGACAAATTGCAAATGCTTATAACGACTAGTTGGTTTGTTACAGTCTCCTCTATTTAAACACACGTTTTTCCTCGAATGTTCCAGGAGTCGTTCCAAAGCTATCAAATCACTGCATAAGCTTGAACTTAAGGATACAATGTCTTGAAGTTTTGAACCGAGAAAAACTGAACTTTGGGATACAACATTCCACTACGTACCCCTCTTTAATTTATTTCAATTCAAAATTTCGGAATGTTGTAATGAGGCCTATCCCTAACCGATTTAGATGTTGAGCAGAAACCCAATGATAAGGGATTTTCAGCCCACTTATTCTTTTAGCCTACTCCAACATTTGGTATATTATCACTTTTATCCCGTGCTAAAAACTATTTATATTTGATAGTTAAAAAAGTATATAAGATTTTTATAATTTTGTATATTAGTATATATATATATATATTCAGAAATACCACTTTTCGTCTTGTAACTGAAAATAATCACTAAAACAGACCTATTTACATAAATTGTGGCCAACAAGTTGTTATCAGTCCTATGCAAATTGTGCTGGCAGGACCCATCATAAGAAAGTTCTTGCTTTTGTGATCTTCTTCCACCCAATTACAAAGGGTATATTTAGCAATCGTTTCAAGAATATCATACTAGAGACAACTACTGTAATTCATTTGGGATGTTTTCATGTTTTCCTAAACTTAGTAGCTCCTATATAAAGACAAATCAGAAAACAGACCATACTAAATGTGTTTCAATAGGTTAAATGTTACATTTTCTGATGTAACACTGAAAACCAATTTTATAAAGGAAAACCAACACACCACCATAATCATCAGCACCGTTTCCTGACCTCTTGTATTCAGTAGGCCTCAAGTGAGGAATTCTTTTTCCACTACGTACCCCTCTTCTTGGATTTGGTAGCATATATATATATAGCTGTAAGTAATTAGTCGTTGCACCATTTTTTATTCTTTCTTTGTTTTGTGGTTTGTAAGTGTTCACATTTTGCTTATAATCTTTGATATCGCAATTCTTAGACTGTAATAGGAGGTTTAGCTTTTTGGTTTTGACTGTTTAAGAGTTTAATACTAGCATGTAGTTTCTTTAGTTGTTTCTGTAGAAAAGAATTAGTTCGATAATTGCAAATAACCACCAGGAAGATTTCACTTTTGTTTTGGTATTTCAAGTCTGTACTATTAGTTCCAGTTTTGGGATCCCTGAATTAAATTCCGAAAATATTGTCGAAGTTCAAAATAACCGTACGAACCCAACTAAAACATCAAAACTCTGATCCGAGATTAAATAAGTAGAAAGTTAAACTTTTTTGCACTTTTAATTTTTTTGTATATATATTATGGAGGTGTACATTGTGTACTTGTTTATGTTTTTTGTTCAATCTTACTCTGTCATATTTCTTGTTACATGATTGATTTGAAAAGATTACGATGAACTAATTAAGATTTCCATCATTTAGAGAATTAAATATGTTGCAGCGAGGAAGGAGTTGTCCGCCATCCTTTTCTGAGAGGTAAATTCTAAAAATTCTTGATCTAACAATTATCTTTGTAATAGTTTGTAAGTTAGTTTACTTTTCGGCTGAAATGGTAAAACAAATTTGAAAAAATATATATTTGGTTTCATAAAGGGTCGTGTGATTGAGGAACAAATTATCCAGGATTAACAAATATGGGATTAACAATGACGAGATTATTTAGTTGGATATATACACTTATTGATAGTTGTTTGGTTCATCCGACGAAAAATGGCACATTTGGGTCTAATAGAGCATTTTTGAAACAGCTGATCCCAATGGTCATTCATAAGGATTCTGTCTCATTTTTTCCAAATTCTTTTCCCTGGCTTTCTGTTATTACACAAAGTGTAGTTAGAACCATTGTAACCAGTTTATATGACTCCACAATTGTTCATACACATTTGAAAATTAAAGTCCCCCCACCCCATGCACCAAGTAATAACAATCACCTGATTATTTTGTTGAGATTGATAGATTTCTTTACCCTGTGAATGTCTTTTTTGGATCTAACCTCCCTAATGTTCCATAATATGGCACTAATCATTGAGAGAATTAGGGGTGATGTCCTTCTTTTGATTCCTGCTCAAAGAATGTTGAGTCTTGTGTGTGTTTCTTTTGCCACTTTTCCTGGTTTCACTTCTTCCTGTTTTAGAAGTTTGTTGTTAATATTCAGTATGATTATGAGAGTCTTGATCTCCTTTCTCATAGCCTTATGATTATTCGATTCCTCAACGTCTTAAAAACTATCTGATATATCATCCTCCTGATTAGTGTTGTTGCAATCTTCCTTGTTCTCATATAAGTCCACGACCAATTAAAGACCAGGTTGATTCCTTATTTCAGTAGGGACAGTAGATGAATTGGAGTCACAACGCTACCCCAAATTATCTATTCCATCGACTCTAATTTATTGCCACGACTGGATTATAGGGATACACATATGACGAGCACTTAATGTCTTTAGCTAGCACTTAGCAGAACCCACTCTATAATGCTTTCATGAACCATATGATACGATAATTCAATATTATTTTTAATAAAATGAAGTTAAGATTTTTCACTTCTAGACAATATGTGAAATGGACATATTTAATGCAAAACCATAAGAATAGGCAACTACAAAATAGCACCCCTAGACTTAGTTATATGTCATATGATTAACTAACTTCCCATCATTCAGGGAATCCACTCCACTGCCCCGAGCTCAGAGTCTCCCAGCAGCATTTCCTGAGATCGGGTACTTAATTCCTCAAACTTTATTATGTCTTTGTACTAACTTAACTTATATCTATCTATGTATACGTTTTCCCTCAAGTCATTTTGTACTAACTCTTCCTCATCTATTTTACAGCGATACTTTTATATATGCCGATCGTATATATGCTTATGACATGCCGACATTGAAGAATGAAGTGAGTTAGAGAATATTTATGTAGCACTTTTGCTTTATCGAGAGTTTAACTTTACTAATCTTTGAAGCTAAATCAAACTAGATTAACTTAATATCTGAAAATTAAAATTTTGATATTCATACACTATACAAATAAGTACTATAAGTTGCAATAATGTCAATTTATTAAAAATTAAATATATCTTAAAAAGATGATCAAAGTTCACATAGTTTGAATCTCGGGAAGCAAAAAGTGCCACTTAAATTGAGACATATGGAAAATATATTCTTCAAATATTTAATCTATAAATTGTAGTTTTTATTAGGAGTTTTTTACTATTGATATATGAATTCTTTTTAGCAGGAAATAGGCATTATCCCCGTGGCTGCAGATGCATTGCAGCATGAGAGGTACATTTCTAAATTATACTAGTACGTAATTAGCTAGTTCATCATTTAATCAATTTGAGTCACATAGAGGTCATACGAAATAGGAAATAATATAGAAAAGAATAATAACTAACCACCTAATCGTGATGATATCTAACCAAACATTCTAGGTAAGTCAACCAGTAAGTAACACAACTCGAACCAGAGATCGTCAATAAATAATAAAACAAGAATGCAAAAATAAATATAAATATTTTACAGAATTGGTAGTACAAATCATGAGAAACTAAGATTAAGAACTACAATATTGGTATAAAGATAATATACCATATGTATAAAATTTACTTAAGTATAAATATAAGTCCTAAAATATTATTAAATATAAGCTTGAAACTAGAATGCTGGTACATCTACAATCCTAGCCTTCGGCTGCCAAAGAACAATAGATATCAACAATAAGGTGCACAACAAAAGAAGAAACTAATAAGCACGCTTATTTGAATAACAAACCAAAGTATATACAAATGCACCAACTCCGCGTAAAGGAAATTAACACCAAGTAACTTTTGTTCGAATATTTCTACATGAATGTAAAGTGTCTATGCATGATCAAGGCCCATTTTACATCAATGCTCAAATAGAATTCATACGAATACTCCTACATGATTGTATGATATCTATGTGTGACGATGACTCGATATATACATCAACCTGATACTCTCCAAGAGTCCCACAATCCATTAACAAGTCGTATGCACATACAAGATGTATGAATGTGCATATGTCTATGATATGTATGAATATTTTTATATAAGTCTAGTATATCAATGTATGCTCAAGACTTATCCAATACTAATATCCAGCACATCCCATGTGCTCCAACAAGATCCACCACATCACACATAGTCTAAACGATTGCGTGTATCACCTCCGCTCGCAAGGCCCAATTTAACATGGGTAATTATCATAGTACGGAGGGTCGAATCTATATCCAAGCGTTGCATGAATAAAACCTTGTACCATAATAATATCAATATCACGACAACCACACAGTAAAACTTTGCGCCACATAAATATCAATATGCACAGACTTTCTTCACATCGTATGTACGTAGCACCCATAACAAGTATCAGGAAACAATTTAAAATACCTTTGAGGATCGCAAAAGCGAACCTAGCCAGACCTACTAATGTCGCATTTGTGACAATAAACTTTGCAATTGTGAAGGTGTTTCCCAGTAGAAGCTCATTGCAAAATCGACTCCAGTGCCGCAAAAGCTAGCTCCAGTGTCTATAATTGCGATAAAATCCCCGTAAATGTGAGGTCCCTTCCCCAGCAGTCCAGATTCACAAATGCGAGAATGACCTTGCAATGCAGTTGTCGCAATTGCGACCAAAACATGGCAAACGTGATGAAACCACCACCCTCACACAAAATTATAACAAAATCAATCTGAAACTCACCTGACCTTGGGGAATACACATCAAACATTCACACAAGTCTAAAAATATTGTACAAACTCGATCGCACGATCGAAATACTAAAATAGCATCCGGAACCATGAATCGGACACCAAAATGCATGAAAATCACAATGTGCTTCAAGAACTTCGTGAATTGCAACCAAGCGTCCAAATAATATCAAACGAATTTTAAATGATTCCAAATTTTCCAGACAACTTCTAAATAGCAAATCGGATCTAATCCATGTCCCAAAACTAAAAACTGAACCCGATAGCCTTAAAGTTAAACCATGGTCAAACTTAAGGTAAATTTTAAACATTTAAATTGTCAACATTCGGCATAACAAGTCAAATCAATCTAGGGATCTTTGAACTAAATTGCGAAAATATTGTCGAAGTTCAAAATCACCGTACGAACCCAACTAAAACAACATAACTCTGATCCGAGATTAAATAAGTAGAAAGTTAAACTTGGTCCACCCTTCCAACTTAAACCTTCAAAAATTAGAAACATTCATCCAAATCATTCCCGAACCACTTGAAATTCAAAACCAACGATACACACAAGTCATAATACATCATGTGAAGCTACTCGCGACCTCAAACCGCCGAACTAAATGCAAATGCTTAAAACGACTAGTTGGTTCGTTACAGTCTCCTCTACTTAAACGTACGTTTGTCCTCGAATGTTCCAGGAGTCGTTCCAAAGCTATCAAATCACTGAATAAGCTTGAACTTAAGGATACAATGCGTTGAAGTTTTGAACCGAAAAAAAACTGAACTTTGGGATACAACATTCCAAAATTTTGAATTGAAAAAAATTAAACTTAAGTACACAATGTTTAGGTTCGAGTCTTTTTTTTCCTTTATAAAATTGGTGTTTGTTCTTGTTTCAGTCAAGTTTTATTAGTAGTAATTATCTTAGAGAAGTAGCCCAACAAATTTAAAAAGTTTAAGTTATACGGACAAACATATCAAGGCACTGGGCACATGTTTGGACAAAATCCAACATGTCAATTTCTTGGAGTAGGACTCGTTGTTCATTAGATGATTTAAAATTTCCACAAAAGGAAAAGAGGTAGTTGCATGATTAAATGCATGCCTATGAACCTCATATGTTCTTTTGGAGAATTATTTTTTTTAAAAGTATCACCGAACTGGAAAGAGGAAACAACCTCTCCATATTCAGGTGGCAATAGTTTCTACAAGTGAGACTACAAAACCATACTAGAGCCTGCCTAAATAAATACATAAAAATAATTCTTGATATTCCTAAATCGATTTTGCACTTTTAATTTTTTATATATATATATATATATTATGGAGGTGTACATTGTGTACTTTTTTATGTTTTTTGTTCAATCTTACTCTGTCATATTTCTTGTTACATGATTGATTTGAAAAGATTATGATGAACTAATTAAGATTTCCATCATTTAGAGAATTAAATATGTTGCAGCGAGGACGGAGTTGTCCGCCATCCTTTTCTGAGAGGTAAATTCTCAAAATTCTTGATCTAACAATTATCTTTGTAATAGTTTGTAAGTTAGTTTACTTTTCGGCTGAAATGGTAAAACAAATTTGAAAAAATATATATTTGGTTTCATAAAGGGTCGTGTGATTGAGGAACAAATTATCCAGGATTAATAAATATGGGATTAACAATGACGAGAATATTTAGTTGGATATATACACTTATTGATAGTTGTTTGGTTCATCCGACTAAAAATGGCACATTTGGGTATAATATAAAATATTGTTTAATGTAGAAAATTGTGAAAAACCTTATTTTAAATTTTTACCTTATCTTTCTTAAATGGTTTTAGAGAAAAGCTATAGAGAAGGGCAAATGTGCCATTTTGGATGTTAAACAAGGATTAGTAACCCATCATAATGCGGGATAAAAATAATATACCACACAACTGTAGCATACCTAGGAAGAGCCGACTGAGGAAGAAAAATGTCTCCATTAGTCCTATATATTGTCCCCCCAAAAGTATGCCAGTGAATATACAACGGTTGTAACATTGTTAGGAGGTCAAAGAAGTTGTTCCATGGTATCTTGAGTTTCCAGTTAGGATAAGCTTTATTAACTGCACTCTCGATACTCCAAGATATTTGCTGATGTAATTTATAAGGATTGAAATTCTATCCAAAGAAACCGGCAAATAATGATAGGAGTAATATTTAATACAAGTCTATGAACATCATTTGTTGCCTTAGGGGCCCACCAGTTGTTAAGCATATATCTAATGGTATGGGGGTGGTACAATATGTTAAAATTATAAAGTGTAACTTTTGGAAAATTATAGAATAATGTAGAATATTATAGAAGTTAGGAGATATTTGTACGAGATATTTCTAGATTAGTGTAGGTGATAAAAATATCTAGATCATGACCGTCCATTGAGGAGGTGGAAAGCCTATATATACCCACCCCCTCCTCCACATTTGTATCATCAAAAAAAAAATCCAAGTCTTCTTGAGTTAATAAAGTATTCTCCAAGTTATTCAAGTAAGTCTTCCATTTTCTTAGTTCTAGTATTTTTGGAGATATATTTTCTTCTTCGTTCTTCTTCAATTGTGGTTGTGAGTCTTGGGCTAGTGAAGCATAATTCACTACTCTAACAAACCAATTTTCGGAATTTGGGAAGTTGTTTTTCTTCACATGGTATCAGAGCTACAAGGGTGTTAGCTTGGAATCTTGTCAAGTCACTCTTGGTGAAGAAGTTCGTTGGCGTTCCAAAAATGGATTCAAGTGGAAGAGTTGTCGGCCTTGGAATTGAGGTGCTTAATCAATCCAATTACAAGGTATGGAAGTCTTGCATGAAATCTTATCTTCTTGGAGAAGATTTATGGGAGGTTGTTGGTGGAGACAACAAGGTTGCCCCTACACCCACGGATACTAATGCCGATGCCGTAAAGAGGTGGAGAACTTCAAACGCAAAGGCGGAATTCGTGTTGAAGAGATCAATCTCTCACGATCTATTTGATCACATTGTTGGGTGTAAGTCTTCATCTCAGATTTGGGATACTCTAAGTGCATTGCTTAACAAGAAGAACGTTGCTCGGTTGCAATACTTAGAGAATGAGTTGGCACGAACTACTCAAGGTGAGCTCTCAATCTCCGAATTTTTCTTAAAAATTAAAAATATTTGTTCGGAAGTTTCTGCTCTTGATCCGGAGGAACCTATTTTGGAGGCTCGAATGAAAAGGAATATTATTCGAGGATTAAACAAAGAATATATTCTTTTTGTCACTTTTATTCAGGAGTGGGCTAATCAACCCTCCCTTGTTGAGTTTGAGAATCTTCTCTCTTCTCAAGAGTCTCTAGCAAAACAAATGGATGGAGTCTCCTTATCCTTTCAAGGTGACGCCTTATTCTCTGGAAAGAAGAAAGTCTATAGACCAGAGAAGAAGAATGAAAGAGAGAGAAGAAAAGATGAAGGGGGAGAGCCACCAAAGATTGCCAACGGGAAAAGAAGCACTATTCGATGCTATCGGTGTAACTTGCCTGGACACATCAAGAAGAATTGTAAGGTGAAGCTAAAGGGAGGAAATGTTCGAACAACAGTATTGGAATCCAAGAAAATTCCTGTAACCATCTACTATTTTTTTGAAACAAAAGGTTTGAAGATAGCCACAAATTGAGTGTTGTTGAGATTGATAGATTTCTTTACCCTGTGAATGTCTTTTTTGGATCTAACCTCCCTAATGTTCCATAATATGGCACTAATCTTTGAGAGAATTAGGGGTGATGTCCGTCTTTTGATTCCTTCTCAAAGAATGTTGAGTCTTGTGTATGTTTCTTTTGCCACTTTTCCTGGTTTCACTTCTTGCTGTTTTAAAAGTTTGTTGTTAATATTCAGTATGATTATGAGAGTCTTGATCTCCTTTCTCATAACCTTCTGATTATTCGATTCCTCAACGTCTTAAAAACTATCTGATATATCATCCTCCTGATTAGTGTTGTTGCAATCTTCCTTGTTCTCATATAAGTCCACGACCAATTAAAGACCAGGTTGATTCCTTATTTCAGTAGGGACAGTAGATGAATTAGAGTCACAACACTACCCCAAATTATCTATTCCATCGACTCTATTTTATTGCCACGACTGGATTATAGGGATACACATATGACAAGCACCAAATGTCGTTAGCTAGCACTTAGCGGAACCCACTCTATAACGCTTTCATGAACCATATGATACGATAATTCAATATTATTTTTGATGGACATGTTTAATGCAAAACCACAAGAATAGGCAACTACAAAATAGCTTCCAAGATAAAGAGGGAGAGCTCACTACAATTAATAAAGTAGGAGCGAAGAATACACATACCAATATAGCTATAGTGCGGCTTGAGTTTTATAGGTTGTCATACTAGAATGAGTTTGTACCATGAAAAATACTCACTGTTATATATATATATATATAGAGTGAAGGGATTTAACTTGCACCCTTAGACTTAGTTATATGTCATATGATTAACTAACTTCCCATCATACAGGGAATCCACTCCACTGCACCGAGCTCAGAGTCTCCCAGCAGCATTTCCTGAGATCAGGTACTTAATTCCTTCAACTTTATTATGTCTTTGTACAAACTTAACTTATATCTATTTATGTATACGTTTTCCCTCAAGGCATTTTGTACTAACTCTTCCTCATCTATTTTACAACAATTCTTTTACATATGCCGATCGTGTGTATATATATATATCGAGATATATATATATATATATATATATATAGAGAGAGAGAGAGAGAGAGAGAGAGAGATATACAGAGAGGGGGGGGGGGATTTAACTTGCACCCCTAGAGTGAGATATATGTCATATTTTGAGAGAGAGAGATATATAAAGAGAGAGAGATATATATATATATAGAGAGAGGGGGGATTTAACTTGCACCCCTAGACTTAGTTATATGTCATATGATTAACTAACTTACCATCATACAGAGAATCCACTCCACTGCCTCGAGCTCAGAGTCTTCCAGCAGCATTTCCTGAGATCAGGTACTTAAATCCTCAAACATTATTATGTCTTTGTACTAACTTAACTTATATCTATCTATGTATACGTTTTCCCTCAAGGCATTTTGTACTAACTCTTTCTCATCTATTTTACAGCAATTCTTTTACATATGCCAATCGTGTATATATATATATATATATATATATATCTATATATATATATATATATATATATATATATAGAGAGAGAGAGAGAGAGAGTGAGAGAGAGAGATATACAGAGAGGGGGGGGGGGGATTTAACTTGCACCCCTAGACTTAGATATATGTCATATGATTAACTAACTTACCATCATACAGGGAATCCACTCCACTGCGCCGAGCTCAGAGTCTCCCAGCAGCATTTCCTGAGATCAGGTACTTAATTCCTCATACTTTAATATGTCTTTGTACTAACTTAACTAATATCTATCTATGTATACGTTTTCCCTCAAGGCAATTTGTACTAACTCTTCCTCATCTATTTTACAGCAATTCTTTTACATATGCCGATCGTGTATATATATATATAGAGAGAGAGAGATATACAGAGAGGGGGGGGGGGGGGATTTAACTTGCACCCCTAGAGTTAGTTATATGTCATATGATTAACTAACTTACCATCATACAGGGAATCCACTCCACTGCGCCGAGCTCAGAGTCTCCCAGCAGCATTTCCTGAGATCAGGTACTTAATTCCTCAAACTTTATTATGTCTTTGTACTAACTTAACTTATATCTATCTATGTATACGTTTTCCCTCAAGGCATTTTGTACTAACTCCTCCTCATCTATTTTACAGCAATTCTTTTACATATGCCGATCGTATATAAATATATATATACATATATATATATATATATATATATATATATATATATATATATATATATATATATATATATAGAGAGAGAGAGAGAGAGAGAGAGAGAGAGAGAGATAGATATATATATATATATAGAGAGAGAGAGAGAGGGGGGGGGGGGATTTAACTTGCACCCCTAGACTTAGTTATATGTCATATGATTAACTAACTTACCATCATACAGGGAATCCACTCCACTGCGCCGAGCTCAGAGTCTCCCAGCAGCATTTCCTGAGATCAGGTACTTAATTCCTCAAACTTTATTATGTCTTTGTACTAACTTAACTAATATCTATCTATGTATACGTTTTCCCTCAAGGCATTTTATACTAACTCTTCCTCATATGTTTTACAGCAATTCATTTACATATGCCGATCGTATATATATATATATATATATATATATATATATATATATATATATATATATATATATATATATATATATATATATATATATATATATATATATATATATATATATATATATATATATATATATATATATATATAGAGAGAGAGAGAGAGAGAGAGAGAGAGAGAGAGAGAGAGAGAGAGAGATATATACAGAGAGGGGGGGGGGGGGGGATTTAACTTGCACCCCTAGACTTAGTTATATGTCATATGATTAACTAACTTACCATCATACAGGGAATCCACTCCACTGCGCCGAGCTCAGAGTCTCCCAGCAGCATTTCGTGAGATCAGGTACTTAATTCCTCAAACTTTAGTATGTCTTTGTACTAACTTAACTAATATCTATCTATGTATACGTTTTCCCTCAAGGCATTTTATACTAACTCTTCCTCATCTATTTTACAACAATTCTTTTACATATGCCAATCGTATATATATATATATATATATATATATATATATATATATATATATATATAGAGAGAGAGAGAGAGAGAGAGAGAGAGAGATATACAGAGGGGGGGGGGGGGATTTAACTTGCACCCCTAGACTTAGTTATATGTCATATCATTAACTAACTTACCATCATACAGGGAATCCACTCCACTGCACCGAGCTCAGAGTCTCCCAGCAGCATTTCCTGAGATCTGGTACTTAATTCCTCAAACTTTATTATGTCTTTGTACTAACTTAACTAATATCTATCTATGTATACGTTTTCCCTCAAGGTATTTTGTACTAACTCTTCCTCATCTATATTACAACAATTCTTTTACATATGCTGATCGTATATATATATATATATATATATATATATATATATATATATATATATATATATAGAGAGAGAGAGAGAGAGAGAGAGAGAGAGAGAGAGATAAAGAGAGAGAGATATATATATAGAGAGAGGGGGGATTTAACTTGCATCCCTAGACTTAGTTATATGTCATATGATTAACTAACTTACCATCATACAGGGAATGCACTCCACTGCCCCGAGCTCAGAATCTCCCAGCAGCATTTCCTGAGATCAGGTACTTAATTCCTCAAACATTATTATGTCTTTGTACTAACTTAACTTATATCTATCTATGTATACGTTTTACCTCAAGGCATTTTGTACTAACTCTTCCTCATCTATTTTACAGCAATTATTTTACATACGCCGATCGTATATATATATATATATATATATATATATATATATATATATACATATATATATATATATATATAGAGAGAGAGAGAGAGAGAGAGAGATACAGAGAGGGGGGGGGGGGGGATTTAACTTGCACCCCTAGACTTAGATATATGTCATATGATTAACTAACTTACCATCATACAGGGAATCCACTCCACTGCGCCGAGCTCAGAGTCTCCCAGCAGCATTTCCTGAGATAAGGTACTTAATTCCTCAAACTTTATTATGTCTTAGTACTAACTTAACTAATATCTATCTATGTATACGTTTTCCCTCAAGGCATTTTGTACTAACTCTTCCTCATCTATATTACAACAATTCTTTTACATATGCCGATCGTATATATATATATATATATATATATATATATATATATATATATATATATATATATATATATATATATATATATATATATAGAGAGAGAGAGAGAGAGAGAGAGAGAGATATATAAAGAGAGAGATATATATATATAAAGAGAGAGGGGGGATTAAACTTGCACCCCTAGACTTAGTTATATGTCATATGATTAACTAACTTACCATCATACAGGGAATCCACTCCACTGCCCCGAGCTCAGAGTCTCCCAGCAGCATTTCCTGAGATCAGGTACTTAATTCCTCAAACATTATTATGTCTTTGTACTAACTTAACTTATATCTATCTATGTATACGTTTTCCCTCAAGGCAATTTGTACTAACTCTTCCTCATCTATTTTACAACAATTCTTTTACATATGCCGATCGTGTGTATATATATATATATATATATATATATATATATACATATATATATATATATATATACATATATATATATATATATATACATATATATATATATATATACATATATATATATATATAAATATATATATATATATATATATATATATATATATATATATAGAGAGAGAGAGAGAGAGAGAGAGAGAGAAAGAGAGAGAGATAAAGAGAGGGGGGGGGGGGATTTAACTTGCACCCCTAGACTTAGATATATGTCATATGATTAACTAACTTACCATCATACAGGGAATCCACTCCACTGCGCCGAGCTCAGAGTCTCCCAGCAGCATTTCCTGAGATCAGGTACTTAATTTCTCAAACTTTATTATGTCTTTGTACTAACTTAACTAATATCTATCTATGTATACGTTTTCCCTCAAGGCATTTTGTACTAACTCTTCCTCATCTATTTTACAGCAATTCTTTTACATATGCAGATCCTATATATACATATATATATATATATATATATATATATATATATATATATATATATATATATATATATATATATATATATATATATATATATATATATATATATATATATATATATATATAGAGGGGGGATTTAACTTGCACCCCTAGACTTAGTTATATGTCATATGATTAACTAACTTACCATCATACAGGGAATCCACTCCACTGCGCCGAGCTCAGAGTCTCCCAGCAGCATTTCCTGAGATCAGGTACTTAATTCCTCAAACTTTATTATGTCTTTGTACTAACTTAACTTATATCTATC